>CM029120.1:0-187500 GCA_016859345.1 Istiophorus platypterus
ATAAAGGGTTGTTTAAAAAAAAAAAAAAAGGATTGGACATCTTTTGCAATTTCCTAAATTTTGCCAGTAATATTAAGTTTAATCAAGGAGAAAAATTCTTTTTTTTTTTTTAATTAAAAATATAACTATTTTGTATTCTTTTCTTGTTCTTCCATGTATTTACTTCTAGATTTTACAACTGCTCTTCTTGCCTTACCTTTATAAATCTAGTCTAATGTATGTGTCATTTGGTCAAATTTTCCAAATCTTGTTGACACAGGCTTTCTTTTCTATATGCCATAATTTTTTTCCATACTTATAATGTCCTCTTTTTTGTTTTGGCATTTGACATTTCCTTCCTCCTCTGGATAGCTAATCTTCTAATATTCAATTTTATAAATTCCAGTCCACTGTATGATTTCAATATATTAGCCCTTATTCCAACTTTCATCAGCGATCACTTTAGCACCCATAAACTGTTAATGCCTAAAAAGGGTACTGTTTCGTTTCCAATATCTTGTCTTGGGCTTCTTTCCCAACATTGCATTACCAAGGTTTACTGATTTTTTTTCTAATTCTCTAGATATTATCTGTGAATCTATAACTATTTAGTCATATCTTTGGTGCACCAAGTCAAAGGTATGTTGTTATCATTCCTATGTCTTTATATATCAAAGTAGCCATAAATGATTAAAGGACTATTTTGCACTAGCACATGTTCAGGATAGTAGAAATGTCCTCCTCACTTTGTCAGGTATAAGGTATGGACCATGTGCCGAGGCAGTGGGTAGCGGTACTGCATCTAATCCATCGTTTGCCGACCGCCGTTAAAAACCCAAGAAGAAGAAAGAGGAGGTGGAGATAGAAGCGGGTCGCGGTCAACGCGCTCAGTCTCTAAGCGCAAGATGGCGGATGCAGAGGGTGAGTGTGTGGCACGTATTACTGGAAACATTTGAAACCACAAGCTTTCACGAATGTCAGTATTTAACAGACTAACGTTAGATTGAAACTGTTTAAATGTAAAACTGTGTCTGTTGGCCTCTGGAGCTTTCCCGGACGGACCGTTTGTCCGCGTTTGACGCAGAACTGCGTTAAGAAAAAAGTAATTTAAAGACGTTTTTAGATTGCAGGGACGGTGCTCAGCATTTAGTTTTATCTATTATTGTTGATTTTTAACTTCAGTCTCGGTCGGTTTGTTCGGCTTTCATTTCATCAATCAACCCACAGCAATGTAGGACGTTTTTGAGGATTTGCGTCCGAAGGGCCTCGTGGCGGCTCCACGAAAAAACCGCGTGTGGGTGCTCCGATTTACGGAAAGTTTCGGGCAGATTCTGTGAGGGAGACACTTAACGAAGGGTGTGTTTGAAGTCAGTAAATGTTGAACCGCGTTTTCTTAAAAGGACTGACGCCGATAGTTCACGGCAGAGTCTTAACCCCGTTCTTGATTATTAATACTCGATTAGTTCCCTGTTCGTATCCATTATTTGGTTTTTATTTGTATCACATCAGGCGGCCTGCTAGCTCCGTTTGTTAGCCCCTGATGCTAACAACCACGTGCTATCGGAGAGGACACGTGGACTCCTGCTTTGCTGTATTAAACATTGAAGTGAAATGATCTTTGAAGATTCAATAGAAACAAAGTTGTTTGTTTTACGGTTAAAATATTTTTACTCCGTTCATATGAAAGTTGTGGTTAGAGGTAAACTCAGATTTGTTCAACACCAGATTGAGTTTAAACACTTACAGTAGAGCAGGATCATTTATTAATCTGACTTTAATATCTGCATCATTGTTTTTATTTAAGGAGTCTGATCTGTGTTTCAGGAGCCTCAGTAAAGAAGAAGAAGAAGGCAAAGAAAGTCAGTGAAGAAGAAGTTGGGGTGAGTGTTAATTTTACCAGTGGACTCTTAAGTGGTGGGGTTTTTTTTCTCCTCTGAAGAAAGATAAATCATTTCATTTTTTGTTAAACAGGAGATCCAACAGAGCGGAGACTTCTTCATCCAACCAGAGTCAAAAGTTGCCTCTCTGGATACATCTCAGTGGCCTCTTTTGTTGAAGGTAACACAATTTAAAAATTAAATAGAATCTTATATAGCTGCGTTTTTGGTAAAGAAAATTCTCTATAAATTGAAACAACAGTGAATAAACCTATAAGATTAAGTCTTAAGAAGTGCACAGGTGTCTAACCTGATGTGACGGAGTGTTTGTTCTGAATGTAGAGTCATAGCTACTGTTGGTGAACAGCCTGAGTGTTCAGCCTTTACTATTACTAATTTTTAATTATTTGAATATCTATTAGCTATAGTCATGTGACGTGATGAATCAGTTTATCCATTCTCTGAGCTGCGGCCATCTTGTCTCTGCCTCTGCTCCCGTTCTGGGGGTAGGGTCTCTCTGCCGTGGTGCCAGTCATGCCGGCGTTCTGTCGGATTATGACCTGAAACTGCACAGAGCAAACGACTTGACCAGACCGCTGCCGAGACGACCTCCTGTTCTGATCACATGATTCAAAGACTGTTCGATATTGAGATCAAGTAAAAATCGGACAGAATTTCTGTAGCTCTATACACATCAGAATTTATCCTGCTGGTTCTATCAGCAGTCACATCACCAATAAACACCAGTGACCCAGTTCCACTGGCAGTCAGATATGTCCAGGCCATGACACTGCTCCAACATGTCTGACAGGTGATGTGGTGGCTGTGGATCATGAACTGTTCTTTCCTTCTCCAGACTCTTCTTTCATCGTTCTGGTATAAATTCGTCCTGGGGTCATCCAAAGAATCTTGTTTCCCAACTTTCCCAACTTTTTTTTTTTCCCCTTGTTTTTTTTTTTTTTTTTGCTGGTTTCTGGCAAAGTGTAATCTGGTCTTTCTGTTAAATGGTACCAGTGGTTTACACCTTTTGTATTAAACCCTCTATTTACATTCATGAATGCATCTGTTGATGGCACACTTTGACGGTGATCCACCTTCCTCCTGGAGAGTTTTCTTGACTTGACTAGATCTCATGAAGGGTTTTTGTTCAAGGAAAGAATTTGGTGATTATACACTAGCCGTTCTGGTGTGGCTGAGCTCACAAGTTCAGTCCAACCTAGAGTTTCTGCATCTGTCTGATAGTTTTGGTTTGTGTTCTTTTCTTCAGCCTAATGACGCCTTCTTTGGATCTCTTTGGAGCACATATTAAAGTTGGAATCAACTCCAGACCTTTTTATCTACTTAATTTTTAATGAACAAACAGGCCATTTAACTTTCAATTGTCCAATTACTTTTGGGTGTCTGAAAATGAGACTATGTATAAAGTGACTAAGTCCTGAACGATCAATGCAATTTTTTTTTTTAAACTCCCTGAATTAAAGCTAAAATTCTACATTTTAACCAAATTTTGATGGCTTCATTTCAAATCCATCATGGTTTTGTACAAATTATAGAAATTGTCACTGTCCAAATTCTTTTATACATAACTGTACATAACTGACAAATGAACTGTAGAGAAGCAGAATGGAGAACATTGAGCAGACTGTCAAAATAAGATACTTTGTTAATCATTTTCATATGTGTGAAAAAACATTCGCCATAGACAAACAAAGGTGTCCTCACCTGATGCTTAGTTTTGTTTTCTGCAGAATTTTGACAAATTGAACGTAAGGACAACTCATTACACCCCACTACCAAGTGGCAGCAACCCCCTGAAGAGGGGTATCCAGGACTATGTCAGGTAACAGAACGCAACAGCAAAATGCTAGCAATATCCAGTACTACGTACGGTAACCATGCTAAGCTAAAATGCTGGCATCACTGAAGGTATGTTAATCAGTATACTTTGTGTTTCATGGTAGATCTGGCTTCATTAACCTGGACAAACCGGCAAACCCATCATCTCACGAGGTGGTGGCATGGATCCGGAGGATACTGCGGGTGGAAAAGACCGGTCACAGTGGGACACTCGACCCGAAAGTCACGGGCTGTCTGATCGTGTGTGTAGACCGAGCCACGCGATTAGTCAAATCTCAGCAGAGCGCCGGTACACACCAATGACCACTTACTGTCTGTTAATGTCAGAGGAAAAAACTTTATTCTGCCATTTTAGTTGACCTGTGTGGAACTGATTTTCTCTGGCGTTCTAACACGTCAGTGCAGTAAAACCCAACGGCCCCCCCTCACTACTCTGTGTGTGTGTGTGTTGCAGGTAAAGAGTATGTGGGAATTGTTCGGCTGCACAATGCGATAGAGAGCGAACATGCTCTGGCTCGGGTAAGTCTGACAACTTGGTTGCTGCTGCAGCTGATCAGTCAACACGTACGGAGTTATTGATTAGAAATATTTAAAAACAGCAGAGCTCAGTCTATAATATCAGTGATACGTTTATGAACAGTAAGGAGTTGCAGTAGGAAAATTTTCATCTGATTCCAGAAAAATATTCAGCGTGCACATTATGTACAGAAATTGTCTGTCATGATCTCAGACAAATCAGTGACAGGTGTCAACAGGTCATCAAGTAATCGGAGACCAACTCCTATTTAACTTCAAAGGAGCAGTCTGTTTTTTCCTGTATTTGAACAGGCAGGGTCCCTCAGGGGCCCAGTTTAGAGACTTTGTTACTTACACTGACTTAAACAAATCTTTACACAAATTTTAAATAATATGATTAGCGACTGCGGTTTTAAATTGTTGTCATTAAACCTCACATGCAGTCATGTGATCTTCACTGACTCAGGTTCTGTCTGCAGGCATTGGAAACACTGACTGGAGCTTTGTTCCAGCGACCGCCGCTGATTGCGGCGGTGAAACGTCAACTGAGAGTCAGAACAATCTACGAAAGCAAACTGATAGAGTATGACCCCGAGAGGAGGCTGGGTAAGACCATCTGTCAGTTATCAGTGTGCCCCTGTTAATCATTTAGTCTACCTCGGATCGTGTTTGAAAGTTGATGAAAATACAGAACAGTTTAAATCTGCATCTTTATTTTAACTTTATGTGGACTGAGTTTTATTCACATTTAAACTTTAATTCAATTTGAAACCTGAAGATCTATTTTGAACATTTAGTATTTTGTCTATTCTGGGGTCAGAGGGGTTCATGGTAAGAGGTCTTTCTGTATGTTGCAGGTATCTTCTGGGTGAGCTGTGAAGCAGGAACTTACATCCGGACTCTTTGTGTCCACCTGGGTCTGCTTCTTGGGGTTGGGGGTCAGATGCAGGAACTGAGGAGAGTCCGGTCAGGAGTCCTGGGGGAGAAGGTCAGCATCAGTCCATATTCACCCAAGAGGTCATTCTCTGAACCTGAGTGACTTCAGAGTCTCATTCTGACCTCCAAGTGTTGAGTTCAGTCCTGCTGCTCGGTGCCGGTCTGATAATTAAACTTTGGAACAGAACCCTGCAGCAGAGACACAGTTTACATCATCTGTATCTCTGGAGCCTCATTGCTGCTGACATCATAATGAAACCACTGTCACCGCGGGCTTCATTAAATCATCACAATATGTACCAGATTTTCATTCTGATTTGATTTCAGGACCACATGGTCACCATGCATGATGTTCTGGATGCTCAGTGGCAGTTTGATCACAACAAAGATGAGTCTTATCTGAGGAGAGTTATCTTCCCGCTGGAGAAGTTGCTGGTGTCTTACAAACGGCTGGTGATGAAGGACAGCGCTGTGAGTTTTCTTTGTCCTGGTAAAATAAAACTGAAACACTGTTGCTGTGTCCAGTTGCCCTCTTTATTACACTGGTATTTTACTGATTCCAAATTTTCTGAATGAAATTCTCCCGATGACTCACTGTCTCCAGGTGAACGCCATCTGTTACGGAGCAAAGATCATGCTGCCAGGTGTCCTAAGGTACGAAGACGGCATCGAGGTGAACCAGGACATAGTTGTCATAACAACTAAGGGGGAAGCCATCTGTGTAGGTGAGACTGTGTATGTTTGTACATACATTTGAGGGTTGAAGCCACATGATGAGCTGAGTAGCTGCAGTAGCTCTTGGGCTGTGATGACCTGCTATCTATCACCCTTTTCTGATGGCTTTCGTAAATAAGGTTTAATCTGAGATTAACAGGCCAGATTACTCGGTGAAATCTGATTTATTAATCAGACATAAATTAACAAGTCTTGTTGAATTGGTCTTCCAGCTGTTGCTCTGATGACAACAGCTGTGATCTCCACATGTGACCATGGCGTTGTGGCGAAGATAAAGAGGGTTATCATGGAGAGAGACACGTATCCTCGGAAATGGGGTCTAGGACCGAAGGTACACCTCGAGTTATGATCCCATCTCACCAGTAACATCTCTTGTTGTCAATATTTTAACAAATTTTTATTGTTTTCAATAAGGCAAGTCAAAAGAAAATGATGATTCAGAAAGGACTCCTCGACAAACATGGGAAACCCAATGGCAGCACACCACAGGACTGGAAGAACCAATACGTTGACTACAGGTACATGTCACCTGGAGAGGTCAGGGCTGATAAACAGGTGTTATACAGGTGTTATATTTCAGCAGGACACTTAAATTGATGAAGATAGGAATGTATAGGTTTGTTGATGGCAAATTGCAGACAGTTATCCCTTACTGAGCTGACGTGCTCTCTGAGGGAGTCAGTCTGCTACAGGAATGTTCAGGTGTGAGCTTCTTTGCTCTTCCGTTTGCTGAGCTTCAGCTCGCCTGAAAACAGTGATGCGATATCACACACATATTCCAGTTAAATATTTTAACATGATAAAATATCTTAGGAACCTTGTTTATTGAAACTGCTTTTGTTTTGATTGACAGTGTCTCCAAGGGGGCACAGGAGTTGTGTGATGCTTCAGCAAAGGTAGATTCACCTTTTATCAGAAGTACAATCACTGATCAGTCTAAAATCAAATGTTATGGTTTCTGTCTTCACATTAGTCCTTTTATGAAAACACATTTTCTTATTCGATTATAAACTTTGGTTAAATTGTCTCATTTATCTCATAATGCTGAGAATTGATCTGAACCTGCTGTAGAGATTCAAAATGGTTTCATTTTCAGTGAGTTAGAATGTCTTACATTTGACCTCTTACCTGTGCTCTGCAGAGAAAGAGGGAGTCTATGGATAGTGATGGAGAACTGGCCACGATGCCCACCACACAGTCTGCAGAGGAAGTGAAGAAAGAGAAGAAGAAAAAGAAGAGAGCCAAACTTGAGGAGGCGGAGCCTGTGGAGGCAGGACCTGAGGAGGCAGGGGCTGAGCCTGAGACTGAGGTCAGTTAGATTTTAGACTGGAGGTGAACAAACAATTTACAAAATGAGTTTGGATGAATGAGGTTTTCATAATTCAAATGTGAATAAACAAAGTCCACAGTCAGATCAGATCACAGAAACACATATATCATGGAATTTGACATCACAGAATGTCTAAGACTGTAGTTCATACAGAACACATTATTTACATGTTATGAACATGTGTAAAGTCTCTTCTGTGGTTGACATGAAGATTTAAAACAATATAATTACCTTTTTCTCCTCCTGTTACAAAACAGTTATTTCTACATGCCAACATATGAATCACATGTTTCATCTCAACCAGTCTATGCTTATTACATGTACTCAGTACACAATTTTTCAATTTTCATACATCATTGTACTACAGGTTGTGGTTGCTACCAACAGATTTATATTCATATGGGTATTTCAGAGGGGTTTTTTTGTTTTATTTTTTTGTTTTTGGCTTTAAAAATGGTGCTTTGCGTGTTCACTCTGCTTTTAGAATTAATCCATCTTTGTGAACAGATTGTGTGTGTGTAAACCGATTGCAGGTCAGTGATATATTTCTGCAGTCAACATTCTGTTTTTAGAAGCCTGTTAGGCTCTGGTTTTACTTCATTTTATTTTTTTTTCATGACTTGAATGTGATTTAGACAGAAAAAGGTTTGGAACTCAAGATCAAATTTTAAAGTTTGACCAGCAGATTAGTCATCAGAAACTTGAATGGATTTTAGATTCAGCTCTAAATGACTTGTTAATATAAGCTAATATTGCATTTGATCAATCAGAAAATAATCTCTGCTAAACACTTCTGTTCATGTTACATAATGTGAAATACAATATGATTGAATATTAACAATAGACCTGGTTGTGTCCTGCAGGTTGAAAGTGCCAAAAAGAAAAAAAAGAAGAAGAAGCAGAAGGAATGTGACACCTCAGAGTGATGACAGATCAACAGGTGCACCGTCAGCAGATTCCGCCCACTGTCATCTGTCTGGACATCTGGATGTAAAGCATTCTTGGAATTTATTATAAATGGACTGCATGAATGCAGAAAGGACAGTTTTTGTTTTTATACATCCCCCGCCCCAAACTGTAAATAGCTGAACAGGAAGTCTGTTTGTAATTTGAAAATAAAAGTGTTTTTCTGTATTTGTCTACAGAAATGCTGTTTTTTTTTTTTCAGTCCTGTTCAGGTAAATTGCATGCCGGGATAGACGAGGGGCAGGAGGAAGGAGAGAGAGAGCATAGCATAATAATGGGACTAATAGCGCAATACTATAATCATACTAACCCGGCTGATATTACTAATAGGACTAAATGAAATGGTAACAGTAGCAATCATCATAATTAGTGCAGTGGATGTTGATCAGGCTCATCGGGCAGTAGATGGTTCTAAAACCATGGATCCAGACTCTGGAGCATCAGAAAAAACCTGCAGAAAGTGACAGGAAGAGGAGAGAGATGGACAGTAACAAACATTTTTGAGTTTTTAATGTGCACAAGGAGAGAGGAGGCAGCGGTGGAAAGGGGAGCTCGGTGTATCATTTGAAGTCCCCTGGTAGTCAAGGCCTATAGCAGTATAGTGAGGTAATGCTGAGCCAGTTCTAACCATGAGCTATATCAAAGAGGAAGGATGTAAGCCGACTCTTAATGTAGAGCGGGCGTCCGCCTCCTGGACCCAAATTGGAAGATGGTTCCACAGTAGAGGAACTGCTGCGGAACACGCCCCCCCGGCTCTCCCTCTGGAGACTAGGAACCACAAGTAGGCCTGTGTTCTGGGAGTGAAGTCTACTGGGATATTAAGGTACCATGAGCTCTTTAAAATAGGATGGTGTCTGGCCATTAAGGGCTTTTTACTGGAGGAAGAGGATTTTAAATTGTATTCTGGATTTCACAGGGAGCCAATGCAGAGAAGCTAACACAGTAGATATATGATCTCTCTTACTAGTTCCTATCAGTACTGACACTTCATTCTTGATCAGCTGGAGACTATTTAATTTATTGGGACAGCCTCATAATAGGCAGTCGCAATAATCAAACCTAGAAGTAACAAAAGCATGTACAAGTTTTCTGTCATTTTGAGATGGGATGTGCCTGATTTTTGTGATATTATGAAGGTGAAAAAAGTCAGTCCTTGAAGTTTGCTTTATGTTGAAGTTAAAGGACTTGTCCTGATTGAAGATAACTCCAAGATTCCTAATGGTTGTGCTAGAGGCCAGAGCAGTGACGTCTAGAGTAAGTATGTCATTAGATAATGTGTTTCTTAGGTGTTGCGGGCCAAGCACAATAACTTCTGTTTTATCTGAGTTCAATAGTAGGAAGTTCCTGGTCATCCAGATCTTTATATCCCTAAGACATGCTTGAAGTTTAGCTAACTGACTGGTTTCATCTGGCTTCATTGATAGGTACAACTGGGTGTCATCTGCATAAAAGTGGATATTTACAGACTGTTTCCTGATAAAATGCAGCCTGGTTGGGATGGAGTCTAAGAGACAGGTTAATGGTTTAAATTAAGAGATCCTTGAAGTTAGTTGGTGAAGGTCGATGGGGGAGAAAAATGTCTAGGTATATATATTGGGTTTTATGACCGTTTCTGTGATTGAGGACAAATTAATGCCGTTTGAGGGCAGAAGGAGGGGAATTCTGTCTCTAATAGAATTTCTATCATTAAAGAAGCACATGAAATCATCACTACTGAGAGCTACAGGAATACATGGATCAATCGAGCTATGACAGTCAGCCTGACTTCAATGTTGAAAAGAAACCTAGGGTTGTTTTTATTTCCCTCTTTTGAGGTTGAGTAATAGGCTACTCTGGCATCGCTGAGGGCCTTCTTGTAAATTTTTAGACTGTCATGCCAGGCTAAGCAGGATTGTTCCAGTTTAGATGAGCACCATATCCTTTCAAGTTTTCGTGTTGCTTGCTTTAATGTATGCGTTTGGGAGTTATACCATGAAACTAACACCCTTTGTTTATTATCTTCTTTTTTTGAGGGGCAATAGAGTCAAGTGTTGTTCTCACTGAGTCTGAAGTGCTATGTACAAGCTGATCAGTTTGGGAGGAGATAAGGTTAGCATAATCTGTTATATTGTGATATGGCATTATTATTTAAGAAAATAAATCCAGCTCAGGGTCCTCTGTTATTCACAGGTGTGTTGTACCTTAGGTGTAGTTTTAGTTTCCTAACATGTTGACAGTGAGCAAAGGTTTTGGTTCAAACTGACTCTAAAGTCCTGCTACAAGATTCCTGTTTTTACTTACAGGATCTTTCTCAAACTACACCGTCCCCACTCAAACCCCATCATTATTTGTAAATACAATGTAACCCTTAAATTTTTAATGTATGTACTATGATAATGTCTTAGTATTAGCAGTTTGAGTAAGCAGATGAGTAAAGGTTGTACAGGCAGTGACACCAAACTTAATGTGTACAGAGCATCTTCCAAAACAAATGCAACACAGCTATTGCAATCATTGAATCAGCATTGATGTAGACTTGCTGTCATTATAACCTATTTCCACTCCCTGCTAAGTGATTTTGGCAGGCACTTAACGTGGTTGACTGTCCATGGGAACAAGCAAACAGAGGAAGTGGGTAGGGAGAGGGACTGGGGGCGGTTTGAAATAGGGGTAAAGAGACAGTTATTTTCAGGTCAAAGATGATCATTGGCTCACCTGGGTCCTGGACTGATTAATTAGGGCTCTGCTCTTACACAGCTGGTTCATGACACCCTGTCACTCGTACAAATACAAACACAAGGTTCATTTTAGCTCTGATTTATTTGTTTTAACTTCCATTAAAAAAACAAATTTAGTTGTTTTATTTCTTCAGGAAATCTGACATCAAAGTAGCAAACATTAATAGCCTAGCATATTGCAATAATAGTTTTTTCTTTGACACACCATCACACACACAAACAGCCACACTAATTAAAATGATCACAAATATTAATCAGTTGGTAAAACTTAAAAGTTCAGTTGATCTGGGTCAAAATTGTTTTTTCAACTTACTCTGTTTAAGCCTTGGATTGTATTTGATAAGTTTTTAATTCTCTTAATGACGTTATCTTATTCTTTGAATGAAATTTCATATTATACAACCAAAATATGATTTAATCATTTGTTTTGTAATTCAAATTGTTTCATGTTGTAAAAATGTGATTTAAAAGGCTCTCAGTGAACAGATTTATTAAATGGTACAAACTTTATATATTCACTTTAAATATCAAGGAACAATAATCATAGCTGGTGTGACGATAAATTTTCACTATACAAACCTTGACTTTATAACATGCTTTAGTTCGAACTTATGAAGATGAAACTTATGAAAAATGATAGTCTAAGAAAACTTTCTTTTAAAATGAAAACTAACTTCATCATAGACTTTGATTCAAACTGAATTAGTCTTAGTGTTGTATCTCCATAAAAAATAAACTATGTTAAAGTTAAAGTTATGGGAGTTAAAAGTGCAGCAGGTGGTTTGTAATTTCAAACTGATTTTTTTGGGGAGGGGTTGAATTGACATTTAATTGATGTGTTTTTTGCCAGCAATCAATTAATTTTTTTTTTAAATCCTCATATTTAAATTAGCTTACTTATCAGATTTATATCTCTTATATTTTACAGCACTTGAGATAGAATATTTTATTGACACCAGTCTGTGAGAATGTGCATAAAGGTTTCAAGCACATTAAAGAAATAGTACTTTGTGTAAAGTGTTCTCACCTGAGCAACATGTCGATCATGTTACCAGCAACACCACCATGTGGCCAGTTTTATAATTCTTTGTATTTTGTAACAAAGGAGAAGAAATCTTTTAAATCTTTAAAATTTTTATTTTTTTTATAGTTAATCTGATCCAACCGCACCCCTTCGCACAAGTCTTTAAGACTTGACTTTTTGGTATTCAAGAGGTATTTAAATTAATAAATTGTTGCTGTATTTTAACTTAAAAAAAAAAAAAAATCAAAACATCCACCTTTACCCATAAAGCAGCAGTGAAAGCAGTTGGAGGCAATTACATGCATTTCTCCAGAAAAGGCACATTTAGTGAATTAATATAATTTTAACATTTAATAATTTTACACCAACAAACCATTGAAATGAGAAATTCTTTGGATTCAACACTTCACTGAAAACTAGCCAGGCTCTGCCAGTGATTTCTCATAAGGTGTTCCACCTGAGTGCAGTCTCATTTTCCCTGATTGGTCAGACACAGTGGCAGGTGAGCGGGTCTCCGTGTGAGCTGGTGATGACTCGGATTCTGTGATTGGTAAGTTTCTGCAGATCAGAGATCAGCTGCAATAGACGAGGACTGGGCTCAAAGACAACCCAACTTGGGTCTGTCGGGTCGGGTCTGTAGTACGAATCCAGAACCTCTACTGTCTTCAGATGCTGCAGCTCCTGCAGGTGAAGGAAGTCCTCATCTGAAACATGTTGATGTCTGAAAACCAAAAACAATTGACTCAACAAACAGAAGGTTTCTCTGGAAACCAACAGGTCAATATGGAAACCTTGAGGCTACTATGGTAACTAGAATGTTAATTCTGCTGAATAAGCAACTCAACCTGTCGAAAAAAGTTTTCCAGATCAAGGTCTTGGGTTTAAGTGACTCACCTGATCCGGAGTATCCTCAGGTGAGGAAACAACTGTGGGAGTAGTCTGACCAGGTTCGAGGAGGAGCTCCAAGGCTCCAGGTGCAGGTGTTCCAGGTGAGGAACTCTGAGTGAGACCACCTGCAGGTCTTCAGGCTGCATATCCACACAAAGAGTCAGACTGAGGAGGGAGGATGGCAGGAAATCTGCATACACCGCCAGAGGATGGCCTCCTATTGGATAGACAGAGGTAGGTCATCATGAAATCACTGCATCTCAGCAGTTTGACCGTTGGGTACTTCAGTATAAAAAACAGAAAAGTCTTGCAGTCAAAATGTTTCTTCAGTGAAAGTAATGGGTGTGTTCTGGACTCATAATATTCAGATAAAACTAGAAGAGATGCTGTTGAAACATTTGAAAAAAGTCAAAATTTCTATTTAAATGTGTTAACTGAGGGATATAGAGTTGAGTTTAAGTATTAGTGCAGTGAAAATAAGAGTTACACGTCAGTTCAGGTGTTGGCTGACATGCAACAGGTGATACAGGTGAAGTGTCAATTAAAGTTTACATAAAGTTAAGTTAAATGTCTCCTGAAGGTTTGAAGGCTAAAATTCAGAGACAGATTTGACTCTTTAAATGTCAGCAGGATGTCCCTTTAAAAACACAATGTCCAGTTTATACATTAGAGCCCTCAGTTTGACACAGAGGAGTTCAAGTAAAGTCACATTAGAGTCCCAGCAGAAGAGTCGTAATAGACTGACTGCAGATGTTAAACAGAGTCACCGAAGTCACGGTAGAATCACAGCAGATTTGCAGAGTCATTGCGGAATAGGTGTTTGTGCGATATCTAACATTATGGCTTTTATTGGGGGGTTGCTGTGGTAAACATTGAATCTTAACTTCAGTTTATCAGTAGGCGTGAATGGGGAGAGGATTCTGCTGAGACACACCTGTTTCTCTGCAATGCCCAAGGCAAACTCCTCCAGAAGGAGACGATAAAGGCTTATCCAAGTCAAAGTGGACCGGCGGTAGACAGTAGATGCTCAATAGAAATACAGTTGAATTGCAGTATATGTCAAGTATATTCTCATCGGTTGCAGTGTAATCGCAGCAGAACCACAGCTGAGTCAGTAGGATTGACAGTAGGATTGATTGTGGGTAAATTTTCAGTAGAATTAACACAGAATCGCAGTAGATGTTCGGAAGATGTTCAGACTAACCGTGCACGCTGAGGTTGTGGAGCTGAGGCAGTGATGTCAGCCATGTTTGTAGGTGACAGGTGGGCCCAGGCACAGAGTACAGGTGGAAGATTGACAGGCTGTGGAGGCGGGACAAAGGCTGCAGAGCTTCTTTCGTTACCATGGCATCATAATTCAGCAGCTGCAAGTCAGACAGATGCAGAGCGCCACCACCTGCTGGATGACAAACCCAACCCACTTGTGTATACACCTGTGGTCACACTTGTTAATGTACATGTGCCCATGGATTTCTCAGTGAAACACCTGGATGGACCTGCTGGAGGCATGACATCACAGCTCGTTCAGAACACCTGTGCACACCTGTGCGTGTTTACCTGGGGGGTGTGCGTTGCTGAAGAAGTCATGTGACACGGTCCTGTAGGTGATCATGGTCAAGGACAGATATTTGAGCTCGGTTAGGTAAGTCAGGACTCCGCTGAGCGTCGGGACTATCAAACTACCGTCATGATGCAGCACGAGTGAGGTGAGACGAGTGAGCTGACTGACGGCGGCCAAAAGGTGAGCGGATGGACAGGCGAGCTGCACGTTACAGAGGCTGAGCTGCGTCAACTGAGGACTAAGAGGAAACAGGAAGTTCACGTTCTTGAGCGGTGCGCAACAGGAAGTGACGGACAGACGCTGCAGTCGGTGGAACAGTTTCAGCTCGTCGACGACCCCTTCACCCCAGTCGTCCAATCGCAGTGTATGGAGAGCTGGAAGCCAGGTTGACAGCTGCCTCAGGTGTTTCCTCTTCCCCGAACGCACAGACACGCTGCCCACGTGCCTCTGAGCCAGGCTGCGCCAGAACAGGCGGTTGTACCTGGAAAAGTCGCTCAGCACGACACTGAAGCGCCGCCACAGAAGGGACTTATCCAACAGGTGCCTGAAGTGTGAACAGGTGCAGCGCAGGTTCAGTTTGTCTCTCCAGGAGAGGAAACTGAATACGTGCAGCCACAGCTCTGCGGGAAGCTGTGGCGCTGACGTCATTGTGACCCAACACGTCACTTACACTAGGACACCGGCGTCTGAGCAGGTGTTTTATCGATTATTGATCGTATCTGCGGTGCGATCGATCGGAGGAACAGGGACCGCCCGTGTCGCTTTTCCTCTTCTTCCTCTTCCTGCTGCGTCAGTGAGTAGAGAGCATGTGAAGAGCAAGAAGTCCCACTCTGACTGTTTTTGTTGCGCTCAGGATCTACGTCGATGATACACCCTGTTGTTTCTTGGTCGGAATTTTCCTCCAGAATTTCTACTAAATCAAACATAAAACAAAACATAAATTCCGTGGAAATATGATATAAATATATAACACGACAAAAAAAGAAATAAAATCAAGAACTCCGGGAGGACTCCGCTGCTATGTAAACGGGAGATAGGACGCAGGATTAGCGGGAGGCGCCAACGCGCCGCAGAGCAAGAGAGAAACCGCAGAAGAAGAGGCAACAGGAAGTGTAAAAATCGATCGTAAACGTGATCGGGGAGGATTGATTGAAAGGATGGAAGGTGAGTAAACATCTGTCGATGTCTCTTGATTGATCTGAAGATCTGCTTGCTGCTCCACGATCGCTATCGGCTGATCATCTGATGTATGGACCTGATTTAAAGCGAGAGGTGTTTCTTACTCTGGGTCAGATTTCTGAAGCATTACATATTATTATTTTGTCTCTCTGTGTGAATAATTGACCAATAGTCTTTTGCTGAAGGATCAATAATGGCCTGAGTTAACATCATGCCCAGCCTCCTTCAACAAGAATATAGAGGAATCAATAATAAAATGAATAGTCGATTACTATTGGTCATTTTTAGATGAAAAGTGGTAACTTTGTTGTAACTTATTGAATCCCAATAATAAAAATAATTATACTTATTAGTTTATTTAGTCATTTATTCACACCTCCATTTTCTGTCAGGTACATTAATGAAATTCAGTTTTAGTTTTTTTTCAATCTTTGAAATTTTATCAATACAGTATAATTTAACCATTTTTGAAAATTGATATTCACAACTAAGAAGCCTCATTAAATACACAACTAAATGTCTATGAAGCTTCAGTCTGTGGATATTGTGGGTATAGCTCATGGGGCAGTGGTGTGTCCTCCTCAAGCTCGGCTCCTGGGAGTGTGAGGGTTCTGCTCCGTATCTTAGCTGTTCCTAGAACTGTGCTCTTCTGGACAGAGACCTCAGATGTTGTACCTGGAGTCTGCTGGAGCTGCTCTCCCAGTTTGTGGGTCACAGCTCCCAGTGCTTCCATTACCACTGGCACCACTGTTGCCTTTACTCCAAACATCTTTTCTAGCTCCTCTTTCAGCCCTTGATATTTTTCGAGCTTCTCGTGTTCCTCCTTCTTGATGTTGCTGTGGCTGGGAATTGCTACGTCTATCGTCACTGCCTTTCTCGGTTGTTTCTCTATCAACACGATGTCTGCTTAATATGAGAGGAGAGGGATGTTTTCAACACAAAGATTAAACCTAACCCTTAAAATGGGATCTTCAGTACTAAAGTACAAGAGCCTGCTTGTTAATTTCTACCTGCCTCTCTGTTCAAGTTTACCTGTCAAGATGTTGAAACTTTAAAGCTGATTTTATTATTGTATGCTTTTATTTTTAAATATTTTTTTTTTGTATATGCTGGGAAGACTCACGTAATCAATTTATATATTTATTTAATTTTCTTAAAAATATTATATACAAAAAAGTTCTCTCAAACTCTTAAAAATTATTGATGAGAAAACTATAAAAACAATTTATGATCTAAACATACAAATGTCTGTATGTCTCTACATGAAAATTTTTGTTGTGTTCAATAAAAAAAACCACTTTAACTATCTTCTCAGATCAGTTCGGTGACATTGCGGTTGCCTCAGCAAACAGAAAGTGCTCTGCTGTCACAGGAACTGCCCGAAAAATCAAAGATAATGCGGCTGACTGGCATAACCTGATGCTGAGGTGGGAAAAACTCAACGATGAGGGATTCAATGTTGCAGCAAACATCGTTAATCTAAGACTGTGAGTTTAGTTTGATTTAATTAATTTAGTTTGTTTAGTTTAACTTCATTTCAGTTTAATTTTTTGATTATAATGAATAAGGATTCAGATTGGTAGAAAACATTGTCAGCATACGAAGGTGATAGAACAGGTTACTGACAGATGATAAATAAATTAGAGATTGAAGATATAATAACAACAACAACAACAATCCTTTCTTAGTCACAAAGCAGGGAAATTTGCAACATTTCAGCTGCACTGGGGATAGTGCAATAACAAGAATAAGTAAACAATCTATTAAGAAAATAAGCGAAATAAAAGATTAAATAATTCAGTTCAATTTTATTTATATAGCACCATATCATAACAGAGGTTATCTCTGGGTACTTTTCATACAGAGACCAGTCCAGTTTATTATTCAGGTAAAGACTTAGGTGCAAAGTTTCCCCTGAAAATCTGTTTAAATTAGCAGATTTTACTTTTTAGTATCAACACCAGTTCACCTTCGCTGAATCAGGTTACTCAGAATTCAACCTTCAACAGAAGAAAGTATTTCCTGTTCAGGAGCCTCCCCTGTAGGTCTTCTCGTATGTGAATTGTGGACATTTAATACATTTTAATCATCATTAAAAACTTCTTTTTAAAGTTATCATGAATTTGTGTGACCTCACTTTCCTCTCCTTCAGTTCTCAGAGCAATCAGCAGCAGCAGCAGCAGCTGGTGAACAAGTCGTCCCCTTCCTCTCCTTTCTCACCTCCGTCAGCTGTGCCAGCTCCTTCAGCTTCTTCAGCTCCAACAGATGGCACTGCAGAGCTGCAAGAAGAATGCTGCAAACTTCAGGACATCATTGACAAAATGGTGATGCTTCAACTTTGCTTAACTTCACTCTGCTTTATTTAACTTTATCCAACTCTGGAGTGATGCTATAATCTGATTGGGTTTCTGATGCCATGATTTCACTGGCTGATGAGCTGGTAAATGCTGTGCTCTGATTGGCTGATGGTTTGGTAAATACTGTGCTGGGATATGTAAAGCCCAGACAAAACATAGCAAAATCTTATTTAAACAGAAACACCGGTGCATTGAAGCCTGTTGTGTTATCCATGTGCATTGCCTTTTATATATGTATACATACGTTGCTTTTCATCGGTAACACCTCTGAGGCACACACCAAACTAGAGGGAAAAAAAACCTCAAAGCCTTTTGCACACTATTTCTAGGACCATTTTTGGATGGAGCATGCCCCTGGAGGGGAGAGTTGTTCCTTCTCAGGAATGTGACGACATTTCAAATTGCCTCTTCAACATGATCTTCACAAAGAGACTGTTCACACACTAAACTCACAGTTTAGATATTGAGTTTAATTTAATGTCACAGAAGAGAATAATTAAACTGACAGCCACTTCTGAATCAGTTTAAACACCATTAATAAAACAACTGATTCCTAGAAAGTTCAGTCTGTGGCACTGGAAAAAAACGTTTAAATTAAGTTTGATATAGTAAAGTTTAACATAAGCTGACATTTTCTACACCGATGATCTGTTAGTTTTTAGTCATTGTCTTCTTCCTGTTAGGTCATTGTAGTGATGAAGATGGAACATTTGATGACATCACAGCGAGGCATTCAGGATCTGGAGGAATTTCAGTTTGGACCTGAAGGAAGAAAGTTTCCCCTCTTTCACACCTGGAACACCAAACAGTTTGGTGAGACCAACTTTAACTAAACTGTAGAACATCAGTATACTCCACTTGATCACAGTCTTGTATTTTTGTCAGTTCTGGTACAATGTTTTTCTCTAAACAAATTACATTGGTAGAAAAATAGTCAGTTTCAGTTAAAGCACAGTTCTGTTGTTTGTGGTGAAAAGATTTTTCTTGTTTTAGAGTCGTCATCTGTTGTCCTGTGGGAAGTCTTCAATCAGGAGCTGAAGTTGAAGCAGACAATCCTGCAGGAACTTGCCCACACTGCAACCTCTGATCTCTGCATGGTCTATTTGTCTTGCTGGCTACACCAGCCCTTCACACCCCCCCAGACCAGAATGACCCTGGAGGCACTGCTACTGGAGACAGGACACCGAACACTGTGATATCATCTGACCTCAGGTTGTGTGATCAATGTCTGGGTCATCTCTGAGAGTCCAGTTGGTAGCCTAGCTTAGCACAAAGAGTTGACATGGGGGAAATTCTAAACTAGCTGTCTGATTAACATTTCTGGTTTATAAAACAGATGTAGAAACAGAAAATTGTAAACTCAGGGGAGTTCACCTGCAGCCTGAACTTTGACTCTTCGATGTCAACCACACATATGAGCAAAGCTTCTCTCTTTTATCTTTACTGTCCAGGTCTGTTTCTGTCAGAGCACCTTGAGTCTCTGAAGCCTGAAATTAACTGTGAATGTTGATAAATGGCTTTTTATTAAAGAGGTACTGCACACTTAAACATGTTTTTTTTGATATGTAAACTAAATGATGGTACTTCTGATTTTTTTTCATGTCATGAAATTGATATTAAAAAAAATGTTAACACCCTCTTATCATAGGAGGACGGCCCGCCAGCACCAATCCTTGAGTCAGTCTAACCATGTTCATTTTAAAATACATACTCACCCAGATTCAAGTGTATGCTATTTTTTGCCAACCCTCTACTCAGTATTTTTAAATTTTGACAGGGGTACACATCTTTCGCAGCACCACCAGACTGAATCAATAAGAATTTCTTTATTGTCATCGCACAAGGTACAACGATACCAGTGCAATGGTGCATTTAACACAACAAAGACAAATAACCTCAATCTAGACTAGAATTTTAAAAAGCTCAATATAAATAAATCAATACACATGTTCCCTGTATCACAATAAGATCTTAAAACAATATATAGAAGAAAAACTGTAAACAAGTATAATTGGCAATAGTGCAGGGAGTTATCAGTACATTTACATTCAAGGCGCAGTCAGGTTGAAAATGTATTCATATTAAACTAACTGTAGATATTGCAGTGCTGATAGTTACATGGTCTGATATTCAGTGTTTGAGAGTTTTCAGTTCTACCTCACTATGGCTCTGAGGTAGAAGCATTTTTAGAATGTTTCTCCATGATCTGACGGACCTGAAATATTTGCCGGAGGGCAGAAGCCGTTCTAACCGGTGATTTCCAGGGTGAGAAGGTTCTTTCAGTATTTTGACCACACTTCCGAGGCAGTGGGAGCTGAAAATGTCCTCCAGGCAGGGCGGTAGACATCTGGTTATCTTCTGGGCAGATGACCATCTGAAGGGCTCTCCTGTCTACTGCTGAGCATCTGGAAAACTACGCTCAGATGCAGTATGCCAGCACACTTTCAGTGGAGTAGCTTCTCCTCCAGGTTGTTTTTCCTGAGGATCCTCAGGAAGTGGTGTCACTGCTGGGCCTTCCTGACTACAAGGGTGTTGTTGGTAGTCCAGGAGCGATCCTCTGTAATGTGCGTGCCCAGGAACCTGAAGTCAGGGACACTTTCCACATAGACACCATTGATGGATAGTGGTTCAGGGTCTGAACTGTTCCTTCGGAAGTCTAACATCAATTGCGTCTACTGCACTCGCCTTAAAGCAAGCAAAGAAATAGTTAGGTTCCTCTGCCAGCGAGATGTCACTTCCAGCAGACATTCTTTTGCTTTTCTTGTAGTCGGTTATTTGCTGGATGACCTGCCACACCTGCCATGGGTAGCTGTTGTTGAAGTGGTCCTCCATCTCCCTCTTGTGGACCACTTTAGCATCCCTGATGCTTCCCTTCAGGTTGGCTCCTGCTATGCTGTATATAAGGCTCTGTAACCAGACCTGAAAGTGGCATTGTGGCCCTTGAGGAGAGTCCAGACCTCCTTTATCAACCAGGGCTTCCGGTTAGGGTACACCCAGACGTGTTTGTCGACTGTGATGTTGTCAACATGTTTTTTTATGTAGGAGAATACAGTGGAAGTTCCCTTGTCATAGCTCTTCATGTTTTGACAGTCATCAAAGTCAATTGAGCATTTCTCCTGAGGGGGGTGTGGGCTGAGGTTAGGAATATGGATAGGTGGTTTGACTGGCCTACCTGAGGTAGTGTTGTGGAACTTTTTAATGTTTGAATAACCCTTGTCTACCCCCCCCCACACACACACACACATACACATATGGGCCACTTTAAGGTAGGTGTTCTGTTGTGCATTACTGGCACTGTACGGATAGCCCAGAGCTATGCTAGCATTGTCATCCTGTTGGATGTAAACAGACTGCAGTCTCTCCCTTCAGACCCTCATATGGCTCGGCAGTGGTTGCAGGTGGGAGCAGGTCCCTCAATACCAACACACTGCTACATATATTTGCAACTGGCATTTGTCAGAGACCACTATTCTAACTACATTCTCATCTCCAAGGACTCCGCCCTCAAGCAATACTGGGGCTGGAGCCAACAGGTCAGGACCACCATGGTCCTCTGCCAGACTAATGTCTACAGCAGGGGATTTTTCTTGGGAAAGAACCGCCACCTCTAGTACACATCTAGTATTGGTGCCTTGCTGTCTCTGAGCAACTCCTGCCTCACACACGCGAGCCCCCTGGACTCCTCTCAGCCCCTTTCCCACTTTTTAGCATTTCTCAAAGTATTGTATGGCTGGAGTTACACAGTGTTGACATGAAATAGAATTATTTCATTTGTTGCTGACTCTACAAATACCAAAACTAGTTTTTGTTGTTTGTTTCTGAAGTCTATGAAGAGGCAGAAAATTCTGCTATACAAATACTGAAGTATTAATTATTTGGTAATTCAGAAAATAGAGAGACCCATATGTGTCACGGTGAGGATTTATTCAGGGTGCACTCGAGTGCTCGAAACAATTAATCAAAGCTACTGCGAAGTGGCTCGAAAGTATTAAGAGGAATTGCAAAACCTATCCTAAAGTTACATAAAAGTCATGAGGGGCAACATAAACTTAGTTCAGAAAACGAATTCCCACTATGACCTTTTTACTAACTGAACAGCAGACATGTTTTCAATTCACTGTTTACTGCTAAAAAAAAAATACAAAACAACTCAACAGCAGAAGAACAATGTCTGAAAATCTGCTGAAGAACAGATGCTCAGACATTTCAGTCTGGCTCAATTTACCTGTGTGATACCTGATGATCATAAAAACTTCTATCATGTGAAATTAAACAGAGTGATTTGAGTTTGTCACATCAGTTTATTGGAGGAACATAAAATGTGTTTAATGCACTGGGCACTGGAACGATTAGCATGAGAAATCAAAGTTTTAATTCCTCCGAGCTGTTTTTTGTCCATCCTCACGTTAATTCTCCAAATGACTGTAAGCGGTCAGTTTATGTTTGGAAAATTTTTCATTGTGAAGTTTTATAAAAGTAATAAAATAGTGCAACTTTTTTAAACTTTGTTTTCCATATTTATCTACATATAAACAGCCAACTAATCAGTTTCTATTTTCAAAACGAACAAGGAGTCCAAAACACTGGAAACACTGAAGAAAGTTTACAAATTTACAATCTCTCTGATTCCATAAAAACAGCAGGTAGATCAGGTACCTCCTGTCAAGCCACCATGACATCATCAAAGGTGAGGACCGAATGAACCAATCAAATATTAAGCTGAACTGAGACAATTAGACTCTTTGAGATAATATAAATTATGTACTGCCCCCTCTGGGCCGCTGTACTCAGCAATGACGGACAATCACCAACATATTATCTTGTCTTCTCAATAAATAATGCTGCTCATATTTAGATGTTTAATATTTTAACCTGAGGCCAGGATTTATTGATCAACATTCACTGATTAAGTTATTGGTGTTTAACTATTAAATATGCGCACCACAAAATAAAACAATAAAATGAAAATTTATTGAGAAAATTTGGTAATTCCTTCATGAGGAGCCTGAAATTTGACTACATATGTTGGCCTCTCTCTGGTTTGTGAACAGAGTTTTGACATCTTGGGAGAAAAACTTCAGGTGTTAGTTGGAAGATCTTCAACTTGTCTCTAAACAGGATGTTCAGTCCGAAGAAGAACAAGACATCATGTCAACAGAGTCTGACAAGGACAGGTCCAGATGTGATATTTAAGGAAGAATTTTTCCTGTTCATCCTCTGGTGCCAAATCTGAAACCTCTCCAACAGGGCAGAGGTCACAGAAACACCTGAAACCATAAAACAGCAGTCTGAAGATTTGCTAGCATCCCCTACAGGCAGCCTAGTTCTTTACACCCACAATATAATGTACACTTTGTCCTGAGGGACTGAGTTTGACTGGACAGACATGTGCGTTTATGCTCTACCCCCAGCAGGACAGAGATAGACAGGTGTTGGTTGACTTGTCTTTTAAGACTGTTGTATGTCCAAGTGTTTCATGAGTCCAGGTGTTGGTCGACTCTTTGCTGATGTTCACCTGGGTGGACGTGTAAGAATCATAGCTGCAAGTACTGTCTGTCTAAAGCACCCAGGGTCTCATTTGACCTTATAAATACCACCTTAAGAAAATCCAGAATCTCCTGTTCAGTGTAATGCAGTTCAGGGCAGTTTCTGGTCCTACACATTCCAGATCAACTTGGATTCTGTTCAGGGTTTAGTGAGGAGCTTTGGCTCCATCTGACGCCTCAATGCCCAATAGGGCCTGGACCGCCTCCAGTGGGACCCCCTCTGGAGTCTGGATGTGCATGGTTGTCCCATCTGGCCCGTTGACAATCACGATCCGGTCTGATCCAGGCTCTGCCAGCTGGACTGTTAACCCCTCAGTCTGGATGTAGATCTCCTGTCCCTCTTGAAGCTCTTTGGTCTCACATGCATTTGTGGTGCTGGACTCAGACTGGGGTAAGTCCCTCTGCTGGATCTGAGAGGAAGCCTGAGTCTGGACTGTGCTGGATTCAAGTGTCTGGATCACGGTGGACCCAGGTGTCTGGGTGGAATCAGGTGTCTGGACAGAGCCAGACTCAACTGTCTTTGTGTCTGCAATAGTCTTGCAACTTGAACCCAGAGCTTTCTCCAGCTCCTTCATCTGGGCTGCAATGTCAGAGGTGCTCAGGACCTGGTCCTGGCCTGCTTGCAGAGGGTCCACCTGGACATCAGTCTGCAGAGGCCCCTCCCCCTGGTCTTCACCTGGGGTCACCTCCATAGGCGTGGTAGTGGGCTGAGCCCTGGTGGAGGGTGTCTCAGCAGAGGTGGAGCCAGGAGAGCTGGGGGACAAGAGACCACATTCATACCTTAGCAGACCAGATCAGCTCTGCACACATGGTCCAGGTTTGAAACAGGTAAACTACACAGCAAAACATTTAGACAGATAAGACAGAGGAACACCAGCTTCACACCTTTAACAACATGTCTTGTCGTGATCGCCTGTTCTACCTGCAGACTCAGAGGAGAGGGGTGGAGTAAACTCACCTGGAGGCGGAGTCAGCAGTGGTGGTCAACAGTTTGGATCCATCTGGAATCACCAGAGGAGACACAGAGACCGAGCAGGACTTCAGAGGGGAGTTCACAGGAGTCACAGAGGTTGCTGGGGTCACAGGGGCCGCTGGGGTCACCGGGGCCACAGAGGTCACTGGGGTCACTGTTGTCCCACCTTGGAAAGAAAAGTGGCGTGACATAAAGAAACATATGATCAGTTCAGTTCTAAATGGAGAGACGCAGTTAATGCAATGTAACACAGTGTAGTACTACAGTAACCTGTTCTGTGCGTCTCAATGCCGTTTTGGTGAACTGGAACGCTGTTCTCCATCTTGAATCTCTTTGACGGCGGCAGCATCTTGGAATTCTGGGAAACAGATTTTCTGACTAAGTCAGACTGAACCTGAATCAGGTTTACCTGTGACATGGCTGTGGTTTCTATCAAGGTATGACAGGTAATAGAACCAGGTCTCAGATATCAAGATCTGATGTTACCATGGGCAAACAAATTAACAAGAAATTACGAAGACAGCAGGGTGCAGGTAAACATACTGGAACCACAACCAGACAGGAGCCAGACCCAGCTCAAAACAAGTTCCGGACTGGATCTAGACTGAGCCTGAATTCGGATTCAAACTGGAACTAGATCCAACAAAGAACCTGTCCTCAGAGACCAACCTCACTGACAACTTGTTTACCTCCATGTATCGGACATTCTTATTAGCCAGACTGGAACTGGAAGATGCTCCAGGAACCACCTTCATCCTATTCACCTCATCAAGTATCCCTAGAGACCTGGCAACCTGAATCACACAGTACAGTACAGTACAGTGAAGTACACCCGTTATGGACCTACAAAGGAACATCTTTGACCTCCCATGTAGAAGAGAAGCAAATCACCTTAGAACACAAAAGAAGCTCTCACCTCAATGTTCCTGACCTCAAGTGGCGTGGCTCCACCCTGCGGGCTGATGATGTAATCCTGAGCGGCCTGTTTCACCTGAACTTGCAAGGATTCATACTCACGGTAAATGTCTGGAAACCGGGTCCGAGCTGGACCGCCACGCTCCACCTAAAAGCCACAGGACACAGAATAGTTCCGCAGTAATACTTGAGAATAAAACCTGGACTGACTATATCACTGACGGAAATAAAATCGGGTCATTGTGGCAGTAGGCTAAGCAAAGCATTCCAGACACCCCCCTCTCCTCCAGGAAAATCAAAAGGTGATCCCAAAGCAGATGCGATTATATAATCTCTCCAGTTTGTTTGGGTTCTCCTTCACGGTCTCTATTAATTGGATGTGTCTGGTAAACCTCCAATGGAGATATCTTTATCAGATGCAAAACCTCAGCAACTGGCCCATTCTGAAGTGAAGTAGCAGTGGTTCTCCTCAGAGCTCATTCTGGTTGTTTTCATCCATAATCTCATTCATTTAAACACTACCCAAAGTGTGTTACCACAGGTAAGGACTGCAATTTAGATAAACTGATAAATTAAAAGCTTCACCTTTAGGCTGAACTCCATCACAGCAGTCCGGTATGAAGACCTATGGTTTTATGATTTTGCACCAATACAGCTATGGATCTCACCTCCATCCGGCCCACACTGGTGAACCAGCCCGAGATACTTGGAACTCCTTCATGTGCGGCAGTGACTCCCTCCTATCTTGAAGTGAAGATTCCACTGGTTTTCAGCAGAGTACCAGGTCTTGACCAACAGGGCCTAGTTGGGCATAGCCTAATAGAATTACATAAAGCCAGCACAAGTCTCTACTCAAGAGTTCTGGTCTGAGTGTTGCTGTGTTGGAGTTTTTCCTGGAGAAACAGAGGATGTCCTCTATGAGACTGGGAGTCTCTGAGAGAAAGACTAACTGTTGCTTATGTTTATGCTCAAAACAGCTGGGTGGAGTCCTAGAGAGAGCACTAGCTGGGGACACCACCTGTTAGGGAGGTTGTCAAGCTGAAGAAGTAGTCCTATCAAGTTTGGATGGCCCAGGAGACTCCTGAAACAGCAGACAGGTATCAGAAGGGCAGAAGAACTACAGCCTCTGTGGTTGTATATGTAAAGATCTGAATTCGTGAGGAGTTCAGAGAGTTCATGGAGGATTTTCAGTCAGCATCTAAGAGGCTCTGACAAAACATCATGTCTCTGTAAGTGGAATCCAGGCTTACTCCAGATTTTTTTCAACGGGGAGGAGAACTAAAAACCTGGACTGAGGATATTGTTGGGCAGTTGATGGAACATTTCTGGGAAGTGAAGAATTATTACCTTGTGATCTGGTGGAAGATATTTTCCAACAGTTTACTGTGTATGTACACATGTACATTGTATATAAGTGTGTTCAGTATTAACTTATATGTACAGTGCACTCAGAAAGTATTCAGACCACTTCAATTTTCTCACATTTTGTTATGTTGCAGCCTGATGCTAAAATCATTTAAACTTACCCATCCAATCTATAATCAGTACGTCATTATTACAAAGTGAAAACAGAATTTTAGAAATTTCTACTAAAAAGGAAAAACTGAAATATCACATTGACATAAGTATTGGGACCCTCTGCTTTCACAAATTTATCTCAGATGCCCCTTATTTTTCCTGATCGTATATGTTTCCACACTTTGTTTAGAGTCCATCTGTATTCATTTCAATTGATTGGACATGATTTGGAAAGACACACACTTGTCTTTATAAGTTCTCACAGCTGACAATGTATAAAACCAATTCATGAGGTTAAAGGAACTGCCGGCAGAACTCAGAGACTGATCTATGTCAAGGCACAGATCTGGTGAAGGTTACAAAAAAAAAAAAACAACAACAACAACAAAAAAAACCTGCTGCACTGAAGGTTCTCAAGAGAACAGTGGCCTCGATAATTGCTCAATGGAACAAGTTTGGAACAAGTTTGTCCTAAAACTAACCAGGCACTGCTCATCACCTGCTCAATTGCATCCTGACATTGAAGCATGGTGGTAACAGCATTGCACTGAGGGGCTTTGTTCAGCGTCTGGGGCAGGGAGGTGGTGGGGTCAATTGAAAGCTGTGTGGAGTAATATACAGAGATATCCTTAATGAAAACCTGGTATAAACTCAGGATCTCAGACAGGACTGAAGTTTCACCTTCCAACAGGACAATGACCCTAAGCACACAGCCAAAACAACACAGGAGTGGCTTAGGGACAACTCTGTGAACGTCCTTGCAGTGCCCAGCCAGAGCCTTGAATTGAACCCATTCCAACATTTCTAGAGAGACTAGCAAATGACAGAGCTTGAGAGGATCTGCAGAGAAGAATGGCAGAAAATCTCCATATCCAGTTTTGCAAAGCTTGTCACATCAAACTCAAGAACACTTGAGTATGTAATCCCTGCCAAAGGTGCTTCAACAAAGTACTAAGTAAAGTGTCTGAATACTTATGTAAATCAGGTATTTCGGGTTTTTCCTTTAAAAAAAAATTGTATACATTCTTAAAAATCTGTTTTTCGCTTTATCATTATGGGGTACTTAGTGTAGATTATGAGGGAAAAACTGAAGTCAAATAATTTTAGCAGAAGGCTGCAAGCCCAACAAAGTGTGAAAAAAGTGAAGGGGTCTGAATACTGTTTCAATGCACTGCAAGCATGTACCTTTGCAAGCAGCAGCTCCCAGAGACTCAAAACTTTAGTCAATCGAGGAAGAACAATGTCCATCAGCTCTTCATCCTCACACTGCTCCACCAGCTGTAAACAACACAATCTTCATGGAAACACAACAAACACCACGTATCTGTATGTATAGGTCATTACATCATGCCCATTTCGAAAAACTTTACTTTGAAAGTCCATGTCTTCACTTCCTTCCTCTTACCTCCTGCAGTCGGTCTCGTCTCCTCTCTACCTGCTGCTCTGCCGTTACTGTGGTTACGCTGAGCTTTGGAGGTCGGCCTCGTCGACCCCGCCTGGTTACCAGGCCCGCTGTCACCTGAGAGAATTAACCAATCAGATAAACTGATTATTTAGTGGATATCTATTCATGAAGAAGAAATGCAGATGGAGATCTCAGAAGGTTTCTAAAGAAACATTTCAGGCTGCAGTTACCGATGCTTTATTGTAGTCTTAAATTATTATTTTCTAATGCTTTCATTGTTGTACTGGATCAGACAGCAAAGCCGTGATCTACCGCCCAACTTTATAAGAGTATCTGACTATACAGATGGGATTTACTGCAGGACTGGTGTATTGGACTGTACAAGTGTAGTGCTGAATGATAAATAGGTTAGCAACAATAAAAAAATCCTGACTGAACACTTTGTTCTTTAATTCAATTTAAAATAAATAAATAAATAAAAGTCACTTTAAACCAATGAAAACCAGTATGAAGTGAAAGTACTTTAACAGGTGCTGCCAGCAATCGACCCCGGCCCGGCCCGGCCCGGCCCTGCCCTGCCCTGCCCGGCCTCGGCCCGGCCCGGCCCGGCCCGGCCCGGCCCGGCCCGGCCCGGCCCGGCCCGGCCCGGCCCGGCCCGGCCCGGCCCGGCCCGGCCCGGCCCGGCCCGGCCCGGCCCGGCCCGGCCCGGCCCGGCCCGGCCCGGCCCGGCCCGGCCCGGCCCGGCCCGGCCCGGCCCGGCCCGGCCCGGCCCGGCCCGGCCCGGCCCGGCCCGGCCCGGCCCGGCCCGGCCCGGCCCGGCCCGGCCCGGCCCGGCCCGGCCCGGCCCGGCCCGGCCCGGCCCGGCCCGGCCCGGCCCGGCCCGGCCCGGCCCGGCCCGGCCCGGCCCGGCCCGGCCCGGCCCGGCCCGGCCCGGCCCGGCCCGGCCCGGCCCGGCCCGGCCCGGCCCGGCCCGGCCCGGCCCGGCCCGGCCCGGCCCGGCCCGGCCCGGCCCGGCCCGGCCCGGCCCGGCCCGGCCCGGCCCGGCCCGGCCCGGCCCGGCCCGGCCCGGCCCGGCCCGGCCCGGCCCGGCCCGGCCCGGCCCGGCCCGGCCCGGCCCGGCCCGGCCCGGCCCGGCCCGGCCCGGCCCGGCCCGGCCCGGCCCGGCCCGGCCCGGCCCGGCCCGGCCCGGCCCGGCCCGGCCCGGCCCGGCCCGGCCCGGCCCGGCCCGGCCCGGCCCGGCCCGGCCCGGCCCGGCCCGGCCCGGCCCGGCCCGGCCCGGCCCGGCCCGGCCCGGCCCGGCCCGGCCCGGCCCGGCCCGGCCCGGCCCGGCCCGGCCCGGCCCGGCCCGGCCCGGCCCGGCCCGGCCCGGCCCGGCCCGGCCCGGCCCGGCCCGGCCCGGCCCGGCCCGGCCCGGCCCGGCCCGGCCCGGCCCGGCCCGGCCCGGCCCGGCCCGGCCCGGCCCGGCCCGGCCCGGCCCGGCCCGGCCCGGCCCGGCCCGGCCCGGCCCGGCCCGGCCCGGCCCGGCCCGGCCCGGCCCGGCCCGGCCCGGCCCGGCCCGGCCCGGCCCGGCCCGGCCCGGCCCGGCCCGGCCCGGCCCGGCCCGGCCCGGCCCGGCCCGGCCCGGCCCGGCCCGGCCCGGCCCGGCCCGGCCCGGCCCGGCCCGGCCCGGCCCGGCCCGGCCCGGCCCGGCCCGGCCCGGCCCGGCCCGGCCCGGCCCGGCCCGGCCCGGCCCGGCCCGGCCCGGCCCGGCCCGGCCCGGCCCGGCCCGGCCCGGCCCGGCCCGGCCCGGCCCGGCCCGGCCCGGCCCGGCCCGGCCCGGCCCGGCCCGGCCCGGCCCGGCCCGGCCCGGCCCGGCCCGGCCCGGCCCGGCCCGGCCCGGCCCGGCCCGGCCCGGCCCGGCCCGGCCCGGCCCGGCCCGGCCCGGCCCGGCCCGGCCCGGCCCGGCCCGGCCCGGCCCGGCCCGGCCCGGCCCGGCCCGGCCCGGCCCGGCCCGGCCCGGCCCGGCCCGGCCCGGCCCGGCCCGGCCCGGCCCGGCCCGGCCCGGCCCGGCCCGGCCCGGCCCGGCCCGGCCCGGCCCGGCCCGGCCCGGCCCGGCCCGGCCCGGCCCGGCCCGGCCCGGCCCGGCCCGGCCCGGCCCGGCCCGGCCCGGCCCGGCCCGGCCCGGCCCGGCCCGGCCCGGCCCGGCCCGGCCCGGCCCGGCCCGGCCCGGCCCGGCCCGGCCCGGCCCGGCCCGGCCCGGCCCGGCCCGGCCCGGCCCGGCCCGGCCCGGCCCGGCCCGGCCCGGCCCGGCCCGGCCCGGCCCGGCCCGGCCCGGCCCGGCCCGGCCCGGCCCGGCCCGGCCCGGCCCGGCCCGGCCCGGCCCGGCCCGGCCCGGCCCGGCCCGGCCCGGCCCGGCCCGGCCCGGCCCGGCCCGGCCCGGCCCGGCCCGGCCCGGCCCGGCCCGGCCCGGCCCGGCCCGGCCCGGCCCGGCCCGGCCCGGCCCGGCCCGGCCCGGCCCGGCCCGGCCCGGCCCGGCCCGGCCCGGCCCGGCCCGGCCCGGCCCGGCCCGGCCCGGCCCGGCCCGGCCCGGCCCGGCCCGGCCCGGCCCGGCCCGGCCCGGCCCGGCCCGGCCCGGCCCGGCCCGGCCCGGCCCGGCCCGGCCCGGCCCGGCCCGGCCCGGCCCGGCCCGGCCCGGCCCGGCCCGGCCCGGCCCGGCCCGGCCCGGCCCGGCCCGGCCCGGCCCGGCCCGGCCCGGCCCGGCCCGGCCCGGCCCGGCCCGGCCCGGCCCGGCCCGGCCCGGCATCAGGATCTCCATGGGTCGGATTCAGTTTATAGTGCCGGTTCAGGCCTCCAAGACCAATGTAGGCCTTGTCACAGGTCTGGCAGCAGTGGGACCGGGATTTGTGGCTGTAGGTGAGGGAGTCGGAGGTGCCGGGTGTAGGGCTGTCCTTCCTCCCGCCCTCCCCCTCCTCCTCCTCCACACTCATGTCCGAATAGTCATCAGAGTCGGACTGGTGGCTGTCAGCCAGGTCCTCTGTCTTTATGAACTTGTAGTCTTTGGCTTTGTATTTTGGTGGTCTGGAGACCCGACCAGATCTGGTCTGGACCTTCATCGCCTTCTTTTCCCTCTTCTTCACCTTCTTCTTCTCCTCTTTTTCTCTTTCTCTGTCCTTTGCTGCTGGGGTAACAGGGGGCAGAGCGGCAGGGGCTGCGCTGACAGTGGCAGGTCGGGCAGGCAAAGTGGTCTGTACTGTGACTGCTGTGACGACTGCAGGTGGTTTAATTGGACTCTTATTGGTGACTGACGTTGTGCCATTAGCAGGACTTTTAATTAGCGGGACGCTAACCGTTTTGGCGACAGAATTGGATGGAGTCTTGAGGTTGGGGGTGGCCGTGGTCTTAATGGCAGAGGGTGTTTGGATTGAGACAGGGGATGCTACAGGTTTCTGACCGTGACTGGAGCCAGAGCCTGTTGACGTTGTTTGGCCTGTCAGCTTGTGGACCAATGGGAGGAGAGATCCAACGACAGGGGTGGGGCCCTGCAGCAGCAGCTGGATGGGCGGGTCCCCCGGACTCTGCTGCAGGAAGAACTGCTGACCCTGCTGACCAACCACAGGCTGAATATGGATGATCTGAGTGCTGTTCACGCTGCCATTGGCTGACAGCTTTACCTGCGGAAGACTGACAGCTACACCCTTATGCTGTGGGGCTGCGCCAGTCTTTACTTCCTGTTTGGGAGGAACTTGAATCTGGATCCTGACGGGCTCCGACTGAAAGAAAACCAGAAACCAGAACCTGGTTAAGAACCAAACTTAATCTCTGATGATAAGATGTTATGTTGCTTTAAAAAGATCACGTGATACAAAAATGCCTAACATTAAGTATTTCCAGCTTTTTAACAAGAGGATTTGTGGATTTTCTTTTCGTTTTAACTGAAAAACTCAAACTACACTGTAGTAATGGGTGGTTTTCACAATGTTTTGACCATTCCATAAATTTAACAAATATTGAAAAGCAATCTGCAGATGAATTGCTAATGAAGATAATATAAATATTTACAGTCAACTTCAACATAAAAGTTATTTTCTAGAATTATATGAATAATTTTGGAGGCCAAAGAAACTAACATCACCCAGCAGGTCACACCAGTGTTTCCGCTATATGCATCTAACCGCTGCCAATGATTTGGGGCAAGAGAAGAGGGCACCATCTTATCTCTATACAAGAAAAATAATGTCATAATGAAACTTATCTTAGTAAGTGTTACAGACCCTTCACATCAAGGTCGTTTCATACACCTGTGAGTAGAGCACATAAACGAGGAACTAGGTGCTTACTTGATAATGACTGCAAATTGATTATAAAAAGCACCAGGAAGCTGATCACGGATTTAGGATTATCATTCACCAAAGGGAAAACATTCCTGCAACTTCACATGAGTCTTGCAAAGTAACATTACAGCAAACGCGCTCATTTAATAGGAATATACAAGTAAACACATTTCTGTGAAATTAACATCATTTAGAAGTAGAGCTGGGTCGATTTCCGGTTTTGCCGACCCGGTCCACTCCATCAATAAAACGTAAAACCATCAGACCTAACCCTGTCAGATTCTATGCAAACCGGCATTTGCCATTACGGCAGGTTCTGGCAACGTAAAGAGTAGCTTATATCAGCTACTGCTAAATCCGGGCCTGCATTGGATTAGTAATAAACAATATGAGAATCTATTTAACATAATGCCATATCTGCTTCTAAATGCACTAACTTAGCCACAGGTGTTTGACAAGCTACGCATGGTTACTTCTGATCCGAGGCGAGAGCCATCAAGTAAATCGAGTTTCATTAGAGAGAGTGTGGAAGATGCACATGGCTCACGTTCTGCCTATATACTAGAAAGTGCTTTTTTTGGGTGACTACGAAAGGAGACATGGCAGACTTAGGCTCAAATAAGACCGGGCAGAACTTAACGTATTATTTTGTAAAAGGGAAGAAAAGTTAAGTCGAATGGTTGTTGTGAGAAGTAAAAACTACGATGTGTCAAACAGTGGTCCTGCTGATTGTAGTGCAGCTTCGCTCGCTGCTTCTTGTTCTTGTTTAGTTTACTGGCGGCTGGCAAACCAGCTTAGATGCGCATTACCGCCACCACGTGGACTGGAGTCGCTACGGTCTCACTCATTGCTCTCAGTCTCACTAGGCTCCACTTGGAAGCGTCTGCTCATCTTTCTGGAGGAGCCTTGCTTTGTACAACGGCCATTGTAATGTGCGAAAGTTGTAAATCTCAAAGACTGGGTTGTTGTTGGTATATTTTTGTTCAACAAATCTCAATACTTGTTTTAAAGATTACATTTTTATATTCAGTAAACCTTTTTTAAAAAAAATATAAATCTCAGGACACCTCCTATATAGGCTAGATAGACCTTTACCCCGCTCATTACTGTGCACATATGAACTGTATGTACTTAGACCTCAAGAGCCCTTCTGCCGCCAGCAGATACATGGAAACCTCCCAATAGGACGCACTTTGCAAGCAACCTAAAAAAATTTTCACACACATGCTTCACCTCTACTGCTACAACTCCCATCCTTGGGGAGACACTGCACATGAATAAAAAAAAAATAGGTCACAGGAAAGTCTGATGAAATAAATGAATTTGTGAATCAAAAATATATTTTTCTTCTTCTGTCCTGACCACAGATTTATTCTGCAACCCTCAGGTTGGGAACCACTGCTTTAAGGGTACATTAATGGATTCTTTGAGTCCTTTTCTGACAGAGCAGGTGAACAGACAGCTGAGTAAATACACACAAACAGAACTTTGGGGGGGGGGGCAGTCTGGATTTGCTTGAACCAGCTGATGCCCCTACAGCCCAGATGGACCAGACTGGTCTTTAAACAGATGTGTGACCCACCTTTTTCTGGACCACCTGGACCAAGCTGCCAGTCTGCATGGCCACTTGCTGGGCAACACTCTTCAGCTGCTGGGAGGCATTGTTCTGAGTAGTGGTCTTTGTGTTCTGCTGAAGGATCTGGACATGCTTCTGTTGCTTCAGACCCTGTTGGACGTGGACCTGCTGCTTCAGACCCTGCTGGGGAACCTGGACCTGCTGGATGTGGACCTGCTGTTTGGGGGTCTGTTGGGGGATCTGAGCATGGACCTGCTGCTGGGGGAGCTGGACATGGACCTGCTGCTGAGACTTGGTGACCTGGTTGATAACCTGCTGTAGCTGGCTCGGGTCCAGGGCGGCGTTTTGAACCGGGATGGTTTTGACTAGCTGGCTTTGCTGCAGCAGCTGGGCAGCCTCGGTGTCAGAGACCTGGACGATTTGCTGTTTGGTGAGCTGTTCCAGCAGAGCCTGCTGTTCCTCGGCCGTGAGCCCGGAGCTCTCGACTAGGCTTCCGTCCGGCTGCACATAGATGATGGTAGTGTTGACAAGGTCTGTGCCGAGACCGCTGAACTCTGTGCCCACCAGGATGCTCTGTTCCTCCGGGCAGCTCTGTAACAAATCCGCCAGCTGAGCACCGGACCCTGACGGTAAACTCTCCTCGGGCTGACCGCTCTCAGCACAGAATACGGTCTGTGAATTCTCCCCAGGCTGACCGCTCTGGTCGGCGTCCACTGCCGATGCATTCTCCCCGGGCAGGGTGATCTGATTAGCTGATGCTGACACAAAGCTGCCCATGGGCTGCGTGCAGTTGGCGGCAGGGGGCTGAGCCACGGCCCCCGGCGGCTCCGCGGCTGTTATTGTTCTTGTCGAACCGCTGTCATCCTCGTTGTCCGCCATTTTGGCTGTGGGGCTAGCTTTTAGCTTAGCTGACACTGGGGGGCAGTCGGTGGTTCAAATCAACCGGATCGTCAGTCGATATTACCGAATAAATACTGTTTTATAAAATCTGTGTGTGTCGGTAGATAAAATAATCCACTGGGACGAAAGACGTCATCAACGGGAGGGCTGATATGGGAGCAGGTAACAGTTAGCGGGGGTCGTTTTGAACTAGCCTAGCTTAGCCCACAGGAGGAGCGGAGGTGCGGACTTCCCGGACCGGAACTACCATCGGACCGGATTCATTTTTAAAATATTAAACATTAGAATACGAATTATTGTTTTAAAAAAAAGAACAACAATTTATACTGATATTATATACCCGATCTTCATAAACTATTTGCGTTGTTTATTTTTAGGAAATAAAGTCAACATTCAGATTTTAAAAATCTAAATAAAAATAACACCATTGTATTTTAATTTGTGTTTAAAATAATCATTAAATGTTGGGCAGCGACCGTGTAAATTAATGTGTTATACCTTTAGTACAAAACCATTAGACGTCCCTGTAGTGAATTATCTATTTATTACATGTTTCTATTGTACGACATGCTATCCATTACATTTTTTAATCATACGCCAGGAAAAAAGGTGGTTTGGAAATAAAGTAATTTTACATGGACTTTAAATTGATCAGTTTAATTGTTATATTTAAGGAGAAGCTTAATTGTTCTCATTAAATCAAATCAAAAGTCCGGAGAGGTTATTCTGAATGTTATCATCATTTTACCCAGTTTAATTCACATGTTCTCCTTAGAAGTGTTGGTATAAAGAACGAATTTTAAGTTTTCAAATTGAAGGACAGATGCACTGTCCAGGTTTTCCAACCAGTAGTTGCTGAGTTTCCGTTTCCTGTCATTCATTTATGAAAATATTTATTTATGAATCATCCAGCTGCGTTTGAAGGAATTTAACTGAAGGACTGAAATTATTAAGAACAGCAGAGTATGTGATTTAGTGTTTCAGCTGGAAGAGAATAAAAAAAATTAAAAACACATTAAATCATAAAACGAAATCACACGTTAAAGTCGTAATTCTCGGTGTCGCCGACAGATGACGCAGTTTGTTAACGGCAGCTCAGCATCACTATGAAACCTGCCAGGGCGATTTCACCTGTCAACCCCTTAATATCCAGCTGTAATAAAAACATCTGTAACAACATCTGAGCGGGATCTTGCACTGTAGATTCCAGTAAGTGACTCAAGGTCTTTCTCCTGCTGCTAAACGCAGCAATACCTGATCTCATGTTATGCTAGCTAGCCTGGATTCTGTGTTTGAGAGGCTAGCTCCGTAAACAGCATTATGTTTGAAGGCTTGTTTGTCTTTTTTTCTGTTGAAATTATGCTGTCTATGGGAGATTCACTGTCAGCTTTCATTTTTCAGAACAGCCTAACTGGTGCCGTCGTCTCTCGGGCGCCAACGTCACTCCAAACTCCGTTAAACCAATGTCCAATTTAGTATTTCTCTCAATTTTTGCCGAAATACATGTAATACCAAGCATGGTTTAAAATTTATTGCACCTCGGTGAAATATTCTGTTTAATTCGGTTAATGTTTGGTCTACCGTACCGCATTGGAATTATGTTAAATATCATCTGTTTACGTTTGTTCACGCGGTTCGTTATCGCCCTCCGTCACTCTTGAAAGGGGAGAATCCGGTAGGAGAAACTGCAGATAAAACATTTTTAAATTCTTTTAAAATGCTTAATGGTGTAAGCTTAAATCAGTTCCCATAACTCTACGTATCTTACAGTTACACGGTTGTATGTTGTCAAATTATGATCAAGGAAAAGGCAAAGTGATATTTTTGTGACGGAGTTTGTCGCACAGTTCCATTCATCTGATCAGGAAGCAGAACATAAATGGCGTTCGTCACACTAAACTTCATTAATCACATTGTCAATTTAGGCTATCTCTTCACCTGAGCTTAAATGTATTTACTGAAAACGATAACACAAAGTCGGAAACAACTTGGCAAAGCGTTCCATTTAATTCGGTGTATGTCTGGTCCACGAAATAGGGCTTTAAATGTTTTAAATCTAAGCTGTTTACACTCGTTATGCTGTTCATTACCACCCTCTTGTTAAGGGGGAATATAACGAGAGAAACTGCAAATAAACCATAACCTTTATTGTAGTAAATTATCAGTTGAGTTACTTTACTAAATCCCAACGACTTGTCATGTTTTGTTTTTACCAGTATCGTGTTATGGCTGAGAGTAAATAAAGGGACCAGTAAATTGTTTTGGATTTTGTTACTGAGTTTTCATGTTTTAATACCATTCCTCTTAATGCGAACCAGACCTTTTAATTGTTGTAGTTCAGTGGGGTGATTGTCTAAATGCAGTTTTTTGCATTATTGTGTTTCTAAATCAAGGTTTTGAACTGACTTGACTCCACCTCAGCAGAAGCATGACAACCCAGCTGACCCCGCCATCCGTCCTGAGAGAGTTCTGCCCGCTCTACTACCTGCTAAACGCCATCCCAGCCAAGGTACTGAACCTATTGCAACCAGGTCAAAACCAGGCCAAGGTACTGACAATCGCAATGGTTTTTTTGTTGTTGTTTTTTTTTTTCACTTTAAAAACATCACAGAACAACTGAAGTTTAAGACCTGAGGCCTGGGCAACAAAATTAATTCAACTCATTCTGGCTCTCTTGGGGTTACCTAGTTTCTCTGAGTCTGACATCTACCTTCCTGGGTCAGCTGTATAACCTAGCTCTGTTAGTTTGAGTGAAAGCAGTCACAGCAAAGCAGTAGATAAAACAAGGTGAAATGTAAAGAGCTCTATTGCAAAACTAGACTGGATAAGATGCTGCAACGTAAAGAGAAAGTGCAGTAATTATATGTAGGTCTTCAGTATAGAGTGAGTATTATTCTGATAATGAACAATCAATTCTGCACATCTGAAAAGTGGAAGTAATGCCAGATTGTTTCAGACACAAGGAGAAAAGTAGATTCTGACATTTATAATCCTGGGGAATATTTAACAGGTTGTGTATTATTTTTCTAAACTAGACACGAAAGAGTGTCTAGTTTTCCAATTATTTGTGTGTCCTCATGTTATTCTGAGCTCCTGTGATGGAATAAGAGTAAAAGCATTGACACTATTAGAAAAAACATAATCTTTATTAAAAAGCAGCTTCAACCATCAATCTATATTAAGTGATCAACCCTCCCTCTTTTTCAAAAACAAGATCAGACACATGGAAAATTTAGAACAAAAAATGATTCAACTGATCTATGAAAATATCTACTGCTCTTTATTATTTGTTACTTCATGTACACTCTTTTGTCCCTGTCAGGATTCTGTAGGAATTATGAATAATTTTCTCGTACTCTGACTGGTCTGTAGTTAGTAGGTTATGATGGTGATCTAGCACTGTTAAAAATGAGCCAGCTTTGCGATACCATGAAAAAAAAACTGATTTATACCTAAAGAGAGTTAGTTAAAGTCACTAATCTCACTTCATGGTACAGGCCCCTGGTTTCCAGGTGTAAAATGTCCTTTTTTACATGCAGACTGAACACCTCCTCACCTGTCTGCAGGGGTCAGTAACTCCTCCATTTCCATGGAGGACTCTTGTGGGAGACCAGATATTTTAGTCAGCTTAATGGACTTCATTCAGTTATTTTAAAGACTCACTGGAGAGTATAAACACAGACTAAGGTAAGATGGCACAGAGGTCAAGTGTAATAGGTCTCCAGCAGGGGCACAGGAAGATAGCTATTACAGTCATAGTTTGATCTGAACTAAATTTCCAGTCAGTCTCCTCTAATACACAAGTTGTTTTTGGACAAGAGCCCAACAGTTACATTAGCGGGCCGAATTTACCTGCTGATATAAGCTGCAGATAAATGGGTATCTGTGTTTGTAACTGCCAATAAGTATCAAGAAATTAAAGTGACGAAAAGCCTAAGATAGAAACTTGATAACTTTTTATTACAAGTGTCACCATTGTGTAGTTTGTCCACCAGAGAGCACTGCCACTCTTCTGCTGGCAAAACATTTTCCCCTGCATGCACCACAGCTCAGGTGACTACGCAGAGTAGATCAGAGTCTGTAATGTGCACTAATTCGGGTACTTGTACTTTACTTGAATATTTGCACCATATCATCCATTTGTCTTGTTCTGCACCACAGTTATCAGAAAAATGAAGCTGTTAGGTACTTCATTAATTATGACTTTACATACAAACATACACTCACTGAGCACTTTATTAGGAACACCTGCCAGTCACGTGGCAGCAGTGTGAGGTATAAAATCCCATGGATACAGTTCAGGGGCTTCATTTAATGTTCACATAAAAAATCAGGATGAGGAAAAATGTTATCTCAGTGACTTTAACTGTAGAAGGATTGTTGATGCCAGAGAGGCTGGTCTAAGTCTTTATGAAACTGCTGAATTGTGATTTCCACACACAGCAGTCTCTTGAGTTTTTACTCAGAATGGAGCCAAAAACAAAAAAACATCTGTCGAGCAGCAGCTCTGTTGATGAGAGAGGTCAGAGGAGAATGACCAGACTGGTTGGAGCTGACAGAAAGGACTAAAGTAGTAATTGCCATAAGTGATAATTACTCTTTTCCATTGTAGTGAACAGGGAAGCTTCTAGGGATGAACAACATGTTGAATCTGGAGGTGGATGAGCTACAACAGCAGGAGACCAGGTCTGGTCCTGTCAGACAAGAACATAAACCTGAGGCTGCTGTGGACCCAGGTTCATTAGAACTGGACTGTTGAAGTATCCTGGTAAAATGGATCCGGAGTCTGCTGAGGCAGCAGACGGTCGGGTCAGAACTTGGAGTCAACAGCATGAATCCCAACCTGGACCAAACCTGCTCGGTGTCAACAGTCCTGGCCGGTTGTCTGGGCAAACTTTAGGCCCCTTAATACCAATCAACCATGGTTTTAATGCCACAGTCAGCCTGAGTTTTTCTGCTGACTACCCTCTTCCCTTCTTGGCCACAGTTCACCATCTTCTAACAGCTACTTCCTGCAGGATAATGATCCAGGCCACAAAGCAAAAGTCGTCTAAAAAAGATTTTATGAACGGGTTCAGTTTACTCTGGATCCAGTAGACCACCTATGGATGCGGTGAAACAGGAGACAGACAGAATAAATGTCTAGCTGACAGATCTACAGAAATGATGAGATGTACTCATGACCCACATGTCAGTACAGTTGCAGTCAGTAAATTGGAAACCTCTGATTTTCATAAAAATATTGACCGGCTATTTTGTCTAAGAAGTTTAAATCTGAGACACAGCACATTTTCAAAATTAATGTTAAGGCTCAGCTAACGGTGGCCCATCACATTTCAAACAGTTAGACTGAACTGGTAACATTAGAGGGATTATTAGACCTGTGAAGAATCACTGGAAATAAACATGTGCACACTGAGACAAGTAAATTGTCTCAGCTGATTCAGATACTCCCCATGCTCCTCCTCAATAACTACATGTAACAACCCGTTATCAAAAAAAATTTTTTTTATGTCTTTCTGTTAAAAAAAAATATTGGACAATATATTGTTCTCTGATCTCTCAAATATTGAAATGCACATCAGGCTTAAAAATCCTGTATCTGTCATGCTCTGATTTGGCCCCATGAAGCAGGTTCATCTCTTCAGTTTGTTTCTTACCTGTCTAATACCAAGTATGACATCACTAAAAAACTTTGACCAAGATGATGACAGTAATGATGAGGGGGGCCTGTCTCTCTACAGGTCCAGCGGGGGTTCAGGTCTGTCCTGGTCTACCTGACGGCTCTGGACAGCAGCAGTGACTTCCTGGCGGTTGGCAGCAGTATTGGCATGCTCTACCTGTACTGTCGCCGACTCGCACACATGAACAAGTATAGTCTGGAGGTCAGAGCTCTTTTTCGTCTGTAGCGGTCCGTCTGTTATTATGGGAGGACCAGCTGGGTCCTGGTTCAGTCCTCTGAACCTTCAGTGTCCACATTATGAGACTCTGAGTTAAGAGTCAATAAGGCTGTCATAGCTTTTATTTAAAATTCAAACTTTAGTGACATGGGAAAAAAATAAAACAATCAAGCTGCAATGAGCTGTAGGAATTAAAACTGCATGTATGAATGAACTAGTTCCCCTCGTGGTCCAGCAGAGGGGGCTCTAAAAATTCACAATCAGTTTGACCTATTGATCTATCAGTAGACTGAGCTGATCAATAAAACAGTATTGATAAGATTACCAGGACTCCGAGGCCTCTCAGAAGCAGAGTTGAACATTCTCGTTTCTTCGCCGTGGATAGTAAAATGACCAACAAAGATAACTTCTCTACTTTTGACCACACTCAGTCTCAGGATGAAGCTTGTCAACATCAGCCAGGAGAGACAGATTCTCACAAAGGAGAAGAGGCCCAGTGACTTTTTTTCAAGACTATCACACAGCTGCTGGAGCACATGTGTATAAACAGCCAAGTTCAGCCGCAATGCTAAAACCAGTTACCAGTTTCAACGTTTTGGTACATATGGTGGTATGGTGGTAATATAGTTACATAAGTATTTGGACAGTGACACAATTTTATAATTTTGCCTCTGTACACCACCACAATGGATTTGAAGCAAAGCCATTAAGATCCGATATAAGTTTCAACTTTCAACCTTTTAAAGGGTTTAACAAAAATATCACATTAACTGTGCAGGAATTACAATCATTTTTACACATAGTCCCTCATTTTGAGGGGCTCATTAGTCTCATGACCAGGTGTGGCCTGTTCCCTCATTAAGCAGAAAGAAGGTCTGGTGTTGTTTGCAAAGCATCTCATGGCGGAATTTCAGCATTTGGTGACGTCCATTGTTCCAGACTTCAGAAATGACTGCAAAGGATTTTCATCCATGTTTTAAAAATAAACCTTGTATTTATAAGTGTGTTTGTTTGCCCATTTACTTTTGAGCCTGTGAAAATGAGGGACTATGTATAAAATGGCTGAAATTTAAAAAGAAAAACCAAAAAAAAAAAAAAAAGGTGATATTTTGTGTGTGTGTGCATGTATGTCTGTCTTTTTAATATGTGTTTATGTATATATTTGTTTGTATCTCAGGGGAAGTGTGATGCAATCACAGCTGTGAAGCTACTCAGCTGTTTCGATGATCTGGTTGCTGTGGGAACAGCTTCAGGTCGGGTTGCCGTCTTCCAGCTAGTGTCTCCACTTCCAGGTCGCAACAAACAGGTACGATGAGGACAAGTAAATCAGGTAAAGGTAGAGAAGGTCTCCTATCCTTCCGGCTTTTGGCCTCCATCATTTCACCTTAGTGTCTCTATCTGAAATCTCTCCTCACCATATAACCAGCATTAGAAAAAGTTCTCAGATTAGAGCCCTACTGATATATCATCCCTGTCGAGTTAGTATCGGCTCATAGCAGACATCTGTATTGATGTAAATATCCGCTGATAAATGACAAAAAACAAACGTAGGGAGAATTTCAAAGATGTCTTTAGAAACTTTTGAATTTTTAGTTTCTCTCGCTCTCTCTCTCTCCTTCTCTCTCTCTCTCTAGGTGAATTTACTCTTTTTCTGAAGGTGTAACCTGCCTCTCTCTCTGCCTATCTGTCTGTAGTTAAGGCGTTTTGATGTGGTCGGACTTCATAAAGGTATGGTAACTTCTTTGGCCTGGAGCACCAATGGAATGAAACTTTTCTCTGGAGATGATAAAGGACGAATCATCTTCTCAACCCTGGACCTTGACCAGGTGAAATAACAACTACACAACACTGTCAACATAACAATAATGGTACTTAATTGCATATTATTTTTTTCTATCAATCATTCTGACTATGAAATGCCAGAAAATTGTGAAAAAGGCTTGTTACGGTGTGCTTGGACAGAAGTTGATTTCAGTTATGTTTTTCAGTCATCCATCTCATGCACATCTGATGGGGCAGACATGTTTCTATATTAATAAATCCAGTTGTCTACACAGGCCTTGTTTTACACAACATGGCTGTAAACGCATATTCACTGTTTTTCTGCGTTATATGCACAGTAACCGTGTTGGGCTCTGAGCGCTTCCTTAACATGGGTGACCTACAGCCCAGTACTGTACCTGAACGCCTCCCAACTTAGATGGATGACTAAGGCTGCTGCTGCAAACATGCAGGTGTTGTAAATTCCCACTGCCCAAAGAAACCTTTTGAGGCACTGCACACTTAAACTTTTTTTTTTTTTTTTTTTGAGCAGTAAACAAAATTTTTTGAATATATTGTGATAAAACACATCAGTGCAGGTGTTAATGTTGACATTTCATATCAAAGTCATAAAAATCCGCATTTCATGGGTTGAAAATGTCTTAACAAACCATATTGTTTTAAATCATCCTGAACCTTTCAAGGCCAATGCTGACCCAGACTCAACCGATTAGGACTTCTTCATGTAATGAACATTACATAAAAAAAGAATGTTAACACCCTCTAATCAGAGGAGGGCCGCCCACCTCTCCAAGCACCCGACCTCGATAGGGAGTCTGTGAACCTGCGTTCATTTTAAAATATATACTGATCCAGATTCTTCATTTAAAAGAGTTTAGGCAATTTTTTGCTAAATCTCTCCTCAGTACTTTTAGGTTTTTGGCACAGTGATTTGGACTTGTGCTTGTGACGGACGTACAACCACCGTCAGACTGCAGTCTCTCCCTTCAGACCTTCATCTGACTCAGCAGTGGTTGCAGAAGGCAGCAGGTCCCTCGAGTTCTATAGAAGGAACTATTCTAACTACATGCTCAGCTCAGAGAGCTCTGGCTTTGGTCATTACTAGGGATCAAGCCAACGGCTTGAAATGAAGTGACTTGGGACTGACCACCATGGACCTCCACCACACTACTTTAGGGGATACTGCTGGGGAAAGGACCTCCACCTACAAAGAAACCTCAAGTATCGGTGCCTTGCAGTCTCTGAGCAACTCCTGCCTCACACGCCTGAGCCCCCTGGACTCCTCTCAGCCTCTTTCCCTCTTTTTAGCATTTCTCAAAATAATGAATGGGAGTTAGGTTCAGAGCTGGGGTTGAAGTTACACTTTAATAATAGTTTACTATCATGCATGATAAGAAAGAAGCTGACACCAGAGATATTTCATTATTTTTGTTTGAAAACATTTAAAATGATTAATGATTTTTCGAAATACCATTTAGCTGCTGATTAATTTTCTGTCGTGAAAATCCTTTGTCGTGTCTGTTTACCCAGGGGGTATGTAAACCTGTCCTGCTGTTGGAGGAGTCCTCAGGTGTGGTTCAGATGGAGTATAGTCACCAGGTACTGCTGGTCTCAACCCAGCAAAGATCTCTGCTTTATTGTACACAGAGACAAGAAGTCCAGCAGCTGGGTACCAAGCCCCGCAAAAGGTACTACACACAACAAACAACATACATCTACTATACAACACACATATGATATTTAACATACAAGTAATATATACCACACAGGTAATGTACTGTCCCACCCATATTATACAGTTTAACATCACACATCCACCCCCAGAACACAGTTCAAGCTGCTTGTTAATGTATATGTGATAAGCCTACTGACAAAGTTCAGTTAAAGATCATCTTAAATAATTTGCTACAAGCACTAGAACACTGATTAACACAGTAAACTACTGGCTTAAAGCTGTTTATACTTCGGAATTGAATCAATGCTGTAGGCACAGTCTGGGCATGCTGCCTACGCCAAATCCTAATCTGTACCAAAATTCAACCTCCAGTGTCTTCTCTCTTTTCTGTGTTGCAAAATTTCGTTAAAATTAGCCCTTGTTCACCATTTATTAGCACTAACTTCAACACGATCTGCTCAGTTTCACCATTTTTTGAAGCACACAAAGGAACTCAATGACATGGCATGGGAACCCCACGCCAACTAGTGCACTGGTGGTGTAAATGCAGATAGCTGCAGACACACCAGTGCACAAGTCTAAACACTCATAATGGCATAGGCACTAGAATACTAGAATAGGCTATGTTGTAGAGTCTGCGTGGATCCTATGCAGAAGTATAAACCGGCCTGTACAAGTAGTGGAGGCGGTATTAATACTTCTGCTACTCTCACAGGTCTTGCTGTCAACACATCATTCAAAGGTGTCTCAGAGTATGTCACAGATTTTTCAATTTTTTGGGGTCTGCTGGACAGAATTACCAGGTTTTTTTTCTGGAGAAAAGAATGAATGAATGGGACAAAGTGACTTTACCTGTTGATTTGGTGTGAACTTACTTTTTAAGTTCAGTTAATAAGTCAGATTTTAAATTGGTGAAAGGGTTAAATGTGCAGTATGTGATATGCAAATGATAGTCTTTGTGAATGAGTCTGTAGTTTTTAAAACTGACTGTAGCCATAATTATGATATACAGTTAAACATGTTGACACTTTTTTCAGATTAAATGTGTCTATATTTTTAAATGTGATATAAAGTTTTTTGGTTCAACAGTATTTCTGATTCGGATTAGTCGTTGCACATGTTTACAGTATTTTTACATGTTTACAGTAGCGGTAGATTTGGGGCCTGCTTCCTGCCAGCTCTCTGTAAACAAAGTGATCTTCAGGTGTTTGCTGCTCGACCTGGACTCAGACTGTGGCGGTCTGACATCAGAGGGCAGGTGGAGGATACCCGCCTCCTCAAACCACTCTTCAACACACAGGTACACTGGGAACAGTGGGAATATCCTGCTAACACATGCATGTAGTACTTTTCTACTTTTATTTTATATATATGTTTTTATATATTATAAATATGTGTGTGTGTATATATATATAATATATATAATATATATAATATATATATATATATATATATAATATATATATACATATATATATATATATATATATAAACAAATATATATTACATATATATAATTATCATGCACTCAATCATGCACTGCATAAAATTTGAACTCAAACACTCAAAAATTGTTGCAGTCTGGAGACCTGTACTTCATGAATTATGTTTGATCGTATTATAGGTATCACTACAACTACTGCTTCATGCATTAATACCACTACTCTATGAAAACAGCTTCACTTGATATTTTGTCTTGAAGATATTTCCCTGGTTCCACTGATCCAAGATGCTTAATCAGTTCCTCTGTAATGACTGTTAATAACTGTCTTTCTACCTGTCTGTCTGCCACTATTCATGTCAACCTCTGTCCTTGCCAGATTCCTCAGTTTGAGTTGTTTCCTCGTTCTGATCCAGTCGGTGCATACCGTCCAGCAGAGAGACAGCTCGGACTTCTCTGCTGTTTCCTCAGGGAGGGCTGGATCCTCAGCTGGAATGAATACAGTATCTACGTCCTTGACTGTCTCAGCGAGGTACCACTGCTACTAATAATACTCTGAGGCTCATTACTTTTAATTTGAAGTCAAATAATACATACTACATTAAAATCTAAGTCTCAGCTTTGCAGTGAATGACTGCCTGAGGTCTTTGACCCACAAACATCAGCAGTTGCTCTCTTTTTCTCCCCTGGTGATGCTCTCTCAGGGTTTCACTGCAGCCTTCTTCAGCTATTGTTTATTGTGGAGTCTTTCTATCGATAGTCTGGTCTTCGGCAGCTGGACTGCCGCTTAGGTCAATGAGATCAGGTGACTGACTCGGCCAGTGGAGGATGTTCCGTCTCCTCACCCTGAAAAGCTCTGTGATTGCTTTGGCCGTGTAGTAAGGATCTTTGTTCAATTAGTTTAGATACTTTTTGCTGAATCTGAACTTGCAAAATGTTCCTTTTATAAATCTGCATTAATCTTGTTGCTTCCATCAGCAGTGAAATCATTAATAAATGTCAGTGAGGCAGTTCGGTTGGCTGCCATACCTCTTCTGGGACCTCCGTATCCTCCACATGTGTAGGTTGTAAGCCTAAAACAGGGAGAGCAACAGCAAAGATCCCCAAAATGACCATGCCAGGCAGACGTCCCTAGCCTTCCATGTACTTACTTGGAAGTGCCAGTAGGAAAAGCTAGTTGTACAACTTAATTGGGAAACCCAATGAGAATAAAATTACATGCAGTACGGCCTGTTCAATCTACACAGATTTGCTAGTTTGAGGTAACATAGCTGGTAATTTAATAAAGACTGCCAAAGCAGTTATGCCATAACATTTATTGTATGAGCCGGCAGATTACAAGGCATTCATAGCTCTCTGAGCATCTAGGATGGCTTGAGCCTTGGGCCAGAGGTAACATTCAGAGGCAGATGATGAGCATTGGCCCATAGCTTTGAATGCTGAGACTGGAGGATTGGCAGAGGAAGCTAGGGCAAGAGGCAAACCAAGCTTGAGTGTTTTCCCTTTCACCATTTCTCCATGGCAAAGAGAGGCTCTTGTTGGTACACCGGATTCTCAGATAGCAAGTCATAGAGGACAGAAGACAAAATGCAGAATTAGTTTCAGAAATTAAAATCAATGTTATTTTTCTATCCCATATCAGTCTTTGAATTTTACGTAGTGAGGGTGAATTGTTACATCAGCTTTATGAGGTGATGCAAAGGATCGAACATGTCGAACATGGATTCTATTAATGTAGTGAACTCCCCACCCCTGAGAAATCCATAAAAAGCTGTGAGCTAGACTGTTCCTTATACTAAGACTGTATATGGACCAAAGCACCAATCCCTTCATTTTCAGGAACAGTGGGAGAGTGAAACACATGTCATTGGGGGGTGGATCCAAACACCACAAACGGAACTGTATACCTCATATAAGTAAGAAGAATGGTTGAATTTTGCAGGAAACCAAATGATGAACTATAAAGGTATATGTGATAGAGATATTGACAGGAAAAATAACTACAGAGAAGGATGCACAAAAAGAGTTCAAGAGAGACCCTGCAGAATAATACAATTTTAATTTGGATTTAGCTAAGCCAGATTGCATATAGCAAGCAGCGAAGAGCATGTAGGTTTGCAGAGTAATGTTTAATCTAGGTCTGAATGAACAGGGGGGAGAGCAAGCTGGATAGTGCTGCCTCTGAAGGACCCAAAATTAGCATTTTTTTCTTATCACAGCCTAGAGAATAAGCTGCTATTAATAAATAGAAGTGAGGAGTGCTCTGTTATGATATTGACAGCTGTTGCATCGTCAAATAATAAAATAGATTTGTTTCTCTGACCAGTGTTTACCTTACTGAGGACAAGCTATAACAATTGGGTACAGTCCCATTAGAGCAGTGGAGGAAGAGTTAGATGGTAAATGGACTGCACTTATATAGGGTTATCTATTCTTTTGACCACTCGAAGCACTCAGCCATTCACTCATTTACATACACATTCATACACACATTCATGTACACTGACGACTCAGCCATCAGGGACAATTTGGGATTCAACATCTTGTTCAGGGACACTTTGACATGTGGACTGGAGGAGCTGGGAGTCGAGCCTCTCCTTATTATAAAGGAATGAGATGCAATTTCATTTGTCGCACAGGCGAAACCAGAACCAGAGCTCAGATCAACAGCCTGCTTCCAAACGCAACAGATCATGGAGTTTCTCTACAGATTTTGAGAGGTGTAACCCTAGGGTCTCAGTATTATCTTTTTCACTCTCATGGTCACTTCTATACTCCGTATATTAACATACTGCACCACCGTAATCTAAATGACAACTCTATTCTCAATCAAGTCTGAGCAGCAACTTAAATCAAATTAAAGCAAAGACCTTGCACTTTAATATAGTATCAGTTGTTGTTTTTCAAATTGAATGTGCTATAGCACAGAGCCTGAGGAACAAAAATTGAAACACAAAAAAATAGTGTCCAATTACATATGGTCTGTATGTTTATACATACAAATGGACTGTATATCTTAAGCTGTCTCTATGAGGTACTACTTCTGTTTATAATACTTATAACACTTGACTGTCTCAGCGAGGTACAAGTATGACCTAAAATTGTGTGAATCTTGAATCAGAAAGAGTGTTGATGCTGTGTGAATGACAAAGAGTGAATCTTGACATGTATGTTTATGTTGTGTGGATGTTTATGCTGTGTGAATGTTGATGTTTGATATCAGTTTTGTATTTGATGTGTTCAGGTGATGATTGGAGCCCTTGAGAGCAGTGGAGACATTGTGTCAGTGTCGTGTAGTGACAATGAGATCTTCATCCTAAAAGGAGACAGAGACATCATCCGCCTCTCCAACAGCCCTGAGGGACTGGCCTCCAACTGTGAGTGCTGCTGCTGCTACCACTGCTACTACTTCTAGTAGTACTACTACTACTGGTAGTACTACTACTGCTGCTGCTCCTGCTGCTACTCCTGCTGCTCCTGCTGCTACTACTGCTACTACTACTGGTAGTACTACTACTACTACCACTGCTGCTGCTACTACTACTAGTACTAGTAATAATATCAGTACTACTACTACTACTACTACTACTACTACTACTACTACTACTGCTACTACAGCTGCTGCTGCTGCTACTAGTAATAGTATCAGTACTACTACTACTGCTGCTGCTGCTGCTACTAGTAATAGTATCAGTACTACTACTGCTGCTGCTACTAGTAATAGTATCAGTACTTCTACTACTACTGCTGCTACTAGTAATAGTATCAGTACTACTAATACTGCTGCTGCTACTACTACTGCTGCTACTGCTACTGCTAATAATAATAGTAACAATACTACTACTACTACTAGTGCCACTACTGCTGCTACTAGTAGTAGTAGTATCAGTGCTACTGCTTCTACTACTGCTACTGCTAGTGCTACTGCTGCTGCTACTGCTGCTTTTGCTGCTACTAGTTATAGTATCAGTACTACTAATACTGCTGCTGCTGCTATCCTACTGCTATCCTCCTGACAATAATACACTGGCTGACTGTGATAGTTTGTGAAGACTGATTATCATACTAGCCTGTTCTAAACAGTTTTTCCACCTTCTCTGATTGCCTCTTCAGTGTCAGAGCTCCCAAACCGTCTGTCCTCACCTTTGACCACATCCACCATCCTCCCACCAACCGGTTCCGTGGAAACAGCTCAGCCCATCAGAACCATGGCCATCATCGTGGAGGGTGGGGGAAAGGAGGAGGGGGAAGGAGGAGAGAGGAGACTTGGCGAGGAGAGAGCAGAAGAGAGAGCAGAGGAGAGAGCAGAGGAGAGAGCAGAGGAGAGAGCAGAGGAGAGAGCAGAGGAGGAAGAGGAGGAAGAGGAGGAAGAGGAGAAAGTGGAGGAGGCGGAGGAGCAGCAGGAGCAGCAGGAGCAGCAGGAGCAGCAGGAGGTAACTGACAGCTGTCCACAAGCTGGTTGACTGGTGGATGTGTTGACTTACAAACTGGTTATTTTACTGTAGTGAATGCCACCTGTTGTTCTTAGTCTAATGTAATCTGTTTTATGCTTCTTGATATATAAAAAAACTCCACGTTGGTCCAGGCGATGGAACAACTCTGCCGGCGGTCTGGATTGCTCACCGGCAGCTCGCGTAGTCGCAGCAGCTCAGTCACGTCCTGGGACAGTCTCTATGGAAATACCCTGGTTACCACATCCTGTGAGCTCAGCTCCAGACGCTACAGTGCCCCCCTGGGTCAGGAAGAGATGCAACAGGAGCTGGTAGTGAAAGCCATCAAAGTGAAGAAGAAGAGGAGGAGACAGCAAGGTGAGCGGGAACACAAACAGGGCCACTTCGTCTGAGGGACAGACAGACAGACTTAATAGCTAACTATGTTGTCTTCCTGTCTGTCCTCAGACAGCAGCAGTGGGAACTGTCTCTCTGAGAGTAGCTGCTCAGATTCCATGTTTGTAGTCCAGGACGGCAGCTGTAGTGATGGAGGAAGTGGAACTCCCCTGAGCGACAGAGCCTCCCTCATCGGGCTGGACCTTCAGAACCAGGGATCTTCAGTACAGAACCAGGAACGCAACTCACAGGAGGAGGACAGAGGTGTAAAGGATGGAGAAGAGATGGAGTCTGGGTTAGTCTGAAGACCAGCAGACTGTAGCAGTATCATTGTGTCTTACCCTTATACCATACTTGTCTGTTTCATCCTTGTTTTCTTGTCCCAGCTCCCTCCTGCCTAAAGGATCCTTGCTCCTCCAGGGTCTGGGGAACCAGCTGACCCCAGAGGCAGAGGTTGTCCCTCCAACACCAGATGTGGATTTGCTGCTGGAGTGCACCTTCTCCTACATGCACAACACTGAAGAAGATAATGGGCAGGAGCAGAAGCAAATGGAGGAGCAAGAGGACAAGTTTCTGAGCCCTCTGATTGGACCAGAGGAGGAGGAGGAGGTGTGTTGATGGTGGAGTTTCTGTTGTATGCAACTATTGAGTGATTTATCCCCCGAGGACTGTTGATACTATGATCAAATTTACACTGGAAAGGGAATTTTGCTGATTTCTGAAAGCAAGTTTAGTTTTTTTCATGAGAATGCAACTTTTAAAGAGGTAAACTGTTTATTTTTCCACTGATAAGTTACCAGCTCCCAGTTAATGGTTAATCTGTCACTGTTGCCCCCCTTCTGAACAAACAACACTGGGCCCGTCATTCATCAATAGCCACACGTCTTCATCTCCTCATCCAATTCTGTCCCCTTCAATAATGTGCTTATTTCCTCCAGAACAACACAGCACATAGGTACTCCACGCAGCTGGAACAGATTCCCTCTTTCATCTTGGTCTTGGACCTATTTGGTCCTCCTTCTCCTGAATCTGTCTGTACCTCTTACTCATTGACTTGTCTGGTCCCTGTACTCCGGGACCGGTCTCATCCTCATGCTCCTAGACCTGTTTGTTGATCTACCAGATTTTTCCTAAAACACTGGATGTTCTTCTGTTGGTCTGTCTTGACTGAAACTTGTACATCACAATGACATCATTTTGGTGGTGCCAGCTTGGACCATAAGGAACCTAACAATGACCCAAAGGATGTTGTTCTAAATCAAAATGGCAGCAGCATGGAGGAACTTCCTCTGTAACATAAGGAGGTTTCTCCCCTTCCTCTCTCATTAGTCCCTCCAAGATTCACTGGCTATTTTTTTTTTGGATTGTTGCTGCCTAAAATGTCCTAAAATGCCTGATTTCACAGCAGCTTTTAAAAAAATGACATAGCATGTTGTGATGTTTTTAGGTGTTTTTTGCAATGAAACTGTGGGAGCAAGTAAAAGTATATTATCTCTTTATAAATCCAACTTGTTTTTCGGAATAAGGGTTTTAAACTATGTTTGAAAAATTTGTGAATTTTTATTCCTAAGCTATTTTCTTTATCTCAAACACACGCAAACAGTTTTTACGGCAGAGAGGCAAACATGCCTCTGTCATTTTGTGATTACATCACAGCAGCAGTAGATCTGGATGCCACAGCCTTAGTCATTATTATTCATCTTGTCTGTGCATGCGTTTCAGCCATTTTCCAGGTGTATTTTGCAGCAGAAAATGTTTGCCAAACTTTTGTTTGTGTTCCACATCCTTGCACATGGTAAAAAACAATTTACCCTTGCTTTCCAGCAGAACATCAAGGAATTGCCTTGAATCTTCTTAAGCAGCAATGTTGATATATGTGAGACATTTGTGTGACATGTCTGCATCTTCACTACCAGAAACACTAAAGTGAGTTTGGGGCCATACATATGTACAACTCAAGATTGTGCCCAGGGGACAACTATGTTTTGTGAGACTCTCTGGGGAAACTAGGATTACTTAGATTTGCAGCAAAGTTGCAAGGTCACGCAGAATTCACAGGGATTAGCTGAATTTGTGTTAATTGTCAGGATCGCAACATCCTGGAGGGATTGACTCATCATCTCCCTCCTGGACTACTGCAAATCCCTCCTCATCAAAGCCCCTAGGTCTGTCCTCAGATCTCTACAACCAGTCCTTAGACCTCTTTAACTCTGTTTTGGACCAAACCAGCACTCTTCAGTAGAATTAAACATTAATTTCCTTTTATGTTTGTTTACAGGAGGACGACCCGGTGCCTCCTGCTTGTCTGGTTGACCAGAGGTTTTACTCTACTGTATCCACTCTGGACAAAGAACCCAGTATGTCGAGTGATGAAGAGGGAGACATCTACTGTCACACTCTGCCGGCTGCTGGCAGGGGAGGGGATAACTACACCTGTCCATCCAATCAGACGGAGAAGACAGCAGACAGACAGACAGATCAGGACAGAGACAGACACAAACCTGACCAGGTGAGACAAACGCAAACCTGTCCGGGAGAGACATGCACAAATCTGACCAAGTGAGTCTCTCCATAGGATTTGATATTATTTCTTATTTTATCTTTTTAGGTGGCAGAAAGCTGGATGGGATACTCAGGACCAGGATGTGGAATACTGAGCCTGCAGGTGACTGACAGGTGGGTTGGCAGGTGACTCTCAGGTGACCAAAGTCTGACTTTTGTGTTTCAGATATGTGTGATGTATGGAATTTAAAGAAGGACTGTGCTCAGATGACTGACAGGTGTTCAGCAGGTATCTTATAGGTGACCTGTGTGTTTCAGATACGTGTGGTGTCTGGACTTTAAAGGTTCACTTTTCTGCAGCGCTCTGCCTGAAACTGGACTCAATTGGCAACGCTTTGAAGACAACGTCCACCAGGTGACATTATCACCTTCAGGTGAGCTGCTGACATACACATGACACATCCTCTCAAACAATTGTTTTTTGATAAACACTTTGCTATTGATCTGTTAAGGGGGCTCCCCAGTTTTTAAACAAGGTGTATGTAGCTTTAAGGGGATGTTCATTGTTTTGCTAACTCTATCAGGTAATTTGCTGTGGAAGGTGGAGCAGAAGAGCATGACAGCATTCGCTTGTGCTAAAGTATCAGTTAAAGGAAAACGTCACTGGTACAAAGCTGTGGAGCAAACAGCCTTCGTCGCTCTGAGTGATGACTCCGCTTGGATCATCAGGACCAATGGTGACCTCTATCTGCAGACAGGTAACTTCCTATCTGTTTTACTGAATGATTGTGGAATGTTACAGCCAACGGATGGATTACAGGCCAGTTAAAAGTAAATGTTATTGTATAACAACAATCTAAAGGAACAGGAAGCAGACATAAGGGAGGACACAAATTAGAATCCCAAATAAAACCCCAAACTACAAGAATAGACATCAAAAAAATTTATCTCTACACTTACAGTTTGGGTTGAATTTATGGCTGTAGTCCTGAATGAGAAAGGCCATCACACCAGCTGCAGTCATCAGACCAGAGTTTTCTCACAGAAAGTCATTGAGAGTCACAATAGGGCAAACGTCTGTTATTCTGCCTTAAGTGATGGACAAGATGTTGTTTAGTGTTCCCACAGTAACCTTTGTCTCTGTCCATCAGGTCTGAGTGTGGAGCGTCCCTGTGCTCGCTCGGTAAAGGTGGACTCCCCCTGTGTGTTTAGCCAGGTGTGTGTGAGAGGAGGTGTGGTCTGGGCTCTTAGCGAACACAAGGCTTTATTCTACAGAGAAGGACTGAACAGCTACTGCAGTGAGGGAGAGGGCTGGAAGTACGACACTGTCAGGTACTCCTACTACTGTAACACCACTGTTATACTACTGTAACACTACTGTAGTTCTACTCTAATAGTAGTGAAGTACTATAATTCTACTGTATAAAGACAGCTGGTTGATCTTAATGAACACAACATTGTTATTTTTTGTGAACACTGACTCATTGACAATTCTTCAATCTATTGATCACTGTTTGATAAATACCATGCTACTGCATTTTACAGTGTGTCAATGTGTGTGTTTCTCAGTGAGGCTCAGGGTCTGGAGTTGATGTGCGTTGCCCTGGGAGACGGAGGGACGGCCTGGGCACTGGACACCAGTGGCAGCCTGTGGTTTAGAACCGGGATCTGTTCGTCCAGACCACAGGGAGATGACGACCACTGGTGGCAGGTAGAAAGAGAGACAGTGTCCTCTTCCCCTTGGATCGCAGCTCAGCAGCCCATCTGTTTATCTCTCTGTCTCTCTCTCCCCTAATTCTCTTACCTTCCCCGTCCTGCTCTCTCCCTGACTCTAACTGTCTGTCTCTCTCTCTCCATCTTTCTCTCTTCTTCTGTCTCTCCCTCTCCATCAGATCAGTATTTCAGACTACGTGGTCTTTGATCAGGGCAGTCTGTTCCAGACGCTGCTGCAAGCCACACAGAGCGTTGCCACAGTTACCAGGGCTCCAGTCGAGCGGGTGGTTGCCTTCCTGTCGCAGTACTCACAGTGCCAGCCAAGCCTGGTCAGCGCCAATGCCAGCGGAGTCTGGGTCGCATCAGGAAGGAACCAGTTGCACCTGGCCCGCGGCAGCCTTGTGGGTCAGTAGAGTCCTGTAATATCTAGGATAGTCCACCAGAGTCCAGTGGAGCAGCACAACAGAGTCAGGGTTTTTTTCCGTCTTCACTTTCTCAGCTGCTGTTTGTGTCCGATTCCTTCAGGAACTTTCTGGCAGAATGTTGTTCCAAGAGGAACCGTTTCAGCCACCAGGTGGACCTTCATCACATCTTCAGCTGTGCCTCACAGAGAAGGTAACACACCTGTACACACCTGGACACTAAACACAATTGTGCATTTGTCCTTGTGCTCCTGGAACTGTCTCTACTAGGTGCTCATCCAGGTACCTGTCATTCCCAACTTGAACTACTGCAGCTCCCTCCTCGCCAGAATCCCTGAGTCCGCCTTCAGATGTCTGCGACGAGTCCCAGGGACCTCTGGACAGCAGAGTCAATGCACTTCTTTAATATGTGACATTAAGCTCACCTGATCATCAGTTTACCTGTGTGTCTCAGGTACATTCCTGTGGTTGGCTCAGAGCAGGAAGGATCTCTTCTGCGTTTGGGATCAGGACGGAGAGCTCCGCCCCTCTTCTGTTCCTCTACCACCTGAGGTAAAACATCACCTGTTTCTGACTCTGATTCTTCTGTATCCTACTCACTCTCATAGTCTACCTGTATGTTCTGCTGATGTTCCTCAGTGTTCCACCCGTGTGCACAGGTGGAGCTGACTTACCTGTCTTCCTGTCGTGACGCTCTGTGGGGTTTGGACACTCATGGCCGAGTCAGTATTCGTACATTGTCTCCGTCCTGTCCTACTGGACTCAACTGGACATCCCTAGATCTCAGCCAGCTTGGTACGTACCTGAGTCGTGCAGGTGGAGCCATCCAGGTGAATGACAGATGTGTGTAATTCAGACTGCTTAAGCTTCATATCATGTGCAGATAATTTTTAGAATATATAGGGTATTTCACACAAGACCGGCTGTATATTTTGTCTCTATCACTTCAAACAGAAACATGTTGTGCAGAGACCTGTTAAAGTTCGGCTTGAACAGGAGGAAAAAGCTGTTCACATGTTTGTTTGGACATGCGACTTTTGGTTTTATACGAACTCCAAACGTATGAACTTCTCCTTTAGTATCATTAATTTGCTGATCTGACCTGTGGTCTGCACTTGGTCAACAGCCTGTATGTGTGTGTGTGTGTGTGTGTGTGTGTGTGTGTTTGTGTGTTTGTGTTTGTGTTTGTGTTAGGAGGAGGGGGTTGGGGGATCCTGTGGGGCTTCATTGACTTCACAGACTGAAAACACACAGCTGTGTTTCTCTGTCAGGCTGACAAGTGAGGGTTGTGTAACAGGTTTGTAATTCAGAGGTCAACACGGAGATGAAGCTTGCACCACTCAGCCACAGCATTAAAACTGGTAACTGAACTGGTTGGTGTATAGGTGAAGCTGTTTTTCTTACCTCTTTGGGAGCTTTTCTGGTGTAAACACCAATCTTGCCAGGACCAGTAGTCATCATTGGGCCCAATGCCAGGTCCTCATGAGGCAAAGCATCATTTCTGAGGTTTCCTGTCAAAGGTTAAGTGTAAGGTGTGAATTGTTTATGGTTAACCCTTAACCATTAATCAATCAGTTTTTGGTTTAAGTCAAGATTTTTGCGTTAATTTGAATGGCCGAAATTTTATACCAGTTTCTAGAACAATTTACACTACAACAGACTGCGAATGTGAACACCAACATACTGTATCTCAAAGCAGCATAATACCATATTCAGCTATAGAAAGCTATGGACAGCACACAGAGTGCAGGTTTATTCCCAATTAGAAGAACGTTTTATGTTGACTATATGGGTATCATAATTAGAACAGGGCTCTTGTACTTCATAACACTCACACACGGCAACTGAAAAACATTAACAAGTGCAGTAATGATACACAACTCAACATTACAGGTCACTAATATCTGTGATCCTTCAGAGGTAGCTACGCACTGCTCTGCTCTAATGCATCAGAGATACAAACACATGTTCTAAAATGATAGCCAATACCATAAAAAGATAACAAAGGGTGGATTTCATCAATTCAGTCAAAAATCATGTTTTTAGACAGCATATGCTCAAAAAAAAAGTTCATATAGTTAACTTTTTTGACTTGCAGTTACAGCCACCTGCTGGTAGGGGGTGCTGCTGTCCCCCTTCAGCATTCTTACGTCCTGCATCCCTGCTCTCCCCCCAGTTCGTGGACCATCAGTCTGAAATGTCATTGTCTGTCCCCCCATGTCCATCAGTTTGGAGAGTCAGTGTGAATTTTTAGACAAAGAGACAAAATGCTGTGTTCATATCCAAGCATACAATTAATAACCTTTTGGTGAATAGAAAATGCATTCACGTTAAATTACTAGAATGATAAAGTGAAAGGGGTTGAACACTTTTGAAGGGCACTGTATGCATGTCACATTCCCATTAAGTTCTGATCCTAGAATCCCTGCTGTTTCTAACAGAATTTTAAGTTGATAATATGGCCATCAATGTGATGTACTGTACCTGTGCAGCGTCGGCCGAGGTAGAATGATTGACTTACTCGTCACAAACATCCAAAAAGGCAACTGTCTTACTGTCCTCAGAGCTTTCATCCGAGGAGAAGTTGTAGTCATCGTCTCTCACAGCCAGAATCTGTTCCAAGGATTTAGCTACAGACAGCCAACTTCCCTGGTCAGTGTAAAAAAACATCCCAAACATGTGCTCTTGTTAATAAGACTCATTGGGCATTTCCACATGTTTTCTTGCCTCGTAATGTCCGAATAATGTCTGCCAAGTTATCAAACCTTAATCATATGAATAGCTATATTTTCAAATAGATAGGCCATCAACAGCTGCTTTTTGTCTCAGACTGATTTGTGCATGTTATTCTTTTTAACCCCCTAACATAGTTTTACAAAATAATTTTTACTTTTCTTATTATATACATTTTAAAGTAGACAGTTCAAGATTTTGGATGATTTTTTTCTATGTTTCTAAGATAAAAACTTGTAGATTTTTCCAAAACTGTTTGGCAAAATTTCTACTTTTTGTTGCCGGTGGGTTTGCCGACCCCAGAGGGTCAGGCTTTCAGTTAGGCTGTCGACGGTGAATAGAAAATGCATTCACGTTAAATTACTAGAATGATAAAGTGAAAGGGGTTGAACACTTTTGAAGGGCACTGTATGCATGTCACATTCCCATTAAGTTCTGATCCTAGAATCCCTGCTGTTTCTAACAGAATTTTAAGTTGATAATATGGCCATCAATGTGATGTACTGTACCTGTGCAGCGTCGGCCGAGGTAGAATGATTGACTTACTCGTCACAAACATCCAAAAAGGCAACTGTCTTACTGTCCTCAGAGCTTTCATCCGAGGAGAAGTTGTAGTCATCGTCTCTCACAGCCAGAATCTGTTCCAAGGATTTAGCTACAGACAGCCAACTTCCTGGTCAGTGTAAAAAAACATCCCAAACATGTGCTCTTGTTAATAAGACTCATTGGGCATTTCCACATGTTTTCTTGCCTCGTAATGTCCGAATAATGTCTGCCAAGTTATCAAACCTTAATCATATGAATAGCTATATTTTCAAATAGATAGGCCATCAACAGCTGCTTTTTGTCTCAGACTGATTTGTGCATGTTATTCTTTTTAACCCCCTAACATAGTTTTACAAAATAATTTTTACTTTTCTTATTATATACATTTTAAAGTAGACAGTTCAAGATTTTGGATGATTTTTTTCTATGTTTCTAAGATAAAAACTTGTAGATTTTTCCAAAACTGTTTGGCAAAATTTCTACTTTTTGTTGCCGGTGGGTTTGCCGACCCCAGAGGGTCAGGCTTTCAGTTAGGCTGTCGACGGTGAATAGAAAATGCATTCACGTTAAATTACTAGAATGATAAAGTGAAAGGGGTTGAACACTTTTGAAGGGCACTGTATGCATGTCACATTCCCATTAAGTTCTGATCCTAGAATCCCTGCTGTTTCTAACAGAATTTTAAGTTGATAATATGGCCATCAATGTGATGTACTGTACCTGTGCAGCGTCGGCCGAGGTAGAATGATTGACTTACTCGTCACAAACATCCAAAAAGGCAACTGTCTTACTGTCCTCAGAGCTTTCATCCGAGGAGAAGTTGTAGTCATCGTCTCTCACAGCCAGAATCTGTTCCAAGGATTTAGCTACAGACAGCCAACTTCCCTGGTCAGTGTAAAAAAACATCCCAAACATGTGCTCTTGTTAATAAGACTCATTGGGCATTTCCACATGTTTTCTTGCCTCGTAATGTCCGAATAATGTCTGCCAAGTTATCAAACCTTAATCATATGAATAGCTATATTTTCAAATAGATAGGCCATCAACAGCTGCTTTTTGTCTCAGACTGATTTGTGCATGTTATTCTTTTTAACCCCCTAACATAGTTTTACAAAATAATTTTTACTTTTCTTATTATATACATTTTAAAGTAGACAGTTCAAGATTTTGGATGATTTTTTTCTATGTTTCTAAGATAAAAACTTGTAGATTTTTCCAAAACTGTTTGGCAAAATTTCTACTTTTTGTTGCCGGTGGGTTTGCCGACCCCAGAGGGTCAGGCTTTCAGTTAGGCTGTCGACGGTGAATAGAAAAGATAGATGTGCGCGCGTGTGTGCGTGCGTGTGCGCGCTTGTTTGCATGCGTACATGTGTGTGTGCGTGCACATATGTGTATGTGCTTCTGTCGTCGTGAGGACCAGTTTAAGTTATATACCTTAAGGAATGAGGACATTTTTTCTGGTCCTCACAACTTAAAATGGCTGTCTTAGGGTTCAGACCTGGTTTCAGAGTTCAGGTTAGACTCTGGACTAGGTTTAGGTCAGGGTAAGGGTTAGGCATTTATTAGGGTTAGGGTCAGGGTAAGGTGCTAAGTATTGTATTATGTCACTGAGTGTCCTTACAAATAATGTAAGACGTGTGTGTGTGTGTGTGTGTGTGTGTGTGTGTGTGTGTGTGTGTGTGTGTGTGTGTGTGTGTGTGTGTGTGTGTGTGTGTGTGTGTGTGTGTGTGTGTGTGTGTGTGCCTGCGTCATACTGTAACCTAACTGATAGGTTAGTTCTGTTTTTAGTTCCTCTGCCCTTCTCACTATCACAGACCACATGACTGTCTCTCTGTCTGTCTGTCTCTCTTACTGTCTGTCTCTTGGTCTGTGCCCTTATTCAATACAAAATGCAATATGTTTACTGTATGAATTTTTCAGTGCCCTCAAAAATTCAGACAATGGAATTAAGAAGTCGAATCCATGATATGAGAAATACTCTTCATGTCATGCAACACTACAGCTTTCATTGAGGTTACGTTTGGAGTTCAGTAGCATTTTATTTAAACTGGATCCTCTTGAATCCCCCGCTGAATCTCAGGAAATTTATCTTTCAACATTTGTCAGTAACTAAAGTTGTAAATAAAGATTCAGTTCACGTCTGGCTTCAGCTGCTGTTGGATCAGAAGTGTTAGAGAATTATGTGTCTTCACTCACAAAACACTAATCGTCAGAGTCCATTCAACAGCTTGGAAAGAGACATCGACCAGCTAACTAAAGTTTCACATTAGTTAATTTTAATCAGCTATAGAACTACCTGGCTTTGTTCTACATTGAGAAAGTCGTTAGTGTCGGAGCTTAAGGAATCTGGGTATTTTACCAACCAGGAACCGGATCCAAAATGAAACTATCAGAACCTGACCCTAGTGATGATACAACATGATGATTCTTTAAGAAACTTAAATGTTAATTTCCTGCTCATGTTAAACTTCTGAGTAAACTGACTACTGCCTAGGACATCTGAACAGATTCATTTATTGAAAAACTAATGTCACGCTTTGATACTTTCTATTAAGCTCTTCTATTGACTTTGATTTTGATCCAACAAAGATCTCACAAGGAAGTTCTTCCAAACTACCAGGATGCAGAACCTGATCCCAGAGTCTGATATATAATGTAAAATCTTTCATTATTAACATCCAGAGACCCACAGTCAAAGTGAGCAGGAAAGATTTATGGTTTTCCTCAATGTAGGGGGACTAGTTTTCGCACCAAGAGTCATTGCATTTGTTGCTACACTCTTATTCATTCTCATTTATTGTTATTTATTAACACATGCATAGACACCACGGTTTCTTGCAAGAAGCTGATAGTGCCAATATATTTGCCAGGTTTTACTAATGTTCATTGTTTGACTCCACAATAATCTATTGCCAAAATAGTGTCTTCTCTTTTTCTTGTTTGTTTTTTTTTTGCTGTTGAGCTGCACCAGCACATTGCTCTGGCCTTCAGTGGTCAAAGGTTGGCAGAATTGTCTTTGAGTCAGATCTGAAATATAATGCTGTTTCCTAAAAACAGACTGACCTAGAGTCTGCTCTGAAACAGGATGTGGTCATCTGATTCTGCTCGTGTTCCGCTTGGACCGTTGTGGTACCATAAATAATGTGTATGTTTAGATGGCGCTATACATGCCATGATTAAACTTTAACTGAACATAAACCAACAAAGACAACAATAACTTTATTTACTGGATTGATGGAATCACAGAACTCCATTAAAATATAAAGGAAACTTTTACTGACAGTTTATGAGATACAGCATTAAACATACACTGATCAGCCACAATATTATATAAGTTTCTGGTTTTAATTTTTTGGCTGATTGGTGTATGTAAAGGTAAAAAAAGTAAAAGAAAGACGAGGTTCCAGTGGTTTTTGAAGACATTGTAGAGGGTCTTAAGGATGTTCCAGTGATCCGTGAGGAATTGATGTGGTTCTATGGTTTTTTAGGGATGATTTAGGGGTCATTGAGACTCTTTTAGGGGTCTTTGAGTGGGTTCCAGAGGACCTCTCTGAGGTTTGAATCTCTGAGAAGACTATACGGTTCCTTGAGGTTGTTGAAGTTATCCTTTGGGGGTTTCCATGATTTGTAAGGTTCCATTGGACCTTGAGGTGTTTCTGCAGGGCCCGCTGGGGTTTTAGTGGTTCTTGTGGCCGTTCAAGGGAGCCTTGAAGGAGTATAAGTAGTCCATAGGAGGTTCCTTTGACCCTTCGGGAGGTTTTAGGGATTTGTTAGTTTTTTTCCAGTGTTCCATTAGTAGGTTTTAAGGTTTCAGATGCTCTTATATAAAGATATAAAGGTGTGTTCAGGTAAAATGTCACTTGTGTCACTCGTGTTACAGGAAGTGTTCGTCTGGTCAGTGTGAGCTGTGGCAGTCAGAACGTCTGGGCTGTTGACAGTCGAGGAGTCGTTTATTTCAGGGTCGGAACTCAACCGCTGAACCCAAGCATGATGCTGCCAGCCTGGATCCACATAGAACCACCTGTACAGGTAACACACCGGATCCGCATAGAACAGAGGTGTATGTGTGACCTGTGCAGGTTATGTGAAATCATGTCTCTGCAGCCAATAGGAGTGCAGCTGGTCAGTATTCAAACAAGTCCCAACGATCGTCTCCTCTGGGCATTGGACAACAGAGGTACCGTCTTCGTTAGAACCGGACTCAGTGATGAAATGCCAGTAGGGACTGACTGGGAGCAGGTGCCAGGTAAACACCTGTCTGTCTGTTCTTAACACACATCCGTCTGTCTGTTTCTAATACACACCTGTCTGTCATTAATACACACCTGACTGGTATATACTGATAATACTCGTGTGTACTTTTGTGTATTCCTGTGTATTTGTAGGGTTAGCAGTGAGCCAGCTGGTTCTCAGCTGTAGAACTGTTTGGGTTCGGTGTGTAAATGGAGATTTAGCACGACGTTACGGCGTCTCTGACCGAAACCCTGCAGGAGATTACTGGAAGAAGATCCCTGGAAACGCCAACTGGTTAACTGGTGAGACGGGGTCTTTAGTGGGTTTATACTGGTGACATGGGGTCTATACTGGGTCTATACCAGTGGCATGGGGTCTTTACTTGGTTTATACTGGTGACTTGGGGTCTATACTGGGTTTATGCTGGTGAGACTAGGTCTATCCTTGGTCTATACTAGGTTTGTTCTGTTGACACAGGGTCTATACTTGGTTTATACTGGTTATATGGGGTGTACACTGGGTTTATACTGATGACATGGGGTCTTTACTGGGTTTATACTGGTCAGACTGGGTCAATACTTGGTTTATATTAATGAGACTGGGTCTATAAAGGGTTTATACTGGCGGGACTGGATTTACAATGTTGAGACCAGATGTGCTATACATTGTCGATGAAAATACTCGTATAATTATTGATGTAATGAAATATTTGCTGTTTTGATATATTAACAATATAGCAATTCAAGTTTGTCTCAGGTTACTAGTCTCAGGGGTGGATGTCTCTCTCTCTCTCTCCAGTCACTCCTGAGGATGAACTGTGGGCAGTGACTCTCATTGGTGGATTGTCCCGTCAGCTGACAAAGCTTCTCCCACAGACCCCCCCTAAACCCACCTTCTCTGGCCCTGCCCTCAGTGGGGACGACGTTGATGATGAATGGGAACTCATCTGACCTGTGACATCACAGTGATGTCATCGCTGGTTGGTGTTGGTCAGCCTTATCTGGATTTGTCTGGCAGGACGCTTTGACATCACAGTGACATCACTTCCTATGACATTAAGGTTTGAACAAAGTGGCCGCCACACAGGTGGCAGCCCAGGTAGCTGCTGGGGAATGAACTGAACTGAGTTTTATTCTTTCAACAGGAAGCACTTTAATATCTAAAGGATGGTGGGAATACACAGGGATTCACTCAGACTTGGTCTAAATCAGCTAATATTTACTACAGTTTATACTGGTTCTAACTGGTCCCCTTTTCATTTTAATCTGTACAACGACATTAAAGGGATTTCACTACAGAGGAACATTTTATCCTAGCTGGGTGTAGCGTAGTCAGACTGGTCCCTACTGGTTCAAACTGATTCTCACTGGTTTAGTTCAGTTAATCTGGTTGTACTGTGTGTGAGGACATTAAAAGGGACTTTTCACAGTTCAGTTTAGTTCCATCTGGTTAAATTTAATTGACTGGTTAGTCAGAGAGCAGAGGATGCATCATGCTGTGATATTAAAGGGACATTTCACAGTAAATCAGTCCAGTTGATGCGATGTATGTAGACGACTCAGTGATTTATGTTAAATATTGGCCCATTAGTAGTCTGGACTTAAAGGGGACATGGAGACGACAGGACTCATAAGGGTCATAATTGGATTATTTGTAGTTCATTAGTTCAGTTTTTATTTGGTTTACTGTTTTTAATTGAGTAACTTAATTTGTCCTCTGATGTTATTGATTTAATGAACTTAATTATTTTTCTGGTTTTTGGGGTGGGAGAGGGTCCACTTAGCAGACATCTGACTTGTGCTAAGCTGGTTTCCAGCTCTGACTCTGCTCCTCTGACTGGCTGTGACTAGGACCAAACTGAATCAGACTGAACCATCAGACTCAAAGAGACGACATGTTAAAGAAACGTGTTGCCTTATATTTCTGCTGTCTGATTGAAGTTGCTGGTTTTCCCTCCTGTGGGCAGCTTTGCCTCAGGTAGTTACCTGTCTGTTTCAGTTAACCATGGTAACAGGCACTGATTCATGAGAAAAATGTAAAAATGTATTAAATGTAATTTAATAAATATTGGTTGTTGAAAAAAAAAAGAGTTCAGAGTGTAAAAGATTAAAGATTCTCTTACCCTACCCCTAAGACCTAAAGCAACACTTGGATTGTGGTGGACTCTGGACCTGCAGTTAGGTTCAGGTCCGAGGTCCTTTAAAGGTCAATTAGTCCTCTTTCCCTCCTCTCTGACGGCATCGCCACGGAAGCATGAGCAGGTGTGACTATGTTGTGATGTCATCCTGCTGTAGGCTCATTGATTGGATGTTCTGCTGCTGACTAATTAGAATTCAGTGTGAACTCACCTGTTGTGTGATATCATTCATTAACTTAATAAACCTGTTTAAACACTAAAGAAGTGTCAGCTTATTGATCTGGTTATTGATCAGTGTCAGTTATAGTTAGGCCTAGATCTGCTAGCAGAGTGTCCTGGGCCCCCATTGCCCCAGTACGGTTCCAAAACCACTGTAAAATGAAAAAGTTGGTAAAACCAAAAACCTTAATTCAGCAACCTTCCCCTACAGTTTATCCAACTCAAAGTTACATGTTTTTAAAACATATGTCCAGGTTAATTTCAAATAAATTCTCTTCTACCAATAACCTTTGGTAAACTTATAATAAACTCCAAAAAACCTGTCATTTGACAACATGACCATTGTCCTGGTTCTTCTTTTTCTCCATTTACATGTTTTCAACAATATTCTGGTGTCCTGATGTTCCCATGAAGTAACACTGATCTGAATGTGTGTGGGGAAAACATGTATTTGCACACAAGTAAAAGTTTTTAGAGCAAACAAGAATAAAAACCAAATTTTTTTTCAAAACCTTTTCTTTTAATCATAATTTGCATCACAAGATGCTCTCAGGCCTGAGCCTGTGGACAGAAAAATAAATAAAAACACCTAACACTAACTAATTTTGTATACATACATACATATACACATATATACACATACATATACACACACACATTATATATATATATATATATATATATATATATATATATATATATATATATATATATATATATATATATATATATATATATACACATATATATATATATATATATATATATATATATATATATATATATATATATACACACACACACACATATATACATATACATATATATACACACATATCTATATAGATAGATAGATATAGATATATATATAGATATATATCTCTATATGGATACATCTATATAGATATATATATAGAGAGAGAGCGAGACAGACAGACAGACAGACATATATAGAGACACACACACACGCACACACACACACAACCTCCCAGTTGCTGTAGAGACAGATCAAAACCCTCTCACTGGAGACTCCCATCATATAGGTTTTCCATGGATCCAGTTATATAAAACATTTTCTTCTGTTCTCAGTTCAACTGAAATGAGTGAAAGGTATCGGTTAAAAACTGGCCTGCACCTTTAAATTTTTTATTGATCTCTTTAGTTTAATATGAACAGAACTTGAAGATTCTCTGATTGGGGTGTGATGGATCTGTTCCTCTCTGCTGTGGTCAGTTCAGTTTGTTCCTGTTTATCAGCTCCACTACACTTTAAGCTGAAGTAACTTGGTCACATCAGGACACTGAGGTAGAAACATGTATATATGTCACATTTAACACATTTCATACTTAAACCACAACAGATATTCATGTATACACACATCTGCTAAAAACCGTGGACGTTTTTTAAAAGGGATCCTTTAAGCCTCAAATGTTATTACTATCTGCTGCAGCCCCCAAAGTGATAACTATCCAAAAATCTGATTCTGATGTCTATGTGAGCACACACAGACTCAATAAAACTGATCTGAGGAAACGCTTGTCATCAAACTGAGAATCAAATGAAAGTGGCACAAATTATAATTTAAATTTTTTTCATGTTTCAGCGAGTCTGTATCTTTCAAATTATGAAATCTACAGACAGCTTCAAACCCCCAGTCTCCAGGTTTGGTAGGTTTGGTGACACACCAACTCCCAGCCGCTCCTTCGGTCTCCTCGGGGTCCTAAAACCCTGTGTTTTCAAATGAACTCTAATTTTCAGTCAATGCTCTGGAGATACAAGGTTTTCAGCTGACAGACTATTCAGGTTACACTGACTAACCAATATCGATCACCGATCGTTGATCAGGTCGATTTTACAGTCTTTAGTCTTATTTACATTACATTTACACCACAACAAGCCGTCCAATCGCAACAGTCCTGAGGTGTCTGATGCTGTTTCCACGGTGACAGATGTCGTCACTGCCAGCCGTGCGGCTGCAGGAAGTCCGGCAGCGTGCTGATCTGATCGGGTCCGGACCGGGCCAGACACCTCAGAGCCTGCAGAAGAAGGGGGGGTGGAGCCAGACCACACAGCCAGTCGAACATTTCGTTTCCCAGGAGGCTTTGCCAACGCTGCGGTTCCTCCTGCAAGCGGCGCGATGGAAGCGGTTGGGGCAGAAACAGCAGCAGCAGGTCGAGGACGCGCTGCGCATGGCGTCGCCGTGACGCGTCGCAAGAGACAAGCGTCTGCAGCGCGGCGTCGAGTCCGTCGGGCCGCGCGCCGTGAACCAGCAGCAGGAGCAGACAGTCCGGACGCGACAGCTCCACCGCCAGTTGCACCGCGGACTTCCCAGCGTCGGCCACATGGGAGCAGCCGCCGCCGCAGCCGTCCAGGAACTCGCGGCGCTCGCTCTGCGTGTCGCAGTCCTTCAGAGTCTCCACCATTGTCCCGAGGATCGACACGCGGTCGTAACGCACCGCCATGTTCAGGTGCGGTGCGCTGCTGCCGCGGCGGCGGCAGAAACTGCAACGCGGCGCCCTGAGCGCGCTCACAGAGTACCTGTTGAGAAGGTAACGTGCGTAGTCCCGGTGGTCGTGAACGAGCGCGTACAATAGCGCCTCGGACGGCAGGAAGGCTCGAGGGCGTCCGTCCTCCCAGCAGAAGACCTCCATCCTGCGCATGTCCTCCAGCAGCCAGACTGGCAGCCGCTCACGCACCGCGCAGTAGAAGGAAAAAGCCGTGCGCTCGCACTGACGCTCAGACGGAGAAGAAGACACGAGGTCCACCTGAGAGGACAGCAGCCACGGCATCGCGCCAGAGACAGAGCCACACCTGAGGACACACCTGGGAGGACACGCTTCAAAGCTTTGCGGCTAAAGTAACGGACTGATCCTGGTTCGGCAGAGTCACAAACTGACTCTCGGTCAAACATCCGTCCTCAGCTCCTTCAGAGTTTTATAGCTGCTGCCCCTCCTTGCCTGCCACACCTCTTCTCCCGCCATTCTCACCCCCGACCCCCTCCGGCCCCCTCCGGCCAGCTCCTTTCCATGTGTGGATGTTTGTTTTGGGTGCGGGGGCGGGGCGGCTAAGGACGGGGCGGATCAGGTGTCCGACAATGTGCACATAGTGAACATAGCGGCCTTGAAACTGCTGCAGTTTCTATAAACAAGAGTGGAGACACGATCAGCGCTGGTTCTGTTTGACTGACAGGAGATCAGTTCATCAGTCTGTCTGAAGAATATTGATTGATACTATTTTGATTTGATTTGGCTATTTTGATTATTGATATGTGATCAGACTGCAGGACACTGTGCGTGTGTGTGTGTGTTTGTTGGAGAGTGTAAATAGGACACTGATATTTGTTTACAGTCAGCTGCTAAAACACATACACACACAGATCAGCTTTTTCAATCTTCTCAACTTTCAAAGTTTTAAAACTTTTCAGATTAGACCTTTTCATCCTTTTTCAAGAATATTGTGGAGAAATGTGTTTTTGATATATTTTAACCCAATTTTAACCCTGAGCGTGTTCTTGAGTTGAATATTTAAATTTTCTGCTAGTTTCTATTTCTCCTCCACCACATTCCAGAGTAAATATCGTACTTTTTACTGCTCTACATTTATCTGACAACTTCAGCTACTTTACAGATTAAGAGGCTCAGATTTTAGATACAAAACTTTGACCAGTTTACAAAATGTGATGCCTTTTATAGGTTAAAGTACCCAATGGTATAAAATCAGAGCAACTGGGAGAATGGTTAGTTGACTGAGGTTAACTGAGTTTAAGTCATCTTTCAATTAAAAATATTGAATATTTCAGAGTTCCAGCCTCACAAATGTGACTGATGCTTTTTTGGTTTCTTTATTTGAATAAGTTAAGTTTTTAGTATAAAGTTCGGAATATAAATGGACAAAAGAAGAAATCTGAGGACATCTCACTAATTTCTGAGTTTTTACAGCCCCAGCTATTATCGGATTAGTCATGAAAATAATCACAGGATCAATCAATAATAATGACAATCAATTGCTCCAGTTCTGTTTTAAGTATTTAATACCAGCTCCACTTGGAGTGGCTAAATGCTGCTGAAGCATCAATGACTCAGGATTAATTAATTATTTAATTAATTATATGTACTTAGTATTAGAATTAATGAGTACATTTACTTAAGTACTTAAGTACATTAGGCTACTGATACATTACTAAAGTAACATCACATCATCACCATGATGACACCATCATTATCATCACATCTGCATCATCACCACCACTACCATCCCGATCATCATCATCGCCATCATTATTATCGTCATCTTCACCTTCATCACCATCAGAACCCATCATTACCACTACCATCATCATAACCATCACTATTATTACCATCATCATCACCACCATCTTCATTATCATCACCAACACGATCAACACCATGATCACCATCATCATCATCATCACCATGATCACCACCATCATTATCATCACCATCACCATCATCATTGCCATCATCATCTTCATTATCTTCATCGTCACCATCAGAAACCATCCTCACCTCCACCACCATCATCATCATCATCATCATCACCGCCATCACCACTATCATCACCATCATCACCACCACCATCATCACCATCATTATTGCTATCATCGTAATAATCATCACATCATCATCTTCATCATCGTCATCATCAACACCACAGGCACCATCAGGCAGATGAAGAGAAATCATCTGATCAGCAGTCAGGATAAAAACATAGTGAGGTCTCCTCCTGCTGTTCACTCACTGTAACTACACACAGTTTAAATGTTCAATTTAAAACCATCAATCACATCACACTAGTAACACTATTACCACCATCACCATCGTCATCAACATCATTATCAGCATCACCATCATCATTATCATAATCGTCATCATCATCATCATAATGATCATCATCATCATCACCATCTCCACCACCATCACCATCATCACCATCACCATCACCACCATCAGCATCACCATCTTCATCATCATCAGCATCACCATCACCACCACCATCATCACCATCTTCATAAGCACCACCATCATCATTATCATAATCATCATCACCATCACCACCACCATCATCACCATCTTCATCATCACCATAATCATCATCATCATCATCACCATCACCACCACCAGACTCATCAGCTTCATCATCCCCATCATCATTATCATAATCATCATCATCACCACGATCATAATAATGACCATCACCATCATCAATATCATAATCATCATCACCATCAGCATCACCACCACCAGCATCACCATCTTCATCATCACCATAATCATCATCATCATCATCATCGCCATCACCATCACCATCACCATCAGAATCATCAGCGTCATCATCACCACCACTACCACCACCATTATCATCATCACCATTATAATAATCACCATCATCATTATAATCGTCACCATCATCATGACCACCACCATCATCATTATCACCATCATTTCCATCGTAATCATCATCCTCATCATCATCACCACCACCACCATCATCCGTAGCATCAGTGACAGATAAACCCTAGAGTACATAAACTGTAATGAAAGCAACTGGTCAATAGTTGCAGAACATTGTTGGGATATGAAACTATGCTGACATCACATACACCTGCTGGGACCTAATGACATCACACAGTGACATCACATAGGACCACTGGTACCCATGCCGTTGAATAACAGAGTTGTAACACTCTTTGATCTCACTTCATGCAGTCGCATTATTCATATAGCTCTATAGTTCCAAACAAATTCCCACTTTCATTCTGTCTGAATGGTTTCAATTGGGAAAGACAGTAGCAGCAACTGTAATTGCAGCACTTTCTGGTAAACATTGAATCATAATGTCACTGATTACTATGTTGAATGCACTTATAGTTCAATATATATAAGCATTTTTTATGTGGAGTTGAGGAAAGACAGTATTATTTTTGGAGTGAAATGGGGGACTGCTTCTATAACATAGATGACATTTACTGTATTTATGCATTAAAACATTCTTCATCCTTCTATGGTCATAATTTCTGACATTCTAATGCCATCTTATGTTAAGACATTCACATAAACATGCACAAAACAAGTGAATATCAATGGATACAAGCAACTACTAAATTTAAACCAAGAAAGATGTTTGGTCAGTGGTGCAAAAAAAACAAGACAACCAACTGCATTCAACAAAACATTTTATTATACAATATATCCAGGGTGAAGGTAGACGAGTTTTTCCTTGAATGGGCAGTCTTCAAAGAAAGTCATTCGACCTCTGACAGGGAGAGAAGGGTAGCAGAAAGCAGGCAAGAAATATGCCATACAAGTGTTCAAAGTAGCCATTGCATTCTTTCACTGCAACAGAAGGAGGAAAAGGAGTTCTGGACACATGGCTGTGTTTGTCAATTAACTTCACTGGATCATCTCTGCTCAAAACATCTCCAGACACACAGAGGCAAGAATCACAGTCAAATGCTTATCCATACTTAAGTAAAAGTACTAATACCACAGGGTGAAAATACTCCTCTGCAAGTAAACATCCCGCATTCAAAACTTTACCTAGGTAAAAAGTATGTAGTAAGAATTATCAGTGAAATGAACAGAAAGTATTAAAAATACAAGTACTCACAGTGCAGTAAAATGGTCCCTATCAGTGTTTTACTATTATATATGATGTTTCTGGATTAATATTACTGCTGCCTTAATGTCTATGATGCATTTTACCGCTGTAAATGTTTAAGGTTCAACTCATTTTAACTACTTTATATGGTATTGGGTGGTTTAATCTATAGCAATGTGTCATATTCGATAATGTCAAAGAAACATGATGTTGCATTAAATGGAAATACTTAAGTAAAGTACAAGTTCCTCAAATTTGTACTGTCTAACTGTCCTGTGGTAAAGTCTAGTTCCAAGAAAGTTATAAATTTCAGTTTTTGTTGTCTAGAGGCTCTGATTCAACTCTCATTACAAAGAGAAATGTCTCCCTCAAAGTTAGATATCTCGTTGGCCTTTTGGATCTTTTTTTGTCCTTTTGCTCTTCAACAGGAGATTATGTGAAGTAATGAACAGTCGAACACCTCTTTATGCTGTGATCATCCATATTTATGGGATTTGTGGGACTGCGAGGGGATGAGTGTTTCTATGACACCAGCCTCAATGTATTGTAGAAACCGTTTGTTTGGTTATGTTACAGTATATAATTATTGTACTTTGAACTCTGACCACTGTGATCTGATTACAGCTGCACTATAGATTAATTGGTAATTAAAACATAGCCAATAATTTTTCTATCGATTAAGTAACTGATTAACTGACAAATTGCTTAAGGTCTGAATGAATTTTTGTTTTTTTTTTAAATAAGAGATTTAAAACAATTTAAATATATGCCTAGACTGAGAGAGAGGCTGTGCGAATCAGACTCAATTATAGATAAGCAATAATCAAAACTTATATCAACTGTGTATCAGCTGTTTAATATGGGAACAGTGTGTGTTTGTGAGATGTGTTAAAATGACACGCACACTTACTTACACACACACACTCACACACTCACTCTCGTCCTGTCCTGATCAATCTTCCTCAGAGTTTGATCTCTGATCACTTGTGCTGACTCTGTATCGATAGCTGTGCCTGTGTCGGTGTCTGTACTCGGTCTGTCAGTCTCGGTCTGGTTTAATCTGGTCTCTTCTGGTTCCGGCTTCTTATTCCGGAACTTTTCTACCTCGGTGTGAAGCCTCGGTCTCGGGTAAGCACTTAGCATCTGTCTGTGGGAGCAGCTTTAGCTTCCGTTAGCTTCATCACACGGAACATCTCCGCCTCGGAGTTTTTGGTTCACACCGACTCCCAACCCCCAGCTGCACACGGACTGGGAGCTCAGCTCCGGGGCTGGTTAGCCGGTTCGGTTCAGTTTGCCGGGCAGCTAAGCTAACAAGCTAACTGTTAGCCTGTGTTGGCAGCGTTGGCAGCTAGCACTTAGCCTGGGCTGCCCCTGTGCTCCTCATGCCGGCGATGTTGGAGAGAAACCCGGAGGCTCCGGGGAAGAGGAGAGGTAGAGCCCCGGCCGGCAGTGGCAGCGGCGGCCCCGGAGCAGCAGCGAACTCCGGCGGGAAGAGTCTGTCCGGTAATGGAACCAGCACCAACAGCTGCTGGGAAGAAGGAAGTTCAGGATCCAGCAGCGACGAAGAGCATGGTGGGTAGCCTCGGTCAGAGTAGTGCTGTTGTATAGTGCGTGTACTCGTGAGTACTGCTACTGAGGACTGCTGTGTACTGTGTGTGCAGGTGGAGGAGGGATGAGGGTCGGACCACAGTACCAGGCCGTGGTTCCGGATTTTGACCCAGGTAAGAAACTAAATTCGACTCGCTAGTGGTAGCCTCGAACAACGCAGGCATCAGACTTGCTCCAGGCTTCTCATACTGGTTCCAGCTCTTTAGAACATTTCCCGTAATGGTTCCGACTCCACGGTAACCCACATTGGTTCCATATCTGTACGCGTTTTACGGTTTTTCAAACAGCAGCCTCCATAGGTTCTAGCTCTGCTGCTTTTGTTTAAGTTGGCAGATCTCAATTTTGCTGATTCTGGACCAGGTCTACAGCCTCTCTCTTTCCGTAATGTTCTGTCCTACTTATGGTTTTGTAATAGATACTGAGTCTTTACTCTGCAGTGGGTTTTTATTGCTGCATTTTTTAAAATTGCAAACCCTTTAAACTAGAGCAAACTACTGTTCTAGAGTCAAATTCCTCATTCTGAATCGGATCAGCACCACACACATGATAAACACACTCAGTATCCACTTGGCCATGTTCACCTGTACAGTCTGATACCGTACAACACCCACCCGTCTTATAAAGTTTCTAATGTTCAGTTTTTTCTCCTCACAAAAATGTGTCAATACAGTTTTGTGTTTTTAACTGAGCTTGAAGTTAACGGTGCTTTAAATGAGTTTTTCCTATTGCTACCTAGCCGATGTTAGCATTAGCAGCTGTTTACTGTCCAATCCAGGAGAAACGTTATGAGTTTAGCATCAAACTTCATCCCTTAACTCTCCCAGAGATTTTCTCCTGCGGTTGAAAGCAACGCCAATGTTGACTCATGTTTTGCTCCCATTTCTGTCACTTCTTTTCTTCTATTGAAGTAGGCGAGCTAGCCAGTTAGCCTGCCTGTCTCATAATACCACTTTGTGATAGTGAGTCCCTGTAGTGTCCAAGCTGTCTTCAGTCCAACATGAGAAGATGGAGCAGTAGCTCTGCTCAGAGGAAATATTCTCACCTCTCGTCTTGTAAATACATCGATGGCTGAAGCTCTCGGTGAGTAAACAGCTGTTAATGCCAACGGTGGCTATGTGGCAATCGCAAAAACTCGCATATAGCACCCTTTAAAGCTGCTGCCTCTGTTCAGACACCTGAGGAGTCAGAATATAAGGAACACCTCTGAATATAAAACTGCCCTACAATGCCATGGCTGATAAGACACTGACATCAATCAACAGCAAACACCAAACATCATAAATATCATAATGAGTTTTACAGATTTACTTGAAAAAGAGGACTCTGAGTATGCCTATGTAAGAGCAATAGTGAATGTTGTAAATAACAATGACATTTATTATATAATACAGAATGTATAGTGACAGGTGTTAGGGTCCAACTAAGTCTTTCCATTTCACTGTTTTTTACCAGGATTTTGTTTAGAAAAAAAAACAAAACAGATTTGTATGTTCACATGGACGACAGCACATCACACAGCTCTTGGGTTGGTTTAGGTTGGATCTCACACCTGTGCTGTTACTGGTTTGCTGACATATGCACTGATTCTGACAGATCTGCGATAAGCTGATATCAGTTGTCACTTTAACTATAATAATAACACAGTGTGTGTCTTTGTTTGTTATCAGAGGTGGCCCAGGCAGCTCAGCTCAGAGAAAACCTTGGGATGTTGGTTTGGATCCCCAGCAGCTGCCTGAACCAGACTCAGTGTAAGGAACTTCTCTCAATCCACATTTAGTAACGTTAAATATAAAATCCAAAGCTGTGTGTGATGTTTTAATATCAGATAATTGCTGATGTTTGTGTCTTTGTTTCAGTGGATGAGTACATTGCCATTGCCAAAGAGAAACATGGCTACAACATGGAGCAGGTAAAGTGTTATACTATAACTCCTGTTATCATTACTGTCTGATATAGTTAAGTATGCGACTCTCAGGCAGCACAGAGTTCAGTCAGACCGTAAGACTTGATTGTAGCTCTGTAACCCTGGATTTTCAGGCTCTGGGGATGCTCTTCTGGCACAAACACAACATTGAGAAATCTCTGGCTGATCTGCCGAACTTCACCCCATTTCCTGATGAGTGGACGGTGGAGGACAGAGTGTTGTTTGAACAGGCCTTCAGCTTTCACGGCAAGAGCTTCCACCGCATCCAGCAGATGGTACCTCGCCAGTATAACCAGTTTAATTATTTCACTGTTACCAGTACAGATATTGTGACCAGTTTTTTTACACTCACTGTGGTCAATACAGTTTTTTTATACAGCTGTAGAATCATAATTTATATTCTAAGACTGTCTCTCTTTTTGTAGTTACCTGATAAGTCGATGGCCAGTCTGGTTCGGTTTTATTACTCCTGGAAGAAAAGTCGCAGTAAAACCAGTCTGATGGACCGACAGACCCGAAAACACAAGAGAGAGAGAGACGACAGGTGAGCTGCAACCTGCACAGGTAACATTGTGGGTAACTCTACAGGTAACATGACAGTCGTCACCATAGGTAGGGAACACTACAGTTACACTACAAGTAACACTACAGGTAGCACTATAGCCAACATTGAAATTAGCAACACAGATGTGAACCATCAGAGGCGAATTCTGTGATGCGATTGGTGGATTTATCTGTGAACTGTTTGTGTTTCAGTGACGATGAGGTTGAAGAAGGTAACAGAAATCCTCCAAGTGACACAGAGTTCGACCAAAATAAAGACGACAAGAAGGAGGTGAAAGGCTGTTTACTGACAGTTTGCTTACTGACTGTTGACTGACCAGCTGCTGCATTGTGACTGTTTACTGAATGTGTACTGGTTACTGCCTGTTCACTGTCTGTTTACATTTTATCGGATTTCATTGACTTACTCACTGTTTACTGGCTGCTTATTGATGGCTCACTGTTTACCGACTAACTGGCTGCTGCTTAGTGACTGTTGACTGACCTTACCGATTTATTTTTTTCTAACTGGTTTTTGAAATTGGTTTCAGGTGAGTTCTGGATCAGAGAGGTCAGAGGTGAAACCAGCTTCTGGACTGAAGGTAAATACACAATGCAATCACCGAACACCTGTTTCATCTGCTTCAGCTCACCTGTCTGTCTTAACCTGTCTCTCACTCACTCTCTCTCTCTCTCTCTCTCTCTCTCTCTCTCTCTCTCTCTCAGACAGGTGGTAAGGCGTCTCAGCGGATGAAGAAACGTCCTCCCAGAGGAATGTTTTTGAATCAGCAGGACGTCGTCTCTCTGTCGTCTTCGTCCGCTCAGGGACTCATCAGACACCTGGACGGACAGCTGGTCTCCATCAAGAGACAGGTTGGTCTACCTGTCTGTTTGCTGATCACTCTGCTCACCTGTCTCTCTCTCCTCACCCATCTCACTTGTTGCTGTCTCTCTCCCGCTCTCTCTCTGTCTCTCTGTTTTAGATCCAGACTATCAAACAGACAAACAGCGCTCTGAAGGAGAAGCTCAGCTCAGGAGTTGACGAATTCAGGCAACCCGAGGTAACCATGCCAATACAGCAATAAGCTGCACAGCAACAGCAACATGCCAGTTGCTGGTAGTTGCTGGTGGTCTGTGTGGCTTTTTTCAAGTTGCTGGTTGGCAAGTTTGCTGGTCACCTGTTGTTGCTTTGGTTGTTGATTTTTGTGCCCTAGTGTTTCTTTTTTTTTGTTTCAGGTGAATCAGAAGTTTAACACTCGTTGGACCACAGAGGAGCAGCTGCTCGCTGTACAAGGTAACACCTGAACTACCTGTGACCAGGTGAACCGACACACACCTCAACTACCTGTGACCAGCTTAACTGACATTCCCCTGAGAACTACCTGTGACCAGGAGCACATTCAATTTGAAAAGGGATTTCACAGTTTTGCAACACTTCGATTGTAACGCTTGCATAACACAATGGGTTGTTCAATGTGCCTCGTTTCCATTTAAATTGCTGTTTAACTACGTTTTGTTGGGGCTGACTGTGCCCTTGTTTAACTGAGACATACCTACATTAGTTTAATACCTGAATTGAAACCTTGTAGTGCTATGTCAATGATTCTCCCTCTGATCCAATCTCATGTAGCCATCAGGAAGTATGGGCGGGACTTCCAGGCAATCTCAGATGTGATTGGTAACAAGTCAGTGGTTCAGGTGAAGAACTTCCTGGTGAACTACAGACGGAGATTTAACCTGGACGAGGTTCTTCAGGAGTGGGAAGCTGAACATGGCATGGAGGGAGGACAGGGGGGAGGAGAGGAGGACAAGATGGAGAAAATGGAGGTGTGTTCTGCTGAGGAAGAGGTTGCTACCAAGGAGACAGAGGAGGTGAGAAGGAGTTATTTTTGTTTACTACAAATCCCAGATTCCTCTCTGTCTGTGTTTCCATCACTGTCATGGTCCTTAGGTACATTTTTCTAATTCTGATGTTTTAAATGTGCCTGAGCTTCTACAGTTTCTACTGTGACTTTACTGTGTATCCACTCTGTTACTACTGTGTTTTATTTACACACTATTGTATTCCTGCATTTTTTCTCCCGTGTTTCCACTATGTTCTTCTATTTCTACTGTAACTACTGTGTGTCTATGTTTATGCTGCTGTGTCTCAAGTGTGGTCCAACTCTAACTGCTTTGTTTCTACTGTGACTGTACTCCATTTCACCTGTTCTGTCACTCTACTGTGTTTGTACTGCTTCTATTGTATCTCTATAGTGTTTTCACTGTAGCTTTACTTTTATTTTAACTCTACTGAACTGTACTCTGTTTCTACTTTGTCTAGCAGGACTCATCCTCTCTGGTGGACTCCCAGAAGCCTCTGGCCTCCTGAGACCCTCTGTGCCCCCCCCCCCAAAAATTTATCATTTTATTCTCTCAGTTTATGAGTTAGAGTGTGTTTAAAATTTATTGACCAGTCGATTGATAGGGTTTGAGGTTTGTATCACCAACTGTCACCTGTCATCGCTGCTCTCTCTGGACCAATCAGAAATCACACCCAGCCTGTCAGTCAAAGTGGGAGGGGCCTAGTTTATGTTTTTTTTCCCCCATATTTTCGGTTTTAAATCAGCTGTTTTTGATTTTGAGTTTTTTTTTGTTTCTTTCACTCTGTTTGGGGAGGTGTGTGTTGGGGGTGGGGGTCTTGAACTGAGGCAGCCCTTTTGGATGATGTCACTCAGGTATCGTCATCCTGTTGTATGGATTTTAGGTCATTTTAGAGAAGTGACAATAAAACCAAAGTTCATTTAAAAAAAAGTGTCCCTTCTTCAGCTTCCCTTTTAAAACTTGAACACACACACACACACACACACACACACACACACACACACACACACATGGTCCATGATTTAATAATAATTTTCACTTAACCGGCACCTTTCAAAGGTTATGGTGATTTATGTGGAAAAGAATCAAGCTTCAGACATAAAAGTAATTTAGAAAAATACAAGCAGAGACAATGAATTACATGGCGAGAAAATGGTAAAAAAGAATAAACCCATAAAAGTTAAACCAACAGAAAAATACTTAGAAATGGAAAAATCAAAAGTTCGATTGGTAAGCATAAAAGCCTTTGAAAACACCTGTGAAACTGTAAACCTGAAAACAATTTATTTACATTAAGCTCCAATTTAATCAAATTAATCTACCTGCTGCTCATATGACTGTTATGATAAAGCTCCAGGTATGAGTCAAATATCTGATTGATTTGGTTTGGTATAAAGATCTCTAAATCTGAAAGTGAGACTTTTTATATTCACACAGACACAGAAAATCCACATCAGTTAGAGAAAACCGATTAAAGTTACTTAAAGCTCATTTAGAAGGACGAGTATAGAACATAAACTAAAGCCACATGTATGTAGTCTGGCTGCTGTACAGTAATACCACAATCTGGCAACCGAGAAGTGGTTTTTTTAATGGCTTTTAACTGATTTATAAAGCATCAGTTAATGATCCGTTAAACCCTAATGAAGCCATTATTTAAAGCTATTTATCACTGGAGCCTTATGGCATAGTGGTGTCAGTATAATTAAACCTCTAGTCAGATTTCAGACGTGATGTGATCTAAATGCAGTGATATCATGTTTAGTGAAAGACATGAAAATCTGACATAAATATGAACAAAGGTAATACATCTGAAGTCTTGATCCACTCAGGTTTTTCAAACCATTTAGATAATGTTTTCAGTGTTAAACAGATTTAATATAATGAGAACTCTGGGAAAAAAGACAGATTAATTTTGATATGAAGATCAAAATCTTTTAATAAAAACCAACATTCACTTTTTTATTCAGAACATTCTGTGTGAAGCAATCCCCAGTATTTATTGTCCTAACAGCGCCCCCAGTGATCTGATCCGTCTCTGCAGTCTGAGGTAAACAGGTCAAAAGGGTCAAGACCTAAAAATGTTGCAGAATAAACCCAACCGCTTCCACCATCAGCAAGAACCTGGCGACGGCGAGAAGGAGAACTCCTTTTAAGAGGAGCAAACCCAGGACAGAACCGGACTCAGGTTCTGAGGTCTGAGAGGAGAGAAATGGGGAGAGGGGAGAAAGAGGTGGGACAGACCCGGGGACAGTTGCGTATACTGTTGTTTTCGTAACGGCAGACTTGCTGTTATAATAATAAGAAAATCAGCGATACTTAAAGATCCAACAGTGTTATTAAGAATAATAGCGGCAATGATAACAGCGCCCCCCGCTGGCCTGATTCCGTCCCCGGGCATCTGGGGGATTTCCTGGGCGGAAGCTGCGGAGGGGGTTTCCAGTCTGATCAGCCCAGTCCTCCCCTCTGGAGCTCTGAACTGGATCCCAGTGACTTCTCTCTTACAAACAGGCAAAGGACGCACAGACCCCGGAGAACCCTAAACCAGAACCCCGAACCTCAACCCGGACCATGAGGAGTTCTCCTGAGGCCTGGAGGCTCCGAGGCAGCGGCAGCGGCGGGTTGACGGTTTGAATCCGGAGAATCCACCGAGCCGAGGCACTGCTGAGCTGAGCTGTGGCCTGCGGAGGAGATTCATGTGAGTCCCACGGACAGTAGAGACACAGCAGAACATCAGCAGAACATCAGCAGAACCTGGCAGAACATGGTAGAACATGGTAGAACATGTTAGCTGTTGGTTAGCGGCTTGTATATACAGCCAGGGAAACGCGGAGCTAAAGAAGCTAACAGTCAGCTAGCATCAGTCAGTGTTTACATCAGACATCGGCTCACGGACTCCGAGTCACCGACAGGGTCACAGACAAGGTTCGAGGGCGAGGCAGTGGGGACATGATGAATTAACGATGAAATAAACCGGTTTATTTTGAGAGGGAGAAAAACTGAAGTCAGGCCTGAGCAATCGACATCCGAGCAGAAAGTGAAATCAAAACCATAAAATAACCTAAAACTCATATCCACTATAAAATTTACAGTTGGTTATTCTTAATCTGTTTCTTTAAATTTATATTCAATGGATCACAGAGACTACAGCTGAAACGATTAGTTGACTAATCATCAGTCCATCAACAAAATAATCATTTGGAACCATTCTGATAATAAATCAACAGCCTCTGTCATCTATTTTAGCAACGGTAGTACAAAACCCAAATGTTTTCAGATGACAGCCTCTCAGATAGGTGATCTGCCGCTTTTCTTTGTCGTACATGACGGGAAAACGATTTGTCCCTCGGTTCCAGACCACTGACCAAATAAAACCTGCACCATGAAGTCAGCAGCATGGGCTGTGCTTACTTTTATTAGGTGCCTTTTGTACTTTATAGATAATAAATTCACCAATTTATTAAGAAAATATTCACAGAATAAATGGTAATGAAAATAATTAATTCAATAACTCATTTGTCCATCTGTTCAGCGCTGATCCTGATCCTGATCCTTAACCTGATCTGCTCAGGTGATTCTGGCTGATCATAATTTAGCAGAAATCAGTTAGATCAGTTTACACAATAAATGACAAAGTCTGTCTTACACTTGACATAACTAATCAACTAATTGGTTAATCAACACGTTGCCTTGAATTCAGAGAAATAGATTTTTCTCACCTTTTTCTGACTTGTTAAAGACTAAATGATCATTGAATAGTTGCAGCCCTTGTCTGTTGTCTGTTCAGGTTGACATGTCTGTTCACAGATCAGGACTGTTTCTACTCAGGTGGGATTTCAGGGCCCATCAGTTGATCATTTTATATCAGAAAATTTAAATTAAAAAACACAATTTGAAAGAGAGTGATATTACACGATTAGATCAGGAATTTTAATGATCGCAGAAAGAAACAGTTAAAGTCAGAGTGTATATGTTATTGAACACTGACCCTGAATCAGAGAACGGAACCTAATGTGGTTTTACTCTGCATATCTGTTCACATATCACACCCCTAACCCAATGTGACTGATCTGCAGCTGACATCAGGTCAGTTTTATACAAACAGGTGAGCAGATTCATTTTAATGTAAAGATGGACTCTGGCACTCATCATATTACTGATTTTCACTTCATCAAACTCCTCTTGAGTCCTCCAGGATTCAGACATGTGAATAGGTTATTTTCATAACTGATCAATCTGGGGATTCTTTCCTTGGTAATCGATGAATTGTTTTATCTATAAATTGTCAGAAAATGTTTATCAATTCCATACAGTTTCAAAGTGATGTCTTCAGATGTTTGGTTTTGTCCAGCCAAAAAAAAACCCAAAGAGATTCAGTCAATTGTGAGAGCAGGGACTGACTTTTCTGATTATGAATAATCAGAATAGATTGTGATTCATTTTGTCTTGATTGGCTCATTGATTCAAAGACTGTTGGTTATTGTGAATCAGTCTTTTAGAGCTGAAAAAAGTCAAAACATCATCAGTGTGATATTATTTAATTACATAAAAAAGCCTTGGCTAAAACTAACAGCAATAACCAATGGCAGAGCATTTACACATACACAGAGCAACACTTGGAATCCCTGATTACATTTGAATATTACTGAGCCGTGTCTAGTGAACCACTACTGTAATCTCTTAACAAATGTGAAGCAACCGCGTTGTTGTCTGTTCAGGTTGACATGTCTGTTCACAGATCAGGACTGTTTCTACTCAGGTGGGATTTCAGGGCCCATCAGTTGATCATTTTATATCAGAAAATTTAAATTAAAAAACACAATTTGAAAGAGAGTGATATTACACGATTAGATCAGGAATTTTAATGATCGCAGAAAGAAACAGTTAAAGTCAGAGTGTATATGTTATTGAACACTGACCCTGAATCAGAGAACGGAACCTAATGTGGTTTTACTCTGCATATCTGTTCACATATCACACCCCTAACCCAATGTGACTGATCTGCAGCTGACATCAGGTCAGTTTTATACAAACAGGTGAGCAGATTCATTTTAATGTAAAGATGGACTCTGGCACTCATCATATTACTGATTTTCACTTCATCAAACTCCTCTTGAGTCCTCCAGGATTCAGACATGTGAATAGGTTATTTTCATAACTGATCAATCTGGGGATTCTTTCCTTGGTAATCGATGAATTGTTTTATCTATAAATTGTCAGAAAATGTTTATCAATTCCATACAGTTTCAAAGTGATGTCTTCAGATGTTTGGTTTTGTCCAGCCAAAAAAAAACCCAAAGAGATTCAGTCAATTGTGAGAGCAGGGACTGACTTTTCTGATTATGAATAATCAGAATAGATTGTGATTCATTTTGTCTTGATTGGCTCATTGATTCAAAGACTGTTGGTTATTGTGAATCAGTCTTTTAGAGCTGAAAAAAGTCAAAACATCATCAGTGTGATATTATTTAATTACATAAAAAAGCCTTGGCTAAAACTAACAGCAATAACCAATGGCAGAGCATTTACACATACACAGAGCAACACTTGGAATCCCCTGATTACATTTGAATATTACTGAGCCGTGTCTAGTGAACCACTACTGTAATCTCTTAACAAATGTGAAGCAACCGCGTTGTTGTCTGTTCTTGGTTGAATTGTGGAAGGATGAAACAGCAAACAGCTGCTTTATTTAATCTGATTCTGCTCATGTGGAGACAAGACACATTTGTTTTTAGTACAGTCATACATGTTTGGTAAAATTTTTACCTCAGGTTCAGCACAGCAGATGTGATTGATCAGCTTTAATTCAAGGGGTTTAACGAAAATATTATATAATATTATATAATATTTTTAGGAATTAGAGCCATTTTTTTACATAGTTCCTCATTTTCAGAGGCTAAAACATTAATTAATGTTTAAGCAGTTAAAAGGTCTGGAGCTGATTCCAGGTGTTGACTTTTTCATTTGGAAGCTGTTCATGGGAAGTTTTAATATGTGTTCCAAAGAGGTGTTGATGCAAATGAAGGAGGTGTCATTAGGCTGAAAAAAAAAACCTATCGGACAGATGCAGAAAATTTAGGAATTAACCAAATCAACAATTTGGGTCACTGTTAAAATGAAGGAAGGAGGTTTTCACCTGTGTTTCGCTTTGTGGAGGTTTTATTCAGGGTTCAACAGAAGGAAGCGGCTCAATAGGCTAAAATTAAAGCTGCAAGCTCTAATGAGCAGAGCCACTTCAGCCAGTTTGATTCTGTTTAAAGAGTGTATGAGACCAATCAAATTCTTGTTTTATCATCACAAAGTCTTTAGCATTCCAATAATTGCACAGTCAGTGTTCTACAATTTCTTCCCTTTTCATTGGATGTGGATGAAACTTGGTGTGTATATTTAGGAGATCGTGTAGTATATCGCCACTAAGTTTTGTCAGGATTGCTCTAAGGCATCTTGAGTTATGAGAAAATATATGATAGGTCGTGCCCACTTTAATCAATCAATAAAGTACAGGTTTTTGTCTACACTTTCCCCCAGAGCATGCATTGATATTTGTGGTGCCCCTTCAGTATACCTAGAGTGGCATGTCGAAGTTTTGGCAGCCCAGGTCAAAATTTTTCATTACTGTGAAAAGTTAAGTGAATAGAAGATGCACCGATTTCTAAAATGTGTGAAGTTAATGATGAAACTTTTGTATTAACATTTTAAGCAAGACTTGTTTAGTACTTTTTCTGTACAATTTTAGGGGGGTAAAAAGAAAGGAAAGCAACATAGAAAAAGTAAGGGCATCCTGAGGGAGTTAAATAGTAAATGGACTGCACTTATTTAATGCTTTTTTGTCTTATCATCTGCTCAAAGCGCGTTAAATCACATGCCACATTCACCCATCACACAGTGCTTTTCTATACATCTAGAAACTCATACTCCATGGAAACATAGGGGGCAATGTGGGGTTCAGTATCTTGCCCAAGGAAACTTTGATATGCGAACTGGAGGAGCCAGGGATCAAACTACCAATCCTTCTGTTTAGTGGACAATCTGCTCAACCTCCAGATCCACAGTCACCCCCATTCTTGATTTAAGCTCTCAGGGAACTTTTACCAAGGTCTCAGATCTTAATTAACTTGTCGGGGTTGTGGTTTGTTCACTGTCATTGTTAGGAAAGGAAAGGAATTTCAAAGCTTCATAAAAACTCTGACTCCTCAAACCTCATCCCAACAGCCAGCAGCTGCGGCTCCTCTTAAGTAGCTCCTTAGACTCTGAACATTAAAATAACTGAATCCCACAAAGCAGCAGAAGGTTGTAAGAAGATAGAAAAGTGTTTTCAGGAAGACGTTTCCTCAGTTTGTAATTTAATTAAGAAGTGGCAGTTAACCGTAACAGTGGATGTCAAGTTGATGTCTGAGAGAAACTTTCAGAGAGAATTGATGGTAGAATCGTTAGAAAGATAAATCAAAACCTGTTTACTGTAAAAGTTTACTGTACTGATTCATTAGACTTTGAGGGGTGGTTCACTGATCACTGAGCAAGGACACCTGCACAAATATGAATGTTCATGGCAGAATCATCAGAGGAAAACCTTTCCTGCTTCATTAACACAAAATTCACCGTCTGAAATTTACAAAGAAAACATCTAAACAAGCTGGATGCATTTTGGAGACAAGTTCTGTGAACTGATGAAGATAAAATAGAACTTCTTGGCCACAATGAGCAAAGGTATGTTTGAAGAACAAAGGTGAACAACTCCATGAAGAAACACCTCTCTAGTTGTTAAGCACGGGGTGGACTGATCATGCTTTGGGTTTGTGTTTCAGCCAGTGGCAAAGTGAACATTTCAGTGGTAGAGGCAAGAATGGATTCAATTAAATGCCAGAAAATTCTTGGAGTAAACACCACACATTTGTAAAAAAAATTGCAGATGAAAAGAGGAGGATTCAACAAAAGGATAACGATCCCAAACACACCTTAAAATCAACCATGGACGACCTCAAGAGGTTTAATATGAAGTTTTTGCAATGGTCCTCACTGTCCCCTGAACCAAACATCATGGAAAATCTGTGGATAGACTTCAGAATAGCAGTGGATGAAAGACAGACCAGGAGTCTAACAGAACTAGAAGAGTTTAGCAGGCAGAATGTGTGAAAATCTCTGAAACAAGAACTTAAAGACACTTAACTGCTACAGAAAGCGTTTACAAGCTGTAATTCTTGCCAGAGGTTGGGTTGCTAAGTTATGACAATGCAGGGGACCCAAAGTTTTGTTTCAGGCCCTTTTCCTTTTTTATGTATAAACAGAAAAAGATGGAAATTAAAAGTAATTTTGCTTAAAATATTTTAAAAGGTTTCATCTTTAACTTTATGCCTTTTGGAAACCAGTTCACCTTTTACTCTAAACTATTCACAATAACAGTCATTTTGACAAGGGGTAAGTCAAATTTTAAGTAAATAGGATTCATGTTGTGGGTGGACAGGCCTTTCAAATTTTTCACTTTTTTGACTGTTAAGTATAGTGCCACCACCAGGCTGATTGTAATCACATTACATGGGAAGCATTAGAAAATAATTTCCAGCTATCTACCTTGTTCTAGCTCACAGCAAATTGAGCAACAGCATAAGATGGCACATATTGAAGAATAGGCCATGCCCAAATGCCCCAATTAATATATTAATTAAGGTTGTGGTTAATTCTTGCCTCCAAATTTTGTTCACCAATTGTGGTGAGATTATGTCCATCAGGTCTTGAGGTACACATTTTTTTGTATTTGTGGTACTCCCTATTGGTCAGGCTCAGAAACCTTTTGTAGGTCAACTCCTAAACATGGCCTGAAGATATGTACCAAGATTTTTGATGATGGGACATATCTTTAATGAGGTAAGGTCAATTTTCTGCTACGCCTCTCCCCCTTGTGACGTTTATTGTTCATATCTTGAAAACTAAATAAGACAACAAGTTTCATACAACTTTTAACAAAATTGGTCCAGTGATGATCCATGTAAAATTTGTAAGTATAGTTGAGAAGGAGATGTCAAAAATGTGTTTTTCAGTGAATCCAAAATGGCAGAAAATCCATCATGGTGGACTATTACGGTCCGGTTGGCTTTTCCGTAGAGAGCGTCGAGTTGGACTTTGTCGAATTTCCAGTCAGTTGGACTCGTGGTGTGAGGGGCGTGGCATTTCAAAATGGCAAATTCGGCCTCATGTTACAGCACCACGATCAGGCTGATTGGGCTCATGTTTCTTGGGAAGTATGTGTTCATTATTTCCAGTTATTGGCCCAAGTTTCTGGATTCTAGCTCATTCCAGCTCATGGCAGTTTGAGCGACCATGTGTTTCTGATCCAAGATCACATGACAAACTGTCAGTCTGTTCAAGGGACCGAAAGCTTTAGGCACAGGTCACAGGTCTGCAGGTGTAAATGGTCTGCAACTGTTAATTGAGCAACAGAAAATAAATTCACTTGCTATTTAATAATAAATGTTTAATTCATTTTTCAAACACCCTGAGGTTCCTGCATCTCTGTTAACTGACTATTTTAGAAAAAAGGAAGTCTGAAAACAGTTCATGGTTTTCTGGCATTTTTTAACCAATTGATTTTAATTGATTATTCAAAAAAATAATTGGTAGATGAATCAGTAATGAAAATAATGGTTAGTGGCAACAGAGAACCTGAACAACAAGTTAAAAGATCCAGGTAGTTCCGTGTGTTATCCTGCAGAAGGTGCTCTGTGTCGCACCTGAACAGGTCTGTAGTTGCCTGACTGAGTCAAGTGTTGAAGCTGAAGTGAAAGCAGGTGAGGTTTCACTCTGACTGAAAAGCAAGAGACAAAGTTCAGAGAAATAACAGGGTTTTTCCACACACACACACATACACACTCATACTTACATAGCAGTTAAATTAAATTGACCCTTTAAAATGAAGCCTAGTCATGTGACCTTAAACGCACACAGTATCATTATGAACGTTGTGATCCAGGCTTAAACTCACTGAATAAAATGTCAGTTTGAATTAATTCGACATGACTTTGTCAAAAGTGACGGCTAGAGCTGTCTGTGGTCAGTTTCCTCAAAAAGTCAAATTCAAGACATAATCAGACTAATGTAATTTACTCAAATTAATTTAAACATATCAAGCCAAGTCCCTAAAATGGTATCCACCTGCTCCCTCAATAAGCCAGAGAACCTCTGCCCTCCCCAATATATCTTTATATTTCCCGTAGTGGAGTCAGACAGCTGCACTGAGTCTGCAGACTGAGTTTGATCGGGTTGCTCATGGTCTTGAAACGAGGCCACTGGGCCTCTTCTCCTTTGTGAGAATCTGTCTCCTCTGGCTGATGCTGACGAGCTTCGTCCTGAGGATGAGTGTGGTCAAAAGCAGAGAAGTTATCTTTGTTGGTCATTTTACCATCTACGGAGGAGAAACCAGAATGTTCCACTCTGCTTCTTAGAGGTTCAGAGTCCTAATAGTCTGATCAATACTGTTTTATGGATCAGCTCAGTCTACTGATCAATAGATCAAGCTGAGTGAATTTTCAGAGCCCCCTCTGCTGGACCACCGAGTGAACTAGTCCACACTTGAAACATTTTAAATTCAACCAGCTCATACTGTTTGTTTGTTTCACACCCCCCCATGTTCAAACTAATGTTTGAATTTTAAATTAAAAAATGACAGCTGTAACATCTTGTTGCTGCTGCTGCTGATGTGTTTGTTGCTGTTGTTGATATTGTGGTAGTTGCTCCTACTGATGCTGTTGTTGCAGTTGAATTTGGATCAGCTAATGGCTGCATAATACCATACTCTTAAGGATCTCATGTTCCGCTCAGTGGCTGTTTTTAAAAAAAAAAAAAAAAAAAATTCTGTCGGACAGAAATGCATGCTGGGAGGTGGTGTTTCTGAAAGACGTGACCAGTGCCTTTGTTCCTCAGTTTCCACAATTCCCTGCAGTTCAGGTGATCCTTGTCTGCATCATTTTAACATTGGGAGTGAACTTCGTGCTTCAAGGAAATGTCCTGCTGATAAACTAGAGAATGATTGACTCTACAAGGTGTTGAGGAACCCCTGAATGCAGCATCGGGGTACCATGTGTGTGAAATGAGGAGTTCAGGATCTACGCTGCTGCAGGTTGTTGCAGTGCCCCCTGCCGGCCAGAGAATCACAGTAAACATTTAACAAAATCAGCTGCTGTGCTGTGAGGAAAACCCCGTCTGATGCTGTGATTCCACTTAGCTTCTCTTTCTTTGAACAACAGCCACTCGCTGCTCCAAGCTCTCTTTCATTACTTCACTGAGTGTGCCCCCATTGCTTCTGTTCAGAGTGAGCTACACAATGGCAGGCCTGGGTTACAGAGTGTGACAGGTGTAAAATCATATCTACTAAGTATATTTAATGGTCAATGTTCATCCCGAAACAGACGCTGTCAGATGAATCTTTGTCCAATCAGTGTGCTTACAGTTACGGTTAACTTGTAGAGGACGGAGGCTGAGTTCTTATTTTTTTTTGCCGTTAGAAAGAGTGTTGAACCAAGTTATCTCCTCTGGTCACTGACTGGAACCTGGTAAGTACTTCCAGAAATCAGATTTATCAACAATGATGGTATCTGATGTTCAGTGAACCATTCAGGGCTTTTATTTTGAAGTTTGGTGTGTGTGTGTGTGTATGTGTGTGTGTGTATGTGTATGTGTGTATGTGTATGTGTATGTGTATGTGTCGGTGTGTGTCTGTTAATAATGCAGTCAGTGGAAAAGCCCCTAGCATCCCCACAACTGAGCCCTGACAGGAAGTGATGTGTTTCTACTTGGCATATGTGTGTGTGTGTGTGTTTGTGTGTGTGTGTGTGTGTTTTTGTGTGTGTTCATGTATGTCTTGTTTCTGTAAACCAGCTGATCAAGGTCATATGTCACAGATCTTTGCGTTTTTAAGGTCATTAGTGTTTCTCTTCCAATTTATTCTTCCTTTTTGGAGGATTTTCTTCCAGTGTTAAAATGCTGCTGCTTTATGAATTCCATTTTTGAATTGTGTTCAACATTTTGATATATTTAAAACTTTCATGAAATATTCAACATTTTTCAACAGTTTTTACAAAGTAGGGAAGATGATTGTGTTTGGATGGCTACTTTTTACCAACATTCAGTGCTCACATCTCAACTGATGTTTCAACTCCTCTCTGGACTTTAACTTCATCTCCTTTCAACACCTCAGTTCAACTTAATTTTTATTCTTTGGATGTTTGTATTTGCATGGTAGCATTAATGGAAAGAACCTACATATTCTGCCTGTTTTCAGAAAATTTATTTTTCTAGTTAAATTAATGGTTTACTTTGTAATGTGGACAGTATGTCAGCCATAACGCTCTTCTGAACTCCACTGAGCATGTGCACACTGGGTTAAAACTCAAATCCAAAATCTGGCAAATCAGACGAGACATTCCTCTCAGTTTTTTAGTATACTGTTAATCTTAGTAACGAACCATTTTCCCCCAGGTCATGTCAGCGGGGCCGAGTGCTGACGGGAGGGAGGTGCAGATTCCCCTCCAGCAGGTGGCGCCCTCCATGGCTGCTTCCCACCCTCTGGCCCCTCCTATCACATCATCCTCTCACCGCCCAGCCAATCCCTGGCCTCCCAGCGACCCCGCGGCTTCACAAGGTAAACAGAGTTTCAGAAGAGCGTAAAAAAAACCCACTGGAAACCAAAGCTGTGGCAGGTTCCCTCAGGTGACTAAACTCAGGTGCATCCATGTGTGCAGGTGTTCCTGCAGGTTTCTTGCCTCTTCATGGAGGATTCAGAGATCACTTTGTAGAAACTCCAGAGGCAAAATACTGCTGCGAAGTCTGCAGGCTGGTCCTGTGTCAACCCCGCCAGACCGAGTGTGGACACCGCTTCTGTCAGAGCTGTATCAACAACATCCTCAGGTGAGACTCACAGGTAGAGATGAACAGTTGGACAAACAAAAGTGCAGGCAGGAAAGACTTTGCAGCTGATGCAGATTGCTGCCTCCTACATGGTTTTCAACCTTCCTGAGTTTTCCCACAACACTCTCCTCTTCACTACTCCTGCTGCTGTGTTATCAGGTTAGGACTCTGGTGCTGGTGAACAGGGTAGAATAGGACCTTTTCATATAGAGCCGGTCTAGACCAGACTCTTTATAAGTAATATTTACAGAGACCCAACATTTCCCCCATGAGCAAGAAAAACTCCCTTTAACAGGTAGAAACGTTGAACAGATCCTGGCACATGGTCTGGGGGGAGGAGGAGAGAGGAGAGAGACAAGGAGAGAGACGAGGAAGAGGAGAGAGACGAGGAAAAGGAGAGAGACAAGAAAGCACAAAACTATAGGAGAGAGAAAAAGGACAGTAACAAGCATTTTTGAGGTTTTAATGTGCACAGGGAGAGAGTTGGAGGAGGCGGAGGAAAGGGGAGCTCAGTGCATCATGGGAAGTCCCCTGGTAGTCTAGGCCTATAGCAGCATAGTGTGAGGATGGCTCGAGCTAATGCTGAGCCAGTTCTAACCATGAGCTATATAAAAAGGATGGTTTTAAGTCTTAAATGTGGAGACGGCGTCTGCCTCCTGGACCCAGATTGGAAGATGGTTCTACAACAGAGAAACCTGAGAACTGAAAGCTGAAAGAACCACAAGTAGGCCTGTGTTCTGGGAACCAAGTGTTCTACTGGGATAATAAGGTTCTATGAGCTATTTAAGATAGGATGGTGTCTGATCATTAAGGGCTTTGTAGGTGAGGAGGAGAATGTTAAATTGTATTCTGGATTTCAAAGGAGATATATGATCTCTTTTACTAGTTCCTGTCAGTACTGACACTTCATTCCGAATAAGCTGGAGACTATTTGATGTTTTATTGGGACAGCCTAATAATAGGGAGTTGCAATAATCAAGCCTAGAAGTAACAAAAGCATGTACTAGTTTATCTGTGTCATTTTGAGATAGGATGTGCCTGATTTTTGCAATATTATGAAGGTGAAAAAAGTCAGTCCTTGAAGTTTGTTTTATGTGGGAGCTAAAGGACATGTCCTGATCAAAGACAACTCCAAGGTTCCCCGCGGTGGTGCTAGAGGCCAGAGGAATGCCATCCAGAGTAAGTATATCATTAGATAATCGGTTTCTCAGGTGATGGGGGCCATTTACAATAACTTCAGTTTTATCTGAGTTCAATAGTAGGAAGTTCCTGGTCATCCAGATCTTTATATCCCTAAGACATGCCTGACGTTTAGCTAACTGATTGGTTTCATTGAGCTTCATTGATAGGTACAATTGGGAATCATCTGCAAAACAGTGGAAGTTTATGGAGTGTTTCCTCATAATATTGCCTAAGGGAAGCATATATATGTGGTGAATAGAACTGGACCAAGCACAGATCTCTGTGGAACTCCGTGATTAACTTTAGCCATCCCATCACTCAGATGAACTTGTGGGCCCTCATCCCGGTACTTGATCCTCAAAGAACTGAACTGAAGTGAGGACAAGAGTCTCTAACTGTCTCCTACTGGATAAAAATCACCTTCATACTCCACAGCTCAACAGCCCCTGCTAGCAGTTAGTTATGTCACATTTTTACAAAAACATCTTTAAACCCTTGTACTGCAGCTCTGACCATGATTTAAGTCTTTTGTTTTAAGGGATACACTCATTATTTGATGATAACCAGGTCCCCCTCCTGTGTGGGTTAAATACACTGATTTTAAGGTCTGATGTGATGTCATGTGATGTGTGATGTCATGTGATGTCATGTGATGGAGCAGGTGGAGGATGCAGTCACTCATCTGACCAGCAGATGTCAGTTGCTTCTCTCCAATTGACTCCGTATCTTTATGTCCTCTATCCTTTGGCAGTCAGCCGAACCCGGTGTGTCCAGCTGACATGGAGCCGCTGTTCAAAGACAAGGTGGGCTGGAAAAGACATCCCATTGCAGTTCACATTGTCGTTAATTAATGACTGACTATGGATCAGTTGTTGAACATCCTTTGGTTTGTGTTCCTTCAGATCTTCAGAGATGTTTGCTGCAATCGAGAGATCATGGCTCTGAAAGTTTACTGTCGCAGTGAAGCCAAAGGCTGTCAGGAGCAGATGAGTCTCCATCAGATAACTGTGAGAACATGTTCACAGTATGTTACCATGATAACCTAGAATTTTGCTCACTAATGAGCTGTAGGGTGTCCTTTTTAAGGCCTACATGTGGACACCTTAAACACAGTTTAGGTCAACAGTTCTAATTGATTTCTACTGATCCAGAAACAATGATCGACTCCCAAGTGGCAAGACCAGGACGAGGATTTACTTTTTCAGGAAAATAGCAAATGATTGATTTCCTCACCTGTCTGCCTGTCTGTCTCTCTATAGGACCACCTGAACGTTTGTCCATTTTTTGAGGTTCCCTGTCCATTGGGTAAATGTAAGGAGCGAATGATGAGGAAAGAGATTCCGGACCACCTGAGCTGGAAATGTAAACACAGAGAGACCACCTGCGAGTTCTGCATGACCAAAATGCCTCTGACCGACCTCCAGGTAGCCTATGACATCACTTCTGACATCAGTCCTAACTGACTCGCAAAATAGTTCCAGTAAACTAGTTGTAGAGGTCTGGTGACTAGGAAAAGAAGCTCAGTCACAGTCCAGATGAACTGTAGGAGGTACCTTGACATCCTCTGTTGACCTGTTGCTTCAGACTGATGTTCTTGACCTGAGAGGACTTGACAATAACTGAACTGAGAACAGGACACAGTTTTAGATATAAATTGTAGGTCTTTTTTCAGAAACACAAAGAGACGGTGTGTCCAGCATTCCCGGTGTCCTGTCCAAACCACTGCTCCTTCTCCTCCCTGCCCCGGAGTGAGGTACTGACCCAGTTTATCCTCCACTGTCCAGTCAGAAGATTGTGGTTTAGTTTAATTCTTTACTGGTGTTTCACCTGTTTTGCCTCTCAACAGCAATACCGATGATATTAACTGATTGATTTTGTGTTTCAGCTGTCCAGTCATCAGCACGACTGTCCAAAAGCTCAGGTGAGCTGTCAGTTCCACCGCTATGGCTGCACCTTCAAGGTAACTCCTCGTCAACCTATTTACCTTCATCTGAGTGTGAATATCCCAGTGTGTCCTTAGTGTAACATACATACTCGATTAATGTATATACTATAAATACTGTGTATGCTTAATGTACTGAGATTCCTTTTATTTCAGGGTTTGAATCAGGAAATTAGGCAACATGAATCCACCTTTGCAGCTGAACATCTGAGAATGATGGCCAACAGGAACTCTTCTTTAGAGAACAAGGTAACCAGGGCAACCAGAGCGAGGTAGCCATGGCAACATATTAAAGCTGTGCAGTTAAAAGTTGTAGAAGGTGAAGTGTGAATTTGCCTGACCTATCTGTGTGTGTGTGTTTCCAGGTGGAGGATGTTAAAGGTGAGCTGTCGGAGAGGTATAAGGTGCTTCCCGCCCTCAGCAGTCGTCTATCTGAATTGGAGAACCAGAATGACGAGCTGAGAGACAAGAACCGACAGATGGAGCAGAAACTGGCCACCATGCAGGTACTGCTACTGCATTACAACTTGTGATGGCGATATATTTATGAACACCGATCAGCCACAACATTAAAACCAGCAAACAGTGTCAGTGTTGTGGCTGATTGGTGTGTACAATTGGTTCCAAAATCCGAGACCATATTCCTATTCACTTCAATGGAATGAAACTGCATAAAGTAAGTGAATTTTATCTACAAAAACGTACACCACACAAATCAAATTTTTATATTAACTAAACAAATAATGAATGTGGTATGTGTAATGAAAATAGTTAAAGGAATGATGTCCTGGAGCTTATTTTTCTAGCTTTCTTTTTAGACCTTAAAAGACCGATGATGTAAATGATTCAATATTTCTTTGTATTTTATTTAAATATAGTTACAGGACAACACCCACATTTGTAGTCTGACTCAGATTTTATAAATAAAAAGTTTTGGTGTGCAGTCATACAGTACAGTACTGTGCTGTATTCAGTGATGTCTCTAACATGCAGCTGTACATTCAGGTTTATACTTAACAGTTTTAAAGGTGTTTGGAACAATACAAACTTTTGGAATGGAGTCTAAAGAGGGAGTGGGGGTTCAAACAAATGACACAAAGCCAAAGTCTTGGGATCGGGCCTTGTCAGCATCAACTTGACTTTCAGTATGTAAGACTATCTCCTCAAACCTAGACAGCCAATCATCTCTGTCTTCCGATAGAAACTAATGAGCTCTCACTCAGAGAAGCTCCTGGAGGTGGAGCTGGAGCTTCGTTCTCTCCGTCTGCTCAGAGAGGAGGTGGAGAACCTGAGAGGAACGCTGGAGAATGTTCGGACAAGACTGAATGCTCTGGAACAAGGGGGACGCAGCGGAACAGGATCCACAACACACACTCTGGGTCAGAACACACAAAGAGGTCTTGGGACTAGGTGTAAAGGTCTGGATACCAGTTGTAAAGATCTAGATACTAGTTGTAAAGGTCTAAGAACTAGTTGCAGAGGTCAGGGGTATAGTTGCAGAAATCAGGGGGACCAGCTGCAGATAGAGGTCTGGGGGGACTAGCTGCAGATAGAGGTCTGGGGGGACTAGCTGCAGATAGAGGTCTGGGGGGACTAGCTGCAGATAAAGCTCTGGGGTTACTTGTTGCAGATAAAGGTCTGGGGTTACTAGTTGTAAAAGTCTTGGGACAAGTTGCAGATAAAGGTCTGGGGACTGGATGTCTGGACACACACAAAGTGAATCAATAACACAGTATTGGATATCCTCCTCTCTTCAGCACCCCTGGAGACTCAGCTTAACCGACATGATGACATGCTGAGTGTCCATGAGATCCGACTGGCCGACATGGATCTGCGTTTCCAGGTGCTGGAGACGGCAAGCTACAACGGGACCTTGATCTGGAAGATCCGTGACTACAAGAGACGGAAACAGGAAGCGGTGGCGGCCAAGACGCTGTCACTGTATTCACAGCCGTTTTACACCGGATACTTTGGATACAAGATGTGTGCCCGAGTCTACCTGAACGGGGATGGCATGGGCAAGGGAACGCATCTGTCGCTGTTCTTTGTGGTGATGAGGGGCGAGTACGACGCCCTGCTGCCCTGGCCCTTTAAACAGAAGGTACATATCACTTACAGACCAGTTACCGGCTTGGCTCTAACCAGGTGTTTTGGAAATTAAGGATTGTGTATTGCTAAATCGTTTCAGTCCCTTTTGTTGTTGTTGTTGTTGTTGTTGATGTTGATGTTGATGTTGTTGTAGAGCCAAACTGGTGGTGAAAGACCCGTTTGTTTGACTGTCCCTTTGTTTGCCTGTGTTTGTCTTTCTGTCAGGTGACTCTGATGCTGATGGACCAGGGGACATCCAGGAAACACCTGGGTGATGCCTTTAAACCTGATCCCAACAGCAGCAGCTTCAGACGTCCCGCAGCAGAGATGAACATTGCCTCCGGCTGTCCTCTGTTTGTGGCTCAGAGCGTCTTGGAGACCGGTAGCTACATCAAAGACGACACCATCTTTATCAAGGTGAGCACATGCAACACCTCCTGCTACTGAGGAGTAGTTGTAGAGGTCTGGGAAATAGTTGGTTACCTACTGACTGATTGACAGTCTGATTGATATGAATTGTTTGGATCGGCAGGTTACCGTGGATACCTCTGACCTTCCTGACCCGTGACATTGTGCACCCTCTGACCTCTGACCTTGCTGGTCTGAGATCAGCTCACCTGTCCACATCCAGCAGAGCAAAGGATGATGGGAAGGATCAGTGATGGCCCAGCTGAGAGCGACGCTGACAGAACAGAAGAAGAGTAAGACAGGAAGCGGCCAATCAGAGTGAACTCTACACAGTCTGGACAGCGGGTCCTCTTCTGATTGGCTGATAACCTGAAGAAGTGTGTGTGTGTGTGTGTGTGTGTGTGTGTGTGTGTGTGTGTGTGTGTGTGTGTGTGAGTGAGTGAGTGAGTGAGAGAGAGAATGTGAATGGATCAGTGTTGCCATGACATCACCGTGGTGACATCACTCAGAGCCAACATGGCCACCACAGCCAGGACTTTGTTGCTGCTCATTATTGATGCCATGCATCGAGCTTTACTTCCTGTTTATTACTTGTTTACTAAGGCATGCTGGGAAATCCTCCACAGCCACAGAGGAGCACAGAAAACCAGAACAGACCACAACCGAGCAATAGGATGCAGTACTAACTATGAAAAACCAGTAAAAACCAGTAAAATCTATTACTGTTTCCAGTACAGATCTCTGGAGAGTCTCACAGCAAAGACCTCGGCCAGTTAAAATTAATAAAATAAACAGCAGAAACTTTCAAAAAACAGTGGAACCTGGTAAAGACCAGTAGGATCCAGTGAAAAGTCTTAATCAGGAGAAGAGTCAGTTGAAAGGGAGGGGGAGTATTGATTACTGATGTTTTCAGCAGTGGTTGTTTATGTGGCAGCTGTGGATAAATCTTCAGTGTGTGTGTGCGCATGAAGTTGTTCCTCCTGTTGTGAGTAAAAACAGTAGAAACAAAAAATATAAACATTAATCCGCTGTCTGTTCATATGTCGAGCATATTTTCCTCATGATTTCTAAACAGGTCAGATCTGAACAGGTTAGTTCAGTCAACATTTCACCTGATGTTAGCAGGTAGAAATATTTAGTGGAGAAAGTTAGTCACTAACCTCAGAATAAACAAGCAAACATGTTTTAACAGACATTGAAATATCTATAAAACTAAGGGGGAGGCAGGATAAACACTAGAACTGCAGCGTCAGAGTGGATTGCAGCTTTATTTTACTGTTTAAAAAGAGTTTATTTTTCCTTTGCTGAGTGTTGAGGTGATCTGAAACTGACCTGGTGAAAATCTGAATGAGCACAAAATCAGGAAGTGAGTTGGGAAATCATTCAGATCTGGATTCCAGAGCAGTAGAAACCAGAGTCCAGCTGGAGTTCCTCTGTGGCCTCTGAGTTTCTCAGTGTTGACAGAATTCATCTTACTCATTGATTCATTTGCACAGTTTGAATGTTTGTTAAGGTGTGTCAATAAGAATAAAGAGAAAACATGAGGACTCTGGTTTCATTTACTTAAAATTGAAAGTTATGGTTTTCATTTAAATAAACGTTTATTTACAATGTTTGACAAATCTGTCAATTATCAGACTGAGGTGTTATTAAAGTGTATAAACACTTATTAAATAGTAAAATTAAATTCCTTAAAAGATTAGTTTGTAACATCTAAAATGTACTAAAAAACCTTAACGCTGTTACAGAGTTTACTGAGACAAAAACAAAGCTTCTTATAACCCTATGTAACTGAAGAAATGTTAAGTAAAACTCCATCAATGACATTTTAAGGTTTTATTGGAGTAAATAAGGAGTTTTAGAAAGTCAAAAACAAAGCCCTTAACTAAAAAAATAATGTCAATTCCATTAAAACCTTTTACCAATCTTGTACCCGTTTATGAGTTTTCACACTAATAAAGAAATGTTCAGCTCATTTTTTAAAAGTTTTACTCTTTAAACTGTGCTGACATAATGAGATTGTTTGGTAATAACACGTTTTAATTGTACTGTTGATTAATTTGGCCATTACTCTTTAAAAATATATTAATTACATCTTTACTGATAAGGAAAGATGGGATTCGGTTTAATAAAGTTTAAAGGATTTCACTTCAGTGGAACAGACTTGGAGCAGGAACATATGGCTGCCCACATTCTTCCGGACAGATAATTTACCTGCAGGTTGATTTTGCTGGAAGTAAAAATAATTTAAACAATAAACAAGCCATTCAATCACTTCTCAAAAAAATGTGTCCTAAAATGATCAAACAGTATAAGAAGGTAAATGTTTAACCAAACAGGTCGATAGGTACTGATGTACAGAAAATATATCAATATACGTATCTATGTTTTGATTTATATCAAAACATCTCATTTAGAGACACAGTCAGCTTTTTTGGCCTAGTATTTGTTTATAGTAACAAGGAATGTGACTGATTTCTGGCAGCTTTCAGTGAATTTACACACAGGAGCAGGATCAATGTTCAGGAAGATTCACATGGAAATACATCAAACACAAGGACAACGAAATAAAAAAAACAAACATGACTCATGCACAAGCAAGTAGGTGAAAAAAATGGATGACTTTGTATGAATATATGTACACCAGGCACTTTATTAGAAACCCCTCACTGACACTGGGTAGTTCTTCCCTTTGCTCTTTAAAAGCCTCAGGTCTTTGTGGTCTGGATCCACCAGATGTTGGAAACTTTCCCCTGAGGTTCTGGTTCCATGTTGATGAGATGCATCTCATCATTTCTATGGATACAATACTCAGACAGGCTGTGGCATCAAACCATGACTCACTGGTATTAAGGAGCCAAAGTTTGCTAAGAAAACATCCCCCACCACTTTTCAGTTTCAGATCCAGATCCACTGCAGCCTCAGGTCTCTGTTCTTGTCTGACAAGACCAGAACCAGACCTGGTCTCCTGCTGCTGTAGTTCATCCTGAGAAGCTTCACTGTTCACTGCATTGGTAAAGAGTAACTATCGGAGTCACTGTAGCCTTTCACTCAGCTCCAACCAGTGTGGTCATTCTCCTCTGACCTTTGACCTTTGACCTCCCTCTTCAACAGCACTACTCTTAACCGGATGTTTTTTGTTTTTGGCTTCTTAGTAAAAACTCAAACCGTCTGGTACCAACAATCATGCCACACTCAGTCACTGAGATCACATCTATTTGTGAACATTATCTGACCTGACCTGAATCCATGGGAGTTTATAAATTGAACTGCTGCCATGTCATTGTTTGACTGCAAAAATAAGCAGCTGAATGAACAACAACGATAAAAAACGAAATGTAATGTCAAAGTGATTGTGCAAGTTAAGAACAAGAATCCACCAGTGCAGATAGTGCTGAAATGAACAGTGACTGGCTGATGTTGATACCTTTGTATACAGTAGGTTGTTGTTCACAGTCAGTAAAATCAGTAAAATGAAACTGATTGATTATCAGTAAAGTGATCAGCAGCAGGTGTCTGTCAACGATCGTCTATTCACGTCTATTGAGGCCGATCCTGAAAGAAACGCCTGAAGAATACAGGTTACACTCCGATACACTAGGTGGCGGGATTCACCTGAAACGGCGACCTGCTGTTATTAAATTGAAGAAGAAGACGCGGCGGCGGCGGCGGCGGGGGCAGCAGAAGAAGAAGAGGACGAGGAGGAGAAGCAGAAGCAGCAGAAGCAGCAGAAGTGATGGTGTGTTTGAGTTCTGGCCCCAAACTTCAACAGAAACTTTCTTCACATCAGCCGAATTAGTTTCTTCCACCTCGACAGAACCGAACCTGTTCAGCGTTACTCGGTGAGTGTACCGGCCGGTTCCGGTCCATAGAACCGGAGCCAGCATTTACTGTAGGCCTGCGGCCCAGCTAACAGGCTAACATGCTAACAGGCTACCGGGTTACTATAAGGGACCGAACCCAGACCAAGGATCATCATCTTGTTTTCTGGCTTCGCTGAGCCTGACGTGATCAGGCTCAGGGGGTCACACGTTTATATGACATGTCCACGGCCGCAGAGCGACGTGTTGTGCTAATGAAAACCAAACGCTATTATTAAATAAATAGGAAGAAGTTAAACACGTGATCCACTATAAAATCAACAGCTGCTAAATGCAGGAAGAACATTTGGGAAAAAAAATCAGTGACCATGTGCATGTGAAATTTAACAGACTCATTAATCACTGTCCGTCATGTAGGTAGGTAGATCTGTCATTAACGGGTAGATCTGTCAATAACTACGTGTGTTTTCCATTAACTTAATGTTTTGTTCAGATGTCTTCTTACAGCTCTATGAGAGTTTCAATTTTATTCTCTCCGCCGTCGTTAAACGGACCTGGGAGAAAATAAAAAGAAATATAAACCATGATTCAACACAGTGAGTAGATTTACTCCATATATAATAGGTACAACATGTACGAGGCTTCAGTGCTTCAGTCTCTGTTGTAGCATAAGATCAGTTAACAAAAGCACAATGATAGTAAATAATGGGGGGGGGGTCCTAAAGTGGAGTCCAGTTCTGGTGAGGAGCTGGTCTCTGCAGTAACTAGGGTCGCTCATAGATCAGTTGAATCATTTTGCTGTTGGAGGCTTTCCATGTTTCAACTCTGGTAACCCTGTTTCTTCTCATATGTGATTAAATACTTCAATCATTATTCTGACGATGTGTCTTGTTAATGACATCTCCACCTCCGTCGCATGAACTCGCTCATAGCCGGAAAAGAGCTGGTTGATAACCAGCGTCCTGATTCAGGGTTAACAGGGACAGCCTTTGTTGGGCTCAGCGAAGCCGGATGACCAAAAGATATCCTGGATATGTTGAACTTGCTTTGTAGCACAGGCCTCAGGTCAGTGAACATTGTTTACAAGTCAGAAACTGGTGGGAAGGCAACACTGATGTCATTTGAATGCAGTGTTCGTGTCAACTGGAAAAACTTTTAAAACAGAGACGTACAGGTGAGGTGTGATGTGTCAGGTGTGGTCATCAAACAGCAGTAGTTCATCTCTTTACAGCCTGAAATGCGTTCAAAACATTGTGAAGCCGTTTGGTGTAATAATGTAATTATTTATGACGCGGTTTGGTTTGGTCAGCTGCTGTCTCCGAGGATAATTGTTGTTGAGGTCAGTAACAGTTTTTTTGTATTTTTTTTGTTCTCAGATTAAATGTTTTTCCTGAAGAATTTTCCTCTGTGTGAACCTGCAGCTCTGCAGCTTCTCAGGCTGTTTTCTACCAACACTTTACCTACTCTCACTCTCTTTACTAAGGTAACCTCATAACTGGTCTCACATATCCGTGGCATCTCAGACTGTTCAGAAAAGTGAATGAAACATGTCAATTCTGATTAACTGTGAATGGACTTTGTTTAAAACATCAGCTGATCAGGACCATACTTCATTTACATTTTCATGTATTTTAAAAATGCTTCAGCCCACAGATGTTGGTTAGTGGTGTAAAATACACCAGAGTCATCAGTCCTGTTTTTTTTGTCTGTCAGTGTAACTGTCACTATTTCAGAATGTTAAGTTGAAATGAATTCAAACTAACATGTACAAAGTGAGAAACTGTTCTCAAGACTTATTGAACCAACTTTATACAGATGTATATGCTAGGTATATTCCTAACAACTAATTTCCCTGTTGGTTAAATGGAAATTCAAAACTGGACTAGTTGACTTGTCTAAAGAAGGAAAACACTCAGAAAATGGTCAGAATTTCAGTGTGGAGCAGCACAGTATTTTCAGAACGAGTGGGATCAATGCGGGTTAACGGGGTCATATTGGTTATGGCCTAGTGTGGCTAGCGTTAGCAATGATAGCACATTACATCTTAGATGCAACAGTTAACCGACGTTAATATGATAATTAGTTTAACCAACTGATGTACATCTTGTATATAATCAGTATTTTCAGACTAATAAACACTGATGTTTCTCTGTAGGATCCCTGTCCTCTGTGTGATGAGGCTAAAGAAGTGCTGGAACCATACAAACACAGAGTGAGAATCTGACACACATCCAACAAGTGCATGCTCATCAGTATGTATGATGCATGCTGATGAGCATGCATTATACATGCTGAGTTTAACATGGACACGCACTTTGGCCTGTTTGGTCTGGTTCAAATAGTAATTTTCAAGAGATTTCCAATTCATGTATCTTTTTTCTTCTTTTTTTTTTTTTTAAACCTTTTTGATGCTCACTGTTCTGTGTTTGATGTTTCATTTAAAATAGATTTAAAAACACAGTCTTGCATGGCAGTTTTATATTTAAATACATCTTTAACACAAGGCAAACATACAGATCATTTTATTTTATACACATATCTAATATTGTTTCTTTGCTGATTTTTAAAATCATGTTAGCTAAGGTATGGATCGATAGCAGCTACAGACATAATAGAGCAAAATGATAATATATGGGCTGAAAATACCCAGTGCCCCCTTTTCACTTACTCTTGGATTTGGCGAAATTTACAGTTTACAGCACTGTTGCAAACTTAAAGCCTTTGTCACTTGATTTATTGCCTTTTTTTTTCTTCACAAAAGCACCTGGTGACAAATCTAGTAACTGTTTTGATGAACCATAGCTACTTTCTGTAGAAGAGAGTCACCAGTGGTCAAGTTTTCCCTCCAGACAAACCTCTATATGAGTCTCATTCAACTGACACACACCAGCTGACACAGACTTAAATGAGCTGCTAACTTTCTCTCTAGTGATTGTTTTACAGGTAAATAAAAAAGAAATCACATCTCAGCGGTCATCTTTAACTCATGTGTCTGGTGATTCTGTCAGACGACATCAGGGTTATAAAACCAGGATAGTTGATAGAACCAAATTATCTGGATTAGAATTAACAGGATTATTTAAACGTGATATTAGCAAGTTGGTCTGGTTCAGTTAAACCACATTTGAAGAACATGAAAATGGCATCACAGGGTTAAATCTGAAGTTACTTCATTGACCACAGATCCTGCTTAGTAATTTGAGCCTTTGGAGTGGAAACTGTGTCGGCTTTGTTGTTGTTTTTCTGTTGTCACGATGACTGTGATGGGATAAAGCGGTAATTGCTGCTGCTGCCTACTGACACTACTGCAGAGACTATCCCCATCCAATCGCTGAACCTGACAACAGGTGGATGATGTCATCAGCTGTAGTTGTGTAGGAAGAGACAGGAAATTCGCAGACCGATGTCTGCATGACAACCCGAGGATGAGGAGTTTCAATGGGTTTAATAAAAATAGACTTGGAGATGAAGGACTCAGGTTTAACATCTGAAGTCACAGAGATGCTGTCCCTCACTGTCTCTCTGTCTGTCCTACAGTTTGTCCTGCAGCAGGTGGACATCAGTCTTCCAGAAAACAGGGTGTGGTGGGACAGGTACAGGTGGGACATACCCGTGTTTCACCTGAATGGACAATTTGCGATGAAACATCGAGTGGATGTCGTCCTGCTGGACAAACTGCTGCAGGACGTCAAGTTGCACAAAACATGAAATCTTTACTAATGTGAAAACGATTTTTAATCAGAATGTAGATGTCCAATCATAAATAAAACCAACCGATCAATGTGTCTTTGTTAAAGATCTGTTATTAATTTCACTGTCACTCGTTGCCTCATCCAGTTAAACAAATCAGAGCAGCTCCTCAGTGTGAGGTCACGTGTAGAAATTGACGAGCTTTAACATGAATTTTTAAGACACTGAGATTTACATGATGATAGATTTTTTTCTGTGGTGACCTGGCTCTACTGCCAACATAAAGCCAAACTGAACCGAGACAGCTAACCCCCATGGCATCCGCATAGTGGGACTGTGGGATTGTTGACAGGAGGAAGTTATGGTGGTAACTGATCAGTCTCCGAGGCTGCAGAGTAAACTTCCTGGGGCTATCAGAAAATATCAGAGTGTTACCCATGTTAGACCATTAAGATTGTGACGATTCACATTCAGATGTGGCCTGTAGCGTCCCTGGTGGCTGCCTTGAGGATTATGGTCTGCCCTTTTTTTCTGTGCTCAGCCTCACACAAACTTTTCACTCCTCCATGTTTGGTCTGAAAGTCCAGTCAGACACTGGACTTTTCGTCCTGTTTGTTAACACTGTAAACTGGGGGGATTTTATATTTCATAATATTATGTAACCTTAAATATACCACAAATAATGTTACAAGATATGACCCTATTAGGGCGTTAGTTTGTGTTTTTTTCTCAGTCTAGCGGTGGTAGAAAGTAACTTAATATACTGTATTGACTCAAGTACTATACCTAAATAAAATTGAGGTAAATATACTTGACCACATTTCAGAGTGAAATTTTTCTACTTTTTACCGCACTAAATTTATGGGACAGCTGTTCCCTTACTGATTTAGATTTTACAAACAAAACATCTAAAGGGATAATAAGACATGACAAAACCTTACCTTTTAAATTACAAACAGTACATAAAGTCATTCAAATCTAGGGGCTCTTTGAAATTATTATATTTATTCTTACAAATTAATGCATCAGTAATCTGAAAATTTTGCATAACAATTACTTTTATTTTTGATATTTCAATTATATTTTGCTTTAGTTTACTCAAGTAGTATTTTTAATGTAGAACTTGTACTCGTAATGGAGTATGTCAGGGCTGTGGTATTACTCCTTTTACTGAAATAAAGTCCTTATTACTCCTTCCACTGCTACACACTAGCCTGTTTAAGTACTACTTATACTGAGACAGCAAAAGTTGGCAGTGTGATGGGTGCAAGGATGCTCTGCTGCTTCAGGGCTTGTTTGACTTGTCAAAATTCAGAGGGAGATGGTCAGACTATCAGTCTGTAAGATGAAGGTGAAGAGCAACTGGGTTATGCAGCAAGACAATGATCCAAAGCATGAGAACAAGTCTGCCTCTGGTGGGCTGACAAGAAACAAAATGAAGGCTTTGGTGTGCCCTAGTCAAGGCCTGACTTGAATCCCATGGAGATCCCGTGGCAGGACGGCATGCTTGAAAACCAGCGTGGCTGAATTCTTACGGGTCTCCACAGCGATGTGGAAGACTGATCTCCCGTTATCCAAGTGTTTGATTGCAGTTGTTGCTGCTAAAGATGAAACAAACAGCTATTAAGTTTAGGAGCTGTTTGTTTGTTTATTTATTTATTTATTTATTTATTTATTTATTTACATTGACAATGTAGGTGTTGGATCTTATTTTCTTCAATAAATAAAATTATCATCTATTTTAAATTTAGTTTGAAGATCTGAATACATATTCTGGCTGCACTAATTATACAGCAAATTATAGAATATGTCGGTAACTTTAGACTAAATGACCAGATGAGCAATAAAGTCAGTGGTGAAAATTACAGTTAGCGGTACTTTGCATTTTCTGCTGCTTTATATTTCTGCTCCTCTACTTTCCAGAGGAGGTGACTGTACTTTTTACTAGTTACTATGCAGTTTAAGATTTTACATAAAAAGGATAAGTTCTTAAAATTTTAAGCTATTTTGAGGTGAAACTGCCTGGAGAGTATTTAAAATTAGTTCTCCCTTGCCCTGGCACATAATTGAAATGTTGCTTATGCTAATGTTCCTGTAAACAATATAATAAAGTATATAATATAACCCAGAGAGTCAGTTGTACTTTGACCCTAGGTGCATTTTGCTGATAATATGTACTCTTACTGAAGTTGAATTGCGAATGCAGGACTTTTACTTGTAATGGAATTTCTTTTACTCCAGTAATGTTCTACTATAGTAAAAGCCCTGAATACTTGTCCACTACAGTCATTGTCTGAAATCCTCGCTGTTATTTAGTTGCTTATGTTCAGCTCTATACTTTTATTACAGATATTATGGAGCTGGTTCCCTTTCATTTCTCATTAGAAGGTCTCTGTTAACCAGGTGTTTATGGGTCAAAAGTCCTGACAGCTTTTCAAATCTTAACTACGCCCGAGTATTAAAATGTCCTCTTTATTTTTGAAATATCAAAACTTTTCCGTAAATGTTTCCACTGTATTCTCTGTTTTGTCCCACTGTAGGACTCACTGATGTAAGGAACTGGTCCTTAAAGTAAGTTTAGTACGATGTGAAAGTAACATTAGCAGAGGGAAACACATCTGTCTCCTCTGTTCCCGTTAAAAGCAACACACTGTACGGTTTCAGTCTATTAATGCACGTTGCATTTCATTCTGCGCACAAGGACAGTGAGAGGGAAATGTCGAGGATCAGGCGGTTGGACCTACCTGTCGTGTCAATGTTTAGTGACCTCACATAAGGAGAGAACCAGATTTCTAGATCTGAACAACAGACTTCATGTTTTATTCTGGATCCTGAAAATGACACCTGACACACCTGTCTCGCCTGTCTCGCCTGTCTCGCCTGTCTTGCCTGTCTCGCCTGACTCACCTGACTCACCTGATCCTGTGAGCTCATCAATATTTAAGGTTCAGAGCCTCTGACGCTTGACCAATAACAGACCTCCTCCACCAGTGTGACTTGGACCAGTGTCTAGTGAGGTGGTTCAGAGTGTATTGGTTGTTATGGAGACAGCTAGGTGTTTTTTCAGTCAGGTGGAGGTGTGTTGATGGCGTCCGGTAGCTTCAGCAGCAACAGCAGAGCTGTAGATGTTCAGGTTGCTCTGCAGAGAGCAAGGAGGAAGATCAACAGTCTGCAGCAGCAACTGAACAACAAGTAAGAGACATCTACAGAAATAGAAGGGTTAATCTTGAAGTAAGAAACATCACAAACTTTCTAGCTGTAGGTTATTAAAGATCTTGTTTTTAAAACTTTGTATTTTTTCCGTTAACTATTACATCGAACAAAATCCACAGCAAAAACAAACAGCAATATAAAATAATACATAGATGTAAAATACGTAAATATGAATATGAAAAAAATTAAAAGGAGGGCACTAGTCTCTCTTTGCCACCTTTCCATTCTTTTTAGACCAGCTGAGAGCACGATGCACATTCTCTTAGACAACGGATCAAGTCATTTTTCATGGAATGTAATTCCTCTACAATGTCCAGCCACTGTCCTGGTCTTGGTGGGGGGGGGGGGGGTCACTTTTCAACCAGCTCCATGTGGCCCTTTTACATGCAAGTATCAGGATTTTAAAGCGATAGATATCTTCCTTTTGAATTATGTCCACAAATATCAGTCCCATATACAGTGTATTTTTTATGTGGGTTCTCTGAGATTTGGCAGTGCTAGTCCTCCTTTTGCCTTGTGAATTTGAGGTGTTATAAGCTTGACCTTTGGTCCTCTTTAAAGATTTTATACCACTCACTGGGCAAACTGACACTCCCTGGGCATTTATTTGTTTGCAGTGTACTAACTGAAAGGTATCTTTAAATGATGTCTTCATTGACAATCTCAGGCTGTGAGTATAAGGATTCAAAGTATTCTTTGAAGATTTTATGAATTTCTTATGGTTTGCAGGTTATTGTTTATTTAATTTATAACTGTTTGGTTTCTGAGGCATCTTGCTAAAATTTTTGTTTTTTTCATGCCCAATTCATAAAAGGTCTGTTTTTTAAAAATCTCAATTTCTTTTCCAATTTGTCATTCAAAATTCTGTTTGTTAGGTTTTTTAGTTCTTTTATCTGGTTTGTGAACCCTTTGTCTTCATCTTTTTTTTGTTGTTTCCCTACTTTTCTCAGGGTTTTCTCTGATTCAAAGTATTTTGTCCTTTTCATTCTATTTAAATATGCCATTATTGAGATTAGTCTCCCTCCCATTATTGTTTTAACTGTGTCCCATACGATGGTTGGGTCTACTTGGTGATTCTTGTTATCTTTTATACAATCACTAATTTCTTTCTTGATGTCCTTTGTTAAATAAGGATATTTATTCCCCATAATTATTTCTTTGATATGTTATTCAATTGTCTAATTAATTAAAATCCATTGTGACCTGATTCATCTGCTGAGAATTCTGCTGCCTGGTTGGATTTTTTTTCCCTTTTTCCAAGCTTATCTTAGTACCACCATCTCATAGGTCGTAAATGTCTCATCCATCACTCCTCCTGATGCACATGGGTCTCTGCCTCTAGTCGGCCGACATTTCTGTCACAAGCTGTTACAACCTGGCTCAAGTGGCCATAACAACAAGGGAGACACACCATGATAAACAGTTAAAAGAGGATTTTTTTTATTAAAGTTCAACCAAATCAAAATAAACAGATAACAAAATTATTGTAATATGAGGTGTGGACGTCAGTAATATCAGTAATATGAGTGAATAGTTTGTGTGTGTTTGTGTGTGTGTGATGGAAAGTGCATTAAAGCAACTGATCTAAAGCAGCAAAACCAAGCCAGGATGAGTGCCTGTAGGGAGAAGCAGAGAAAGAGTGGGTGACTGGAGACCTGCTTTTAACACCTGAGCACTCAGTGGTAATCAACTCACCTGGAAGTAGGTTAGACAGACATGCCCAGCACATACACTCCTAGATGACAACATAGGGGTCATCATGCAAGGTTGTCAAGGTTACCAGTTATTCCTTGTCCAAGGAGTTTCATTTCCTGTCTCAAGCAGTCCTTTTGAAATAATTTTAAGCTCTTTTATCTCCCTGATTATGACTTTAAATACTGTGCCTGTTCCTGGGCTTCTCTGACCTATAGCAGCTTTACTTTGATTGCTACTTTGATCTGCTTTGACGTTGCTAGCTTTTACCATCAAGTTGCTTTTATCTCAAGGTTTTGTCATATCCATTTTTCATTTATGGCCTTTGGTGTGTCATTAGTTAACTGCAAGTCCTTATTGAAGATGTTGTTAAATAAAGTGACAAAGGCCCAAGGATTAGAGGTGAAAATCCAAGAATTTGAAACTGGTCCAGTTTTTCTAACACAGTCTTTAAACCGACCAGTCAATGAGGATGTTAGATCTGCTAACTCTTAATTAACTCTAATCAATGAGTCTCTAAAGTAATCTGCCTGTGCTGATCTGAGATCTGCAGTGGCCACTGATAAACAAGTATCAAGTTTGAATGGCTTTTCTGATCTGAGATCTGTCTGCATCACTGTTTATTCCAATCCGGGACTGAAGAGAAGGAAGGAGGGAATTAATGTTACAGTATGATTAACACTGACCCACTGCTCTGACTGACTTAACTAAACTAACCAACCCTGACTTAGTGTAGTCATCCCAGTCCAGCTGGAGGATCAGGTTCAGCTGAAGAGAAAACAAAGTGACCACTGGGGGAGAAGCTGGTCAGCTTCATGAGTCTGGAGGATTTATCCATGCATGCTGGGAAACAGTCCAGCTGAGCCCTCAGCAGGAATCAGAATGGTTTGGTTTCCTGGAGAAAATCAGACTGATGGAGGTTCATCAAGTCTGACTGTGATCAGAGGATTTGGTCACTGGTTTACTGACTGACTTGTTCACTTACTGACTGAGGGACTGGTTTGCTGACTGGTGCCCTGATTAGTTTAATGGCTGTTTTGCTGACTGGTTAGTCTCTGTTGTTATTTCAGTCAGTTAACCTTTAACCACCAGAATTCCATAATGATGTGCTCATTCAAATGAACTGAATATGAAAATTATTATTGATCAGTGTTTATCAACATGATCTCAGAGGTGATTTCTGCACCGTAAAGTCTAAAAGACGAGTATGAAGCATCAAGAACTCCTGCTCAAAACTCTTTGGTTTTCTTGTGATGTTATGAATGTAGCCTGGAGGTGGCCATGACAGAAGGGGGTCTGTTCTGAATTCAGGGATTTCTGGGCCACATTATGGTACAGATTAAACAGCCAATGAGGTGCAGAAACCATAAGACCTGCAGGTCATGTGATCAGATGTACAGACCACCTGGAGATCGTAGTATGTTTCACATCAGGTATGATCTGTGAATCTTTTGGTCTGCTGCTCTTTAAATGTGCCTTTATGTTTTTTTAATGTCTTATAAAAAGTTCTGTCCTGCAGGAAGTGACTGTGTTTAATGACAAACTTTTTAAAAGTATCATAAAAGACTTGATTTAAAGTCACTGCTGCCAGAGACCTCTCGCCTACGGAGGTCAGGTGTATCAGCAGTTCTGCCTTTTTGGTTTCATATCTCTGATGATGATGATGATGATGATGATAATGATGTCTGTGTGGATGAAGAAGTCTTAATCCTCCAGATGTTCTGTGTGTTCAATAAACTGATCCATTATCCATGTTTCTGACGTGTGGTTTATGTTTCCTGAGAAACCAGGTCAGAGAGTCCAGGGGAGACCAGTCTGTCAACATGGATCCCCAGCAAGGAGCTCAGGGACTCTCTAGTGGACATGTACAGAGGTAAATACTACTACTGATACTACTGATACTACTACAGATACTACAACTACTACAGATACTACTACTAATGCTACTGATACTACTAATACTACGGATACCGATACTACGGATACTGATACTATGGATACTACTACTACTACTGATACTACTACTGACAAGGGCAAATTTTTCTCTGGTGTGAAATGCAAAACAGGTGCTGAACTATCATGTTACTCAGACATGAAACCAGTGTCTTCATCCATCAGTCTGTGTTAATTCATACTATCAGTGACACCTTGGATAAAAGTTAAATGGACTTTTTTTTTAAGGAAAAACATCAGACAAATGATTTTCACTTTGGGAAATTAAAGGGTTCACTGAATGAAATGAATGACAGACGTGTCATCTGGTCTTTAAACTGTTCAAATTTCAAACACAGATTTATGTTCAAAGCTTAAAAAAGGAATAAGTTCCGTGTTAAGACAGTAGTGGATTAACATCACTGCTGTAACATTTCAAACAATTTCAGTTTAATCATAACATCACATTATTGGTGAGGAGATGTAATGTGTCGCTTCATCCACCAGGGGAAGCTATGGTCCTTCACATCCTCATCAACAGCAGTGGGGAGAGGAGGTCAAAGGTCACAGTTCAGGAATACTACTACTTCTACTATTGATGATAATAAGTCTGCTGCCCTTGGAAATAAAACCAAACTGATAAAAGACTATAATACTACATGATAATTAAATATCGATAACAGATAATCAAGGTTATCAACCAAAGGATGATAATACAGGTCCCTGTATAAAAAAGAAGTCAGTCAGTGCCTTTGGTCAAACAGGTGTGAACAGTTATTTCAGTTAAATAGGTATGAATGGATTCTATAGCTAAATAGTTGAACAGGTGTGAATGTTTCCTTTCCTTAAACAGATGTCGGTGTTTTCTTGAATTAAACTGTTAAACAGGTGTGAACAGTTTCTTCATTTAAACAGTTAAACAGGTTTGAATGTTTCCTTCCGTTAAATAGATGTACATGATTTCCTAAATTAAATAGTTGAACAGGTGTGAACAGTTACTTCTGTTTAACAGATGTGAACGTGCCTCTGTCCTCTGACAGTAATCTGATGATGTTCTGGTCCTCCACCATGGCGAAGTGCGTCCTCGGTAATCTGCTGTGTAAATCCGTGTGGAGGACATTGGTATATTTGGAGTTTGACTTTCTGCTTCATTAAACATGTTTGCAGTGAAACGTCAAGCTGAGAGGCTAGATGTTAACACAGCGGATGAAACCTGCTGGAGATCAATGACAGACATGATTATCATTAGCTGCCTTAGCAACAGCCATTTTATCCCGTTTCTACAATATACAGGTAAACAGTAGATTTACACTTTGATTTTATCCAGTCATTTGTCAGTAATATGAGCTTATCTATTTATGCATGATCGGCTAAGTGAGTTTTATTTTGTAAGAGCCTTTCGGTCAGGACCCTGCTTCACCTATGAGGTTTGATTTAGACAAAGGCGGAGGCTGCCCATTGTTGTTGTTGTGTTGACGTCAGTTTGAACCCGAACTGAAAATGCCAGGCCTCACCTGCTTCCGAGTTTGTTCCCTTCATCTCTTAAGTGTTCTTGGAATGTATCGGCAACTGGGAGAACTGGGAGAGATCTCAGTGGGCCAGTGTGGGCTGATAAATCTGAACCTTGCTGCAGGCTGAGCTAAAAGGTGAGGGCGCTCTGATTAACAGGATGTGAACCGGCTGGGCAGTAAGGGAGCGGTCCCTCCCCACAGCGGTACAGTCCTATGGTTGTAAATTATTCTTTGGTGTTCATGCCTCTCCTAAATGGCTGAAAGTAGAGAAATGGCAGGAAATGAGGGAAACAACATGGAACAAAGGTCCCTGACAGATGCAAACCAGACCACTAGGACACCTGAGGAGGTTTCTGGTTGATTTTTCAATCGAGTGTTGTGTGTTTATGTGTTTGAAACTGTGTCATATCAGAGGTTTTATTTCCTTTTCTGATGGCAGTTATCCACTCTTTGTTGCTTAACTGAAGTTGAAGGTGAGACTCACTCTGATCCTAAAAGATGCACAGTTTGAAATTGAACATGAAAAATTAATCCCGAATGGCTATTTGTCACTGGGGGTTGTGATTCCACAAAATTCGATTTTGATCCGATACCCAGAAATACCAGGAGCCAGAATCAGTGATATTGTTAGTGATATTGATCATTTCATTATTAAAAGCAGCTCTTGTAATATCATGCAGAGGATGCAAATGAGCCACGAATTATCAGGTGAATGAATCACTAAGAGACTACTTCTGAAAAGTGTTTGTGTGTGTGTGGGGGGGTCACCACAAACAACAGCAGCACTCCTCATATTCCCACAATGTGATCTGCTGGATCCATCTTTAAAGTGTTTATCCTATAGATTCTTGTCTTGATACTTAAAACGAGACTAGTATTTGAAGTTCCGGCACTTTGGGGATCTGCCCACATTTCAATTTTTTTACCCCCTGATATGAGAATCTCCAAAAACTGCAGTTTTTGTGACAGTAGAAGAAACCAAATTAACTTTTTTTTTTTTTATTCAATTTATCAGAGTCTCTTTCTTGCCTCAGTGATAATCCATCATCTGTCGGTGTGTCTTGCCCAGATCAAACATCATATGAAACAGTTGTGAAGGAAATACAGTATTCCATTTCTCAGTCGGCAGAGCCAGACTCAGATCACTCCCATATGTGTCCTCTGTTTATTTCTGTCTCTTCTTCTGTGGTGCCATTGCATCCTGCTTTCAGCCTCTGGGAGACAAGTAGAAACTCTTTTGCGGTTCTGTCAATGTCAGACAGTATATTTTGTATGGGATAAGAAATGTAACTGAACATGTTGATGTGTGTGGAGTCGACTTTTCTACTTAAAGTAAATTTTTAAAGCCTAATTCCTCTGATAATAAAATAAATTCTGTCTGTCAGCAGATAATCACAGGGAGCTTTCAGTTTATCCAATGTGCACATATGTGGTCAGGTGTCAAATACTGTATCTAGTAAAAGTGGACTCATGTCAGTTTTTAGTTTAATTTTTTTATTGCACAAAAATCCAAGGTGAGTCCACAGTGATGTCTTCAAATGTCTTGCTCTATTTGACTAACAGCCCAAATGCAGAGATTCAGCTTAATGTCATACATGTGTAAAAATGTGGGAAACTGGAAACAGCACATTTTTACTTAAAAAAAAGAAAGAAAAAAGTTATTTGATTGTAAGAATTATTTTTTAACGTGCAGCTCTAAACAGGAAAATATCAGGCCAAATATCACACCACAACTTAAGAACAAAAGGGAAGAAATAGAAAAAAAATAAATGAAACGTGATTCAACAAAAGAGACTGAAAACAAACAGCAATAAGAAACATGAAATGAACAGAAAAGTTCATATCAGCTAATAATAATCAAGTAAACAGAAAAAAAATCAAAGGACATAAAAATAGAACTGGGATTCATCAATAAGTAATTAGATCATGTATGAGATGATATCTGAGGCAACACTGACCATATTTGGTTTCCTTTTACCAGAAGGAATTGGAGAATTACATCTGACGGAGAGAAAGAGTAGTGAAGCTGTATTTATATAAAAAATAAAGAAAAGGTTCCTGGTCAGAACCTCTGTGAATTTTATGCAGCTGTTTTTTCAGAACATGAAGCTCATGAGATTAGCAGTTTGTATCAACCTAAACAACGTGACCATAAATCAAGCATGGATAAATCACAGTTAATAAGCAATACATACTGATTCACTTTGTGTTCACAGAGTGAACTTTGTGTTCAAAGAGTAGTGAAGCTGTATTTATATAAAAAAATAAAGAAAAGTTTCCTGGTCAGAACCTCTGTGAATTTTATGCAGCTGTTTTTTCAGAACATGAAGCTCATGAGATCAGCAGTTTGTATCAACCTAAACAACGTGTCCATAAATCAAGCATGGATAAATCACAGTTAATAAGCAATATATACTGATTCACTTTGTGTTCACAAACAAAAAAAATAGTATTGTCTTTTCCAGTTGAAGTTCTCAACAGTAATGTTTTTAGATCATTCCTGTTCTTTAAAATAAAGTTGTTCTCATCTCAAACACCCTGATGCCCTTTTAAGATTCTCCTTTAATATGAATCAAATATCCCCTAACCCTTAAAACATCAGTGGGATTTATAACATATGCAGATTTTGTTCAGGACTGTTATTACCATCAAATGAATGACAAGACTACCAAAATAAAACAAGACTACTTTGCTTTATCAGGGACACCTGTATCAGGTACACCTGTACAGTCTGATACCGTCTTACACAACACCTGTCTTTTAAAGTGGCAATAGACAGCTCTCTCCCCCCTAGTGCTTCCAGCAAAGACCGGATAACTTCCATTCTCCTCAGAGCCTAGCGACTATCCACAACACAGGACACGAATCGATCTGCACCTTTTTGGGAAAAGAGGAAAGACAGAGGCATGTTCATGGAAGAGGTAAAGTGAAATTGTCATAATTTTTACGGCGTAGTTTGAGCAGTGGTGCGATAGAGGCAGAGTAAAACCCCAGGTTGTATTAATAAGTTGGAAGATCTGTTATTTACTGATCTAGTACTAAACTTCAGTTTTGAATCCTCTCAAGTCTCTGAGCCTGTCCAAGGTTCACTCTTGTTTCACCTTGTTTCCTAGCATTCTCCCTCTTCACCTTCTTTGCCTCCTCCGTCAATGGGGCTCTTTTTCTATTGCTGGGGTACAATTTCCCCTGTTACTCTGGTTGCTCCACTGTTCACCATTTTCACAACCTGGGGAAAGCTACTAATAGACACCAGGGAAAAGAAAAGTGCTTTCCTCTTCCTGTTGTTGTTGTTGTTGTTGTGTGATGGCATACACACTCATTTTGTGCCTAAATCAAGCCTTTATTTTCCAAGGAGATTTCCCACCCGGTGGAAGACAGAATGGCATAGTGAAACGAGCTTTGTAGGGAACCAGTCTGTGCACCTTTCTATTGCCATTACATTGTACAATCAAAATTTACTTCATAATAAGTTAAAGCCAAAAAGGAAAACCCAACAACATCTATAGCCACTTTTAAAGCTGCTGTTTCTGTTGTTCACACACCTGAGGAGCCAGAATATCAGGAACACGTGAATATAAAACAGTGCACTAAAACACTGAAGTCAATCAAAATCAAACTAAAAACTCTTTGTAAATACAGATGTTCTGATGATCTATTGTATTGGGTTGCATCAGACTGTACCTGATAAAGAGGACACAGTAACAATAGAAACATGTTTTTACATGTACTTTCACTTGTTTTTTAAAACAACTTCAGGTCCGTCAGGAAATGCTAATAAAACTGGAATTGTCTTCTAAAGAACTGAGTAAAGTTTATCAAGAAAGAGTCACTGATCAATGCAGCTACTGAGCAGCTATCTCTGATCGCTGAGCAGCTGCTGCGCTCACAGCCACACACACACACACAGGTTTGTGCATCTATACTTGTTAGGACATTTCATATACTTCCATTCATTGTGTACAGCCTAACCAAACTCAAACCTTAACAAGGGCTTGAGAGATGACATTTTGCCTCACTATGACTTTGCTTTGGTTTCCAAACTACTACTGGTCCTGATAAGATCGGGAACAGTAGTCATTACACAGGAAGAGAGAGTTAACAAAAACGCACACGCACACACACACACACACACACACACACACACACACACACACACACACACACACACACACACACACACTCCCGATCTGGTCAGTAGATTAATCTAAAGACAGACGAAGAAGACAAAGGCAAAATGAGGCTGAGAATGAGTGATGAGAGAGGGAGAGAGGGAGGAGGCAGTTGTGTGAAATGTGTTTAATCTGCAGAGTGGGTGGTCTACACACACACACACACACACACACACACACTGTTGTTAGATGAGGGTGGGCTGCAGACTGGTTTGTTTGAACAGACTGAAGTAGCTGCTATTCATGTCTCTGTGTAGGAATGTCTGTGTTAATATGTGTTTGTGTGTGTGTTGTCTGCAGCAGCTACATGTGTGTGTTATGCAGATATCTAAATGGGGTTGGTTCTGGTTAGTTTCTGCTGCAGACTGAGCAAACGGACTAGAACGTTTACCATTTCTAACTGTGTTTCTACATGTTTTATCAGCATTTCACTTTTCACATAAAAATTCGAGTGGAAACTCAAAAAAGTCTCAGTCAATGTAAAAGTGTTTCCTGTTGTCTGGGATGTAAAAGTTGGTGGAGATGAAAACAGTCTTCAGCTTAATTCAGACAGGATGAATATAACTCATGGTTCTGGACAGAATTTAACCCTGGTGAAATTACAGGTTCTGCAGTGTAATAGATTCGGTTGTTCAGCAGGACAAAGGTAAATAGAAACAATAAAGCCTCCCCTTGAGGGCACTGCAGAGCTGAAGGGGGGGGGGGCAAAGATACTGTGTGAGGCGAGTTAGTCAAAAACCGTCCTTGTCCTCAGAGTCATAGCTGAGTCAGAGCTGAATACAGATATGAAACACGTGTTGATTGGATTCAGTGTCACTTCCACTTCCTGAGGATGTCATTACATCTGATGTCCCTCCAGAATAAAGCTCCAGATATCCACTTATAAACCAGAGGAAAAAGAGACTACAGAACTCCATTCAGAATATACCTGTTTTTAATTCTCAGTCACAGTGATCAGTAACAGTTGTCTGTACATCCACGACTACAATGCAGACGGGAGCTAATCACTGCTGATTGCTGATTCAGGTGCTGTAAATGGGAAGGTTTGACTAAATGTGAACTAATACAGGCTAAAAAAAATACAGGTCTGAAAACAGAACAGTAACAACCTGTAGGAGGCAATAAAACAGACTGTGTGATGACTGTGTCATTGTGGTCCCAAAATGGCCTAGATGTTGGTTTTAGATGAGCAAAGAAATTTTGGCTGTATAAAGGGTTATGTTTTGCAGTGAACCCTCCTGATCATAAATTGAATGCTGTGAATCAATCAGTCAATCAATTTAGAATAGCTGCTAATTAATCCTTTCTGCTTTAATAAAAACAACTTTATGCGGATGAAACCTGTTTCATAAAAGCTTAGATTGACTGTGCCCTGTGCTGTTGGACTGTTTGTGTAGATGTATGTTGTACATCAGTATTTACTGTACGTATCGCTGTATTAATATATAATCTCTGTGTGTGTGTCCTGTATAAGTTGCGTCTCTCCTCGGCTTAATGTCGGTATCTAAATTCATGTGCGGCGTGGCGGCGGCGTGGTGTCGGCGGGCCGGATCACAGGCGGATTGTGTTGGATTTGAGCTGAAGCCTCTTTAATCATTGTAACACCGTCATTAATATTCATGCAGTCAGCTGGAACCCCCCACACACACTGCACCAAACTTTCTGCACAAAATGTATTAAATACAGCTTAAAAAATTAATGGACTTTAGTTTATATTACATGAAGAAGAAGGAGGGAGGAGGAGGAGGGGCATGCCTCCCCCACCTCCCCCCTCCTCTCTTCATTGGTTAACGTAGATTGGTCCCCTGATTGGCCTTTGTGTTTTCCCTTTTTTCTGCAGCTTTTTCCATCTTTGACGAGACTTCAAAGTGAGCGCGAGGCATGAACGGTCATTTAGAAGGATTTAAGCACATTATCACATCTGTAATTGTACATGAATAATAAGGAGAGCCGCCGTGCTCAATTAGCTCTGAGTCCACAAGAAGATCAGAGACAGGGGGGAGGATGGGGGGAGGCAGAGGACGACAAGAAATGAGAAAAGTTTCAAAGTGAAAACGCTTAAAGAGGAAATTATTCAATAGCTGTAACACAGCAGAACCGGAACCAGGATCAGACACTGTTTCTGACCTAGAGTCTGTCGTCATCGTCTTGATGTCCTAGATATCATATTCATATATAAATAATCTGAAACAACAGATGCATTTCAGAGGTTTTAATGTGGCTGTGGCTCAGGTGTTGGAGTGGTCGCCCACCAACTGGAAGGGTGGCGGTCCAATCCCGGCTCCTCCAGTCTGCAAGTGTCCTTGGGCAAGATACCTCAAATTGCCCCCGATGTGTGTCATCGGTGCGTGAATGTGTTTGTTTGTAGATGTGCTGCAATGTGTGTGAGATGCAAAGCCCTGTTTGATTGTGTGTGTGTGAATGGGTGAACGTGAAAGTGGTGAAAAAGACTAGAAAAGCTCCAAGTACAATCCATTTACCATTTTACCATAGTGAGGACGTGTTGCTTATTAATCAGACAACTGTTGATCTAAACAGTAAAATGTTCACTGACATATTTCACTTGTTTTTCTGACAGTAGAACACAGCAGCAGCTAAACTCAGATGAAACCGTTTTTCTGGTTGTGTTTAGGTTCTGTAGCTCCTGGTTCAGGTGAAGGACAGATTGACATCTTCATTCTTGATAATTAAAAAAGCCACAAGTCAGGACGTGTGGACTGTACTAACCAACATCATCTTTTTCTAACATGAACCAAAGTGTTTTAGTTGCAATAAACATTAACAGGTGAGACTCTGATCATTAAAGGATGTAAAGTGGTTCACTCTGATTTTGAATCTTCTACAACCAATGTTCTCTCTGAGACAGATGAGATGTGTCAATAAGCAGCTGCTGGCTGACAGATTTGTCCTTTACAACTTAAAAGGTCAATATCTATCGATGTGTTTACCACCAACATGGACAACAGACTGGTCTTAAACAGCAGACACTACTGCTGCACCCAAACCAGTAATGTAAATGTAGTGAATGTCACAGATGTATTTTAAAACTATACACCAGACTCAATGATAATGCCCAGTTGCACTGACGAAACCCTTTCACTGAGCATTCAGCAGAACTCCACCTTAGAACCAGAACCAGGCCCAGGCTCTCTGTTCCTCACAAAGGACCTAATTTATTAACTGAAGTTTCAAGAGACGTTTAGTCATCAGGAGGAAAACTTTACCAGGATCATAGTTACATCCAAACTTCTGCGATCCAGTCTAAACTTTTTGCAACAACAGATTGATTCAGTAAACAATTATTATGGGACAATGATACACATTTTTTAAAAAAAACATGAGGAAAACTGCAACCTCTTTGATATTTAGATAAAAATTTTAAAATAGAATGAGATATTATTGGTGAGGAGAGAAGAATGTGACAGGAATTCTCATGAATTGTGAGGAGCTTCAAATGTTCCTGTTACTGTTAGAGAAGAGGCCAGTGCAGCGTTTGATCAGGTTACTGTATTTATCCGGAAGTGAAGCTGTGACAATTATTCCAGAGGATTTGTTAGTGACATTCTGCCATAATCAATAGTCAACTGTTTCAACACCAAGAGTCTTGATTTATTCAACGAAGACAGATTTGTTTTCTGTTCTGCTCAAACTGTTGTGAAGTGAAGCAATTCAAAAGCAAACTGGTAATGCTCTAATCACCTGCCAATTACCTGTTAATCTACCGCCAGTCACCTATCAATCACTGGTCAATCACCAAGTATTGTGTGCCATTATTGCTACAGTATTTGGAACTTGTTGTGATGCTTCTGCTGCCTTCAGGTTCACCTCTTCAAACATTCAGTCTCTGTCTAAATACAGATGTTCAGTTCTAACAAACTTAAACAAAGTCTAAGTGGAGGTGAATTTTTTTAAACCCCTGATTTAGCTGAATTTTGTCTGGTGATGTAGAAAAAGTTTAACAATATTTACAGGTACCAACAGCCTCAGCAGCTCTTTGTGTGTTATTTTAATAAACTTTATTCCTCATCTACATGTAGATTTTGATTGAGTTATTTGATTTTACTTGTTTATTAGAGGTCATGACAGCAACTCTGTCTCTCACCTGTCTGTTGCTCACCTGTCTCTTTCTCTCTTTCTGACTATATCAGTCTTTAACGAGCAGTAATCCTTTCATCATGTTGAGCTTTCTAAATACTTGCCGCTCATCAGCGGAGCAAACAGTCTCAATATCTTGTTAAGGCCTTATTAAGGACAGTTAATTACTCTCATTACAGAAGCCACCAATCAGATTTAAGTTCTTCAGGTGTAATTAAAAGGGTGGCAGACCTCATGTTAAACGATTGTTAAGTCAAAAGTAAGCAACAAAACACAGATCATTCACACTTACAATAATTAAACAGACAGCATGTGCGTTACTGCATGATGTAGAAGGAGAGACGGGTGAGAGACAGACAGGATCACTGCTCATTGAAGACTGACATAGACCAAGAGTGAGACAGGTGAGTGAAAGAAAGGTGATGTTCTGTAAACACTGGCGGTAGCAGTTTGTTTAACAGCTGAATGTTTTTTCTGTTTTTCAGCTAATCCCAAAGTGAACTTGGAGCTGCAACAGCGTCTGCCCTCACCTGCCAAACAGCAACTCTACAACACATCACAGCAGCTCAGCAACCCTGACAAGTAGGAGCATCACCTCTAACTGTCTGAAATCTTGTTAGTGCCCCCTACAGGCCGCAGTGTTCATTACAGCTGCAGTGTGAAAGTGTTAAGGCCTATTTATGCTGCCTTTACATATGAAAATAGATCAGTCCATTTAAAACTTTGTAACCATGCTACCCACATACTTGCATGTGTCCTTCACTTGGCACGGACGTTAGGCAATACATCCACTAGAGGGCAGCTAAGAATTAAAAGTTTCCGACACTGGAGGTTGTAAAAATGTACCTATTGGTCCCTGCAACCCGGAAAAGTAACATGATATAGATGTTAAAAAATTCTTACCAACTCGCAAAACCTCTCCTCAAAAAGCTCCACCACTTTTCAAAGTTTTTGATGCGTCCTATGGTCTTATCTGGCTTGAACTATTGGCTACGCTGCCCCCAGGACATCTGGTGGTACTGCTCCATTTCATTCATATCCGTAATCACAGAAAATGTGCATAAATATGGGCAAACTGAACAGAGTACGGACAGAAGGCTCCGTCTCTATACGTATCTAACACCGAGCAAAAATTAGCTTTTATACAGAATAAATATTCACCACGAAAATTGCCCTCCATTAATTTTTAGCTATGTAAATTGTGTATATTTAGCTCCCACTTTACCAAGAAAGAAGCTCTTTATGATGTGAAATCCTGGACTGAAATTCCTGGTGCATTCTGGTGGGATTAATCAGAGATCCTTTAGTTCAGAAAATAAATGTCTGACTCTGATGTCTGCTGTAACTCTTCATCAGAGAGAATTTCTATTACACCTAAAGTTATTAAAGTATAGTCTCTTCAATTAATTTTTTTTTGTTTAATGGACCAGCAGCTGGATGTGAGGTGGTGTTAATACTTCTGTTGTTTCTTTACCACACTGAGACAAATACAATGAAATGCTTCAATTTAAAATCATGATCCAAAGGCAAATGGCGCTTCAGGCTGTTGTGATTGCATGGTTCAACTTGTAACACCATGTCCACTGTTGGCTGTGACAAAAGGTCATATGTTCGTCCATCAAATCACATTCCTTCTTCTCAGAGTTACAACTCAGATCTAAACACACGGAAATCCAGGTATAAGTCAGAGAAAAAAGAGGCTACAGAACTTGGCTGAGAATCGTCAAGTTTGTAACATAGGCAGCTCCGTTGTTGATCTCTCAGTCCTCTTTCCAGTCTATGATCTCTCAGTCCTCTTTCTATCACCTGTGATTCCAGTTTTTCTTTCAGCTCATGTTTGTTTCTGATGGCTTCCCAGATCAGGAACCATTCCTGGCCTGGATCACACCAAGTGGCCTCAGGGTAAGATCCATCCCTCCATCCATTATCCATCCATTATCCATCCATCCCTCCATCCATTATCCATCCTTCAATCCATTATCCATCCATCATCTGTCCATCATCTATCATCCATCCATCCATCAGTCCATCATTCCATAGGTCTATTCATGCATGCATGCATGCATGCATGCATGCATCCATCCCTCCATCCATTATCCATCCATCCATCAGTCCATCATCTATCATCCATCCATCAGTCCATCATCTATCATCCATTCTCAGTCCATCCAGCCATCATCCATCCATCTATCATCTATCATCATCTGTCCATCAGTCCATCATTCCGTATGTCCATCCATGCATCCATGCATCCATCCATCAGTCCATCAGTCCATCAATCCATTATATTTATCTGAAAAAGAAATAGTTTCTCTGCAGCCACACAAACTACTGTCTCTCTGTCTGTCTGTCTCTCAGACCCTCAGCAACTCCAGGAACATTCGAGCTCCTGCTCCCCCTCAACTCCATCCCAAAGGGGGTGTGCCTCTCCTATCTCTCCTCTGTCCCACAGGAGGTCCATCTCTCCATCCCCATTAAGTCCTCCAGGAGGTGCAGAGCAAATGGAGATGGACCTTTGCCCCAGCAGAGGCCCTTCTCCTCAGGCAGAGGGATGTGGAGATGACTGTGATGGAGGTAGAGCAACCGAGGGTCCTGGAAGTCCCACCCTCAGAAGACACACAGTCCCCCCTGTCGACAGGTGAGAGGTGTGATACTACCACTGCCACTGCTACGATTGCTACTACTATTATTAAAAGTCAGTAATAATAATAATAATAATAGTAACAATGATGATAATTGAATTATTTGGGGCTTTCAGGGTGTATTTGCATATGAGCACTATCTGAAGCTGTGAAAACTGAAGTGGTACATGTGCTTAAAATATTGAAAGCAGTTTAGGGGTCGGTAAGTCGACATGGAAGCACTAAAAGGAATGAAAATGTCAACTGAGGTGATAGTACTAAAAAGAAATGAAGAGTCAGAAGTGTTGTAAAGAGTTGATGTGACAGTTAAAAGAAAAGTGTTGACAGGACTTTTAGTGGAAGTTTAAGTGAATGTACTAAAAGGGCTTGAAGTGTCAACAGGTGGGAAATGGTGAAAAGAGCTTTAATGTGAGTTGAAGGGAAAGGGCTCAGATGAGTTGAAATGTCATTTCAGGTGTAGGTACTGGAAGTAATTGAAGTGTTGGTCTCAGAAAAGTGATAGGTTAAAGTGATAGGTGAGGTAAAAGTTCTTCAATGATTTGAAGTGTTCATAGAGGTATAGGCACTGAGGGGTCAGTTGAAGTAAAAATAGTGAAAGGAATTGATGTGTCAGTTGAGTTGGTAGCACTAAAAAATCAGTCTGTTGAAGTGTCATTAGTAGAAAGAGTGACAATTTTAGTGAAAACCTTGAAAGGAGTTAAAATGTCATTTTAAATTAAAGTGGTTGAAGGGATCAAAGTGTTCACAGAGATGGAACAACTGAAATGAGCTCAAATTTCAGTTTAGGTGAAAATACTCAAATGAATTGGCATGTCATTTAAAGTAGAAGTACTTTGAGGAGTTGAAGTATTGGTTTAGCTGCAAGCACTGAAAGGAACTGAAGTATCCATAGAGGTGAAAAGCTAAGAAATCTAAAAGAGGTTGAAGCATCATTAAAGTGCAGGTACTGTAAAGATATGATGAATCTGTGTTGATCGAAAGTGCTGAAAGGTAAGGTAGGTATATATTGTGTGTGTGTGTATCCGTGTGTGTGTGTGTGTGTGTGTGTGTGTGTGTGTGTGTGTGTGTGTGTGTGTGTGTGTATATATATATATGTATGTATATATACATATGTATATGTATATATGTATATATATATGTGTATATGTATATATGTATATCTATATGTATATATGTATATACGTATATATGTATATATATGTGTGTATATGTATAAATGTATATACATGTATATATATGTATATATGTATATGTATATATGTATGTATATATGTATATATGTATGTATATGTATATGTGTATATGTGTGTGTATATATAAGTGTATATATGTGTGTATATATAAGTGTATATATGTATATGTATATATGCATATGTGTATATATATTTATATATGTATATGTATATATATATATGCATATGTGTATATATATATGTATATATATGTGTATGTATCTATATATATGGATGTATATGTATATATGTTTATATATATATATGTATGTACATGTATATGTATATATGTGTAAGTATATGTATATATATGTATATGTATATATATGTATTTGTATGTGTTTGTGTGTGTTTGGTTTGTTTATATATATTTAACATATAATATATCTATATCTGAATATGTTCATATACTGTAAGATTTGATGGCATTTTTTTAAAGATTATTCAATGATTTTTTTAAAATTTTATTTCATTTTAACGTAACAAATAAATAACATGATATTCACTGCACCAGATAAAGCTGAAGTTTGTTTTCCTCTGTAGTCTCTGGGGAGAAGTACAGTGATGAGCAGGCTGAAACAGTGTGAAATTTGTTGCGATGAACTGTAACATTTCACCTTGATAACAAAGATAATAAAGATAATCACACATCAACATTACAGTAAGAATATAAAAGACACACTGGTTCATAACTGGAGAGTATAACATCAGATCATTAATAAAAAATAATTAATCTGTGTAATAATTAATCAAATTGAATCAGTGGTGTTAATGCTGACAAACAGAATCAGCATAAATCAGTTTGGAGACAGCTTTTTTAATCTGAAAAGTCCATCACTCACTGATACTTAAAGATTTCAATATCTCACCTGTTTTACCGACTTTAATTTTCCAAAATAAAAGGATAAAAGATGTATCAGAGCTATAGATTATTACACATTTAAATAATATTCTATTGATTGATATTTGATATTCCATACTGTTTATTAGTGTTTTTTTGAAATTTTTCTGATATGTTTGGAGCCTCTCTACAGTGAACAGATTTATTAAAAGTTTATTGTTTTTCGTTTAACTTCCTGAGCTTTCTTTAGATTCTGTAATTCATCTGTTTTTTGCTTCTTTTGTCTCTTTTGATGTATTTTCAAATGAGATTTGTGGAGAAGATTGAGCTGCATCTATGCTTGAAATGTGACCTATTAAATTTAGATTTGATTTGATTAGTTGAAGCGTTAGATAGGGAGACAGGAATAGAGAGATAGTAAAAGCGATCAAGGTGGAAAGAGAGTGAAGTTGATTAGAAGCAGTTGATATTATAAAGTGGGAAACACTCAATTTCAGAAGACAGTGTCAGCCATATTCCAGTGTCTTATTTACTCGCTTTATTACGCTAAGAAGCCGCCTGACCTTTAAGGTGATATGAGAGAATTACAGGCGAACATCACTCAGTGCTTATTAAAGCAACCCCTCATAATCTGCAGCCTTCATTTCTGTACCTCATATCTGATAATGTGAGGCCACAACCTCAGCTTAAAACACCTGAACTGACTAGACATATGTGAAACTCTAATGAAACACACACTGAGATGATGTCACAGCAGTCCCAACCAATTATAGCCTCAATGACCACCTGCTCACCTGCTGCAGATCATTCATTCATCATGCTTCCAGGACATAAACACTGACAATAAATAATTTCAATATATTTTTATTCCAAATACACAGGATATGTGCCAGCAGGAGACCCAAATTTCAAAATAAAAGTTAGCTAGTGACAATAATCCTGCCATATTTCCACACCTTATACTGACAAGCAGTTTTACTGGACAGTGAACTGACTCTTGGTGCAAAAAGAGCATTAGATCCAGATGATCTGAGAGGTACGAACGGATCAGAGTTTTTAAACCAACACACTGTTGGCACATTTGGATATGTAGGTCGGTGGTGTGATGTGCTCTTTATGTGCTGCTTGGATGGGCAGCCTCTTATTTTTGTTTAAGTCAGTTTCTATATAGAACTCATTTAAAAAGCAACAAACACTGAAGTGTTTAAGAGATGAGATGATGAAACCAACAAAAACACTGAAATAATAATGATTGAAGTAAATGAATATAATCACAGCACATCTGAAGGACAAATAAATTAAAACAAAAAACAGCATGGGCAGTCATGTCTTCATGAGCACTTTCAGAAAAGACTGAAGAAAAGAGAGTTTTAAAGATATCAGTGGAAGAGAGCATGCTCTCTCCATGACAACACAGAGGGAAAATGTAGCTTTTAAAAATAAATTGATTTATTTCTGTCACAACCAATACTTTGTGCCGTTAAACATCACTTCATTATTCTACACAACACTCTCAGTCTAAGGAAAGGTTTGTATTTACTGGTAATTGACTTTAGGGTTGTGGCTAATGACCATTTCATTATCGACTAATCTGATTATTTTCTCGATAAATCGTTCAGTCTGTAAAATGTTTAAACCCACAGCGACGTCATCGATGACCTTGTTTAATTGCCCATCAATCAAAAATATTTTCAAATTACTGTAATATAATACAGAGACATTAAAAAATCCTCACACTTGAGAAGATGAAACCAGAGAATATTTTTGATATTTATGCTTGGAAAAAGTGACAAATGATTAATTGACTAATCGACTAATTGTTGCAGCTCTGGCTGACTTTAAATTGATTTTAGTGTCAAATGATAGACACAAAAAAAACAGCCATGTATGTACAGTACGGTCCATAAGTATTAGGACAATGAAACGATTTTCATAATTCTGACTCTGTACACAACCACAATGGATCTGAAACAAAGCCATCAGGATGTGACAGAGGTGTTGACTTTTATATATTATTCAGAGTATTTAACAAAATATCCCATTAACTGTTTAGGAATAACAACCATTTTATCCACAGTACCTCATTTTAATTTTTATACATGGTCCTTCAAAAGTAATTGCACAAATTACAATTTATCAGTTTCATGTCTAGCTGTGGCCTCTTCTTGTTATAAGAAAAGAAAGGACAGATTAGACTTGACCAGAAAACATCTGAAAAAAAAACCTGCCCAGTTGTTTAACAAGATTCTCTGGATGAAACCAGGATGAACTGGTACCAGAACAATGGGAAGAGAAGAGTCTGGAGAAGGAAAGAACAACTCCTGATCCAGAGCCACTACATCAACTGTCAGACATGGTGGAGCAGTGTTATGGCCTGGACATAATAATTATGATATTTATAATTATGTTTGTTTGTCCAATTACTTTTGAGCCCATGAAAATGATGGACTATGTATAAAAATGGCTGAAATTCATAAACAGTTAATGTTATTAAAATTTCCTGTCTGCCTACACTGTCCTAACGCAATAAAGGCGCAAAATGACCAAAAGAATAAACTTAAAAAAGAAATAAACCTTGAAATAAAGCTGAAAGTCAACATTTCATTCATATCCTGATGTCTTTGTTTCAGATCAATTGTGGTGGTATACGATAGCGAATTTACGAAAATTTTGTCTCTGTCCAAATACTTAGGGAACTAGCTGCTGTAACATTAATATTCCGCATTTCTTTGCTTCAATTGTCTTTTATTCTGAGCTGCTGTGATAAATGCTTAAATTAGTACCTGACTGTGTACTGTAGTATAACAGAGTCCTGTATGATGTTTATTGCTATGTTAATATTCTCTTTTATCAATGCCTTGAGGGTGATCTAAGTAACTCTTCTAATTTTAATCTTACATTCTTATTATTCTTTTTTTTTGTTTTGTTTTGTTTTAAAGTGATTGCATAATGTCTCACCAGAGACTTCATATGAAAAACAGATGTTTATTAATATGCATTCTCCCTGTTAAATAATCCAACAATGGACAGAGAGCCTGAGGGTCCTGGTTCAATAACATGTCAGACAAACTGGCTTAAAAACAAGTCAAAAAGTTTTACACTGAGCACATAAAACTGACAGGTAATGTTTATATGAAATTTTCTTTCCTCTTGGTCCTGGTCTGGACTCTGGATCAGCTGGAACTGATTTATAACCTGTTTTTTGTAGACAGGGAAAACCTCCTGGTTTAATAGAGAATAGAATTAAAAGTCTTTATGACCTGATCATGATCGTGTGTGTGTTGCTGAGGTGAAATCAAAGTTTCAGCTCCAAATGAAAGGGCACACTGTAGAAATCACCAGAGGGATCTTTGTGACTATAAATCCAACTTTACTCTGGTTTCTAACTGGATCCTGTCCTCTCCACAGTTTTCATCAGGGAGTCTCATTTGGTCGAGTGCAGAGATTTGATCAAGAGAGAAACGTCTCGTTTATACTGAAGGAGCTTGATGCACTGAGAGAAATCAACAAGAAGGTAAATATATTGACATGCTATACATGTTCATACACATATGTAGACCAATACACATATGTGTACATCCATAAATATTTGGACAGTGACACAATTTTTGGAATTATTTCCTCTGTACACCACCACAATGAAAATGAAAAGGCATTAAGGTTGACTGAAGTGTCGACTATAATCCAAGATATCACATTAACTGTTTATGAATTTCAGCCATTTTTCTACATAGTCCATCATTTTCATGGGCTCAAAAGTAATTGGACAAACAAACAATTACAGGTATCAGAATTATTTTTTAATACATGGATGAAAATTTTTGCAGTCAATGACTGAAGTCTGGAACCATCGACATCACCAGATGCTGAGTTTCCTCCTTGAGTTGCTTTTCCAGGCCTTTGCTGCAGCTGCCTTCATTTGATGCTGGTTTCCAGGTCTTTCTGCCCTCAGTCTGTCTGCAGGATGTATAAACATACCCAGTCAGGTTGAGGTCAGATGACTGACTTGGCCATTGAGGAATATTTAATTTCTTTGCCTTGCGAAGCTCTTGTGTTGTTTTCACAGTCTGTTCTGGGTCGTTATCCATCTGTCCTGTGAAGCACCATCCTTGCAGCACTTGGCTGAATCTGGTCAGATAGTTCAGACCTGTTCACTCCAGGATTCACCCTGCTTCTACCATCAGTAAACACAACATCAGTAAACACTACTGACCCAGTTCCATTGGCAGCCAAACATGTCCAGGCCAAAATAATGAAGGAAAATGTCACACCTGGCCCTGAAACCAACCAATTGTCATTTGTCCAGTTACTTTTGAGCCTCTGAAAACGAGGAGGTTCTTAAAGGTTCTGGTTCCAGTTATGGGATTCTGCTGTGGAGACCAACAGCAGGACCATGAGGGAGGTTCTCACATGTATACCAATACCTGACTGTCTTTCAGCTGCAGGACCACCTGGTTCAGAAGGAGAAAGAGCTGCAGAACAAAGAGGTAGAGGAGGAGCTGAGGGAGGAAAAGAGGGAAGCCAAAGGCTGGGAGAGACCTGCAGGTGAGGAGGGTGAGGAGGTGGTATATGTTAGATTATACTCTCCTCTTAATCAGATCTGACCAACCTCAACTTCTTAAATATTTGAATATTTTTCATGCACACTGCTTAATAACTACACACACACACTGTAATTAAAACAACAGCAGTGGTAACGAGATGACAAGGCAACTGTTAGTTTAACAGAACTGTGTTTGTGTCTTTGTGTTTGTGTGTGTTTAACTCAGTAATCACATTCAGATGTAGTATTGATTTAACTGAGCTCTGTGTGTGTGTGTGTGTGTGTGTGAGTGAGAGAGAGTGAGTTTAATCCTGCATGATTATCACAGTAACAGAAAATCTTCTTCCATTCATCTACAGTTTGAATTTGTTCCTATAGAAACCTGAAAAAAACAACAGAAATAATAGACAAAAACTTAAATATGATGAAAAGTTTTTTCATGGTCTAAGGTGTATAAGTAAACTTAGAAGAATTTTGTTGATCAGATGGGGAAATTAAAAAGTCCAGTAACAGTGAGTGATGTACATTTAAAGTTAAACTGTGATATGAGAAACTGAAGTGACCTCAGATGTAAGAACCAGACGATTGACACAGAAGCTGTTTAGTCACAAGCTGGAGCCACCAAAGAAAATAAGTCACAATTTTACCAAAAGTTTTCTCAAATGAAACGAGCAACTTAAAGCACCCAAACCCTCTCCTCTCCTCTCCTCCACCTCCTCCTGTTTATCTTCTCCTCCTTCTCACCTCCTGCTTATCTTCTCCTCCTTCTCTCCCCTCCTCCTCTACTCGTCATCTTCTGCTTATCTTCTCTTCCTCCTCCTCCTCCTCCTCTCCCCTCCTCCCCCCCCTCCACTTCCTCTCCTCCTCTCCTCACCTCCTGCTTATCTTCTCCTCCTTCTCACCTCCTGCTTATCTTCTCCTCCTTCTCACCTCCTGCTTATCTTCTCCTCCTTCTCACCTCCTGCTTATCTTCTCCTCCTTCTCACCTCCTGCTTATCTTCTCCTCCTTCTCACCTCCTGCTTATCTTCTCCTCCTTCTCACCTCCTGCTTATCTTCTCCTCCTTCTCACCTCCTGCTTATCTTCTCCTCCTTCTCACCTCCTGCTTATCTTCTCCTCCTTCTCACCTCCTGCTTATCTTCTCCTCCTTCTCACCTCCTGCTTATCTTCTCCTCCTTCTCACCTCCTGCTTATCTTCTCCTCCTTCTCACCTCCTGCTTATCTTCTCCTCCTTCTCACCTCCTGCTTATCTTCTCCTCTCCTCCACCTCCTCCTGTTTATCTTCTCCTCCTTCTCACCTCCTGCTTATCTTCTCCTCCTTCTCACCTCCTGCTTATCTTCTCCTCCTTCTCACCTCCTGCTTATCTTATCAGTAAACACTACTGACCCAGTTCCATTGGCAGCCAAACATGTCCAGGCCAAAATAATGAAGGAAAATGTCACACCTGGCCCTGAAACCAACCAATTGTCATTTGTCCAGTTACTTTTGAGCCTCTGAAAACGAGGAGGTTCTTAAAGGTTCTGGTTCCAGTTATGGGATTCTGCTGTGGAGACCAACAGCAGGACCATGAGGGAGGTTCTCACATGTATACCAATACCTGACTGTCTTTCAGCTGCAGGACCACCTGGTTCAGAAGGAGAAAGAGCTGCAGAACAAAGAGGTAGAGGAGGAGCTGAGGGAGGAAAAGAGGGAAGCCAAAGGCTGGGAGAGACCTGCAGGTGAGGAGGGTGAGGAGGTGGTATATGTTAGATTATACTCTCCTCTTAATCAGATCTGACCAACCTCAACTTCTTAAATATTTGAATATTTTTCATGCACACTGCTTAATAACTACACACACACACTGTAATTAAAACAACAGCAGTGGTAACGAGATGACAAGGCAACTGTTAGTTTAACAGAACTGTGTTTGTGTCTTTGTGTTTGTGTGTGTTTAACTCAGTAATCACATTCAGATGTAGTATTGATTTAACTGAGCTCTGTGTGTGTGTGTGTGTGTGTGTGTGAGTGAGAGAGAGTGAGTTTAATCCTGCATGATTATCACAGTAACAGAAAATCTTCTTCCATTCATCTACAGTTTGAATTTGTTCCTATAGAAACCTGAAAAAAACAACAGAAATAATAGACAAAAACTTAAATATGATGAAAAGTTTTTTCATGGTCTAAGGTGTATAAGTAAACTTAGAAGAATTTTGTTGATCAGATGGGGAAATTAAAAAGTCCAGTAACAGTGAGTGATGTACATTTAAAGTTAAACTGTGATATGAGAAACTGAAGTGACCTCAGATGTAAGAACCAGACGATTGACACAGAAGCTGTTTAGTCACAAGCTGGAGCCACCAAAGAAAATAAGTCACAATTTTACCAAAAGTTTTCTCAAATGAAACGAGCAACTTAAAGCACCCAAACCCTCTCCTCTCCTCTCCTCCACCTCCTCCTGTTTATCTTCTCCTCCTTCTCACCTCCTGCTTATCTTCTCCTCCTTCTCTCCCCTCCTCCTCTACTCGTCATCTTCTGCTTATCTTCTCTTCCTCCTCCTCCTCCTCCTCTCCCCTCCTCCCCCCCCTCCACTTCCTCTCCTCCTCTCCTCAGCAGTGCTGGAGGAGGTGTTGGCAGCTCAAAAGGACAGAGAGCAGGCTCTGATGTCCCGACTCCTGCTGGCCAATAAGGAGAGAGACGAGGCTCTACTTCGCGCACGCCGACTGCAGCAAGATGCCGAGTACGACACACGCACACACACACAACATCAGCATTAGAGGATGACATGTTGATTTGTGACATGCCAGATTGATGATCAATAAATTTAATGATCTTTACCACTGACCCTGGACCTACAGAGTGTCCGTCATCTTTTCATACAATAGTATAATAAAATAGAGAAGTACAGCGCTGCCACCACAGCAGCATTTACACACAGCAGCGTCCACACAGCGTGTGGCCCCCTTGACACTCATGGCCCCTGGTTCTGTACCCAGTGGACCCCTGCAGTAATCCTCGTGTGATGTCACCTGAGTCAGTGTGGGTCGGATCTGAAGACTACAAGTTAGAAAAATAAGAAATCTGGGGGTTTAGAGTTGGAAAAAAGCAACCTCACCAGATCTCAGTCAGCCCCCCCCCCCCACCACCACCACCACCACCACCACCACCACCACCACACTTGTATGTGAAAACTAAAGTGTCAGAGGTCCAGGTGCTTTGTCCACTGGTCTGACAGTTTGACAGGAGTGAGATGATGAATCTATGGAGGACTGTTGAGTTGAGCTGCAGATTCCTGTTGAAGGCGACAGGTTGTTTGTTTGGGTGGTTGGTTGGTTGTTTGTTGTATAAACAGTTTGAGTTTGTTGTTTCCTCTTAGAGAAACTGAAACCAGCGACATGTTTATTTACTTATTTACATGTGAAACATATATACAGTGTTTACTTGGAGGAGGAAAACAACAACTCCTCCGCCTCCCTTCCTTCTCTACTCTCCCTCCTCCCTCATTATTCACCTCCTCAGTCTCGTTAAGAGCTGTGAAACGAGCTCTCGTCCTCTTCAAGGAGCCGCCAAACAGACCAGAAAATCTAATTAGAGATAATACTCCCGCCCTCCCACCTACTCCCCCTGCCTCCCCTTGCCCCCTTCTCCCCACCTCCATCCCCCACCCCCAGGATGAGAGGGTAATTGATATTGGCGGCCACAATTCTTTTTATGAGGTACAGAATATGGAAGACCATGTTCCATCTGTCAGGACTGAGTGTGTGTGCGTGCGTGCGTGCGTGCGTGCGTGCGTGCGTGCGTGTGTGTGTGTTTTTTCTTAATGGAAAGAGCGGCCTGTAATACCTTTGTAAATGTGTGTGTTTTTGTATGTTTTAGGTTGAAGTGTGTGTATGAATAATGTGAAGCTGCTGCTGTCACTGTTTGTTTTTCTCTCCTTATCTACATTTTATTCATCAAACAGCAAAGATCTGCATTCATCAAACGGGGACATTTAACGTTGAATTATCTTTATCTGAAGTATCTTTATCGATTAATCTGGTGATTCCTTTCTCAATTCATCGATTAATTGTTTTGTCTGTAAAACACAATACTAAGCATTAAAAGATGACGTTATCATTTTCATTTTTCTTTTGGTCAGAGAGTTCTGTTGTTTACAGTGTAGGAATCAGCCACATTTGACCAATGTTGAAGTCCGCTTTAGGGATTTATTTTTAGGGCTCCATGATTATTTTAATGAATTATTGAATTATTGGCTGGTTATTTTCCGAATTATTCAGCTGATGTGTGTCTTTCATCAAAAAAGGAGATCATATAGAACCTGTTAAATGTTTAAATATAGATAATCCAATGTTGTTGAAATGGATGTCAAAGTCCAACACATTTAAATTTTCCAAGGTTAACGATAACTAGTGCAGTGCCTGTTCATAAGGAGAGGAATGAAGGTTAGCCGCAGCAAGACAGAGTACATGTGTGTGAATGAGAGGGACCCAAGTGGAAGAGTGAGGTTACAGGGAGAAGAGATAAAGAAGGTGGAGGATTTTAAGTACTTAGGGTCAACAGTCCAGGGCAATGGAGAGTGTGGAAAAGAGGTGAAGAAGCGTGTGCAGGCAGGCTGGAACGGGTGGAGAAAAGTGTCAGGTGTGATGTGTGACAGAAGAGTTTCAGCTAAAATGAAAGGAAAGGTGTACAAAACTGTGGTGAGACCAGCGATGCTGTTTGGTCTAGAGACAGTGCCACTGAAGAAAAGACAGGAGGCAGAGCTGGAGGTAGCAGAGATGAAGATGTTGAGGTTCTCTCTGGGAGTGACGAGGATGGATAGGATCAGGAATGAGTACATCAGAGGGACAGCACATGTTAGAGGTTTTGGAGATAAAGTCAGAGAGGCCAGACTGAGATGGTTTGGACATGTCCTGAGAAGAGATAGTGAATATATTGGTAGAAGGATACTGAGTTTTGAACTGCCAGGCAGGAGGCCTAGAGGAAGACCAAAGAGGAGGCTTATGGATGTAGTGAAAGTGGACATGAAGGTAGTTGGTGTGAGAGAAGAGGACGCAGAAGACAGGGTTAGATGGAGGACACTGATTCGCTGTGGCGACCCCTAAAGGGAAAAGCCGAAAGAAAAAGAAGAAGAAGTGCAGTGCCTGTTCATAAGCTGCCTTTTTACCTTATTAATAATTCATATTTTCAGTTCAGTTTATTAGGTACACCTAGATAAAAGCAATGCAGTATGATACAACAGGTTTGTAATAAATCTTCCCTACACAAGGATGTTAATCTTCATTTTTTAATTGAATCTGTTTAACAGGATGTTGATTTATTTTAATGATCATTTTGGAGGCTTTAATTCCTAAGAGGTGTTTCTAATATATTGTCCATCCCATTTATATGAATTAAGGTTGACAAAATATTAGCAACACAGTTTTACCTATTTCTACCTAATAACTTAGTGAATGAGTGTAGATTATTTGAATCACTGTGTGTCATAGTAAAACCTTCCCTGAACTAGAGAATCAGATGGTTTTTCATGAAGAACTTAAAAAGTTAAAATGGGCCTAACATGGATTAATTTCATCACTGGAGTAAAATGTATCTAAAACAATCACCAGCAAATGTATTTTTTCATCAGCAAGGAAGTTATTTGCTTTGGTTTAACCTCAGTTGAAGCCATTTTCTCACTCATACATGGCCAGGAAACTAAACATACAACGGCCAAGCTACATCGTTAGATGATGCATGGTGAAACATTATGTTACCATAAAAGCCGTGGTACATAAATGACTTGTTGGTCCTGTTATTAATCCTAATCATCCTGCTTGCATGGGAATACAAAGTAAAGAGAAAGGCTCTGTCTTGCTGTTGCAGTGTCTCCAAGAAAGCGCTCCAAGATGTTCTCACTTTAAGTATCCAAGCATAGCAGTTGTTCTGCTATAATGAGCCATTTAGTTTGCAGAGCTTGAGTCTCTATATGTAATAGTCCAACACTTTAGATGATCCTGGTTTTGCAACTGCAGCTCCTTTTCCTGGAAATCCAGGCTTTGACTGGGTGCAGACATTTTTGAGACGCACCGTTGTTGTAATCGATGACATTGGCTGCATGGATGAGTCACAGGAGCCCTAAACTACTGTTGTTTAATGTTACTTATTTTATGTTTCTCGAGAGTCACTCATCCAAAAACCTTCACAGTCGACACTGCACTTCCTTGGGTCCTCAACAATACACACCTGTAGTTTGAGCGGTTGAAGGGAAAACCGAAGGACAGGCAGAGATTCTTCCTCTCATAGTTAGATTATCAAAATTGTTGTCAATTTTCAGTCCATCAATCAAAAAAGTAATTTCTGCTACAGACTCAGTCTTTAGTTGATATGAACACAGATGTGAATCCAGCTTGAAACAGACTCGTTTGTTGTGTGTTTACAGTTTTTAATTTTCACAACAAATTAATAACATTTGTTTTGTTTAAATTATTTCAGTCCATAATGCTTTGCCTAAATATTCCAACCCTGTCTTCCAAAGCCTTGTTTATATGACTTATTCGCAGCAGTACTTTTCAAAGAAATGTGATGCTTTCTGTACTGCAATTTTACCAACTTTTATTGTCTGAACCAACAACCGGACTTTGACACCCGGTTCTGATCTGCAGCCATCTCCATAGATATTTGTGTACTTTCAGGACTTTCTTTACTGGTATAACCTCTTGAGTTCCGATGAAGGGAAATCTTAATATACAATGATCTTTTAGACCAAAGTTTTCTATCAACTCCCATTTCAACATGACAAATCCCCTTGTGCACAAATTAGCTTCATAAAGAAACTTTATGATAGAGGTCGTCACGGATCCAAAATATTAAACTTTATCTGACACTGACTTGAACAAACTGTAGCCTAACCAAACCTGCATCAGTTGATTTTAAACAAAAGAGATCCAGTCTGAAATAGACCTGATTTAAATTAACACTGATCCAGAATGTGTTGGACCTGAACTTTTTTCCTGATCGTCATAATACATGCTCTCAGTCTGCCTCAAACATCACATTTTCTCGTTTGGTGATGATGATGAGGATTTTGACAGTATTCTGATATTCGCCTTGGATCTTCTTGGGTATAAGAGACCCTTAACCTGCAGCAAAACAGACAACAAAAAACAGACCTGATTAGATCAGATTATCATTTGGACCCATCCTGAACCAGGTCCTGGACCAGATCTCAGTTTCTAGGAACTGAGCAGACCTGTGAAGACCTTTAGTTCACTTTTGGGAATAACAAGAGCTCTGACCGTGAGCCACATCCCAGTTGGACCTAAGTGATGTTCTAGAGTCTGAATGGGTTCAGATCCCTGTAGCAGGTTCGGCATCAGGCAGAAAGACTGAAACCACAAGGGAAACCAGCTGCTGTTAGAGCAGCACATTGATGAACTTCTCGTATTTTCAGCTGGCCACATACTTATGCAGTAGATCTTATTTTAGTTTTTTCAGTCATTAATTCTTTTCATTATTATTTTTATTCCTCACTATTCTTTTTTATGCCCAGGAGGGATTTTTTTCTCTCTTCTTTAATACAGCCAACATCTCTAAAACAGCAACTCTAAACATGTGCCAGTGTATGTCCTTTGTCACAGCCTGCTTTAATCCACCTGTGATTTTTTTTTTTTTTTTCAAATCAAAATATCTCAGACTGCTTTCTCTGAATATGTTTTAGATGCATGAAGAAGCACAGCTATCTATTATTTCCTTTTTTCCTCTATTTGGTGCCTCCCTGCCTACTCTGTTCCCTGTTAAATCTTGATTATGGAGAATGAATGAGGCCAAAAAGAAAAGAATCAGAGCTGCAGACATTTCTTGTCTCTGTACATTTGTCATCAATGGTTTATCGTGAAGTTTGTTGGTTGCAGATGTGAAATATTCAGTCTGATAGGAAACTTTTTTGTGAAATGATGAATGAAGATTTCTTATTCCGATCATTTGATCCTACTAATGGTGTGTGGCAGCAGCGTTTCTGTTGAGTCAACGTGTGAGTGGGGGTGTTAATGATTGCTGTGGAGTGAGCCGAGCTGAGCTAAGCTGAGCCGGGCTGGATGGGCTGTAAGCAGGGTGTTAGAGGAGCTTTATTGGAGGCGGCCGGTGTTTCATTACCTGCTGTTCCCTGCAGAGCAGAGCCGCCTCGGCCACCTTATTACAGTTTATTACAGCAAAACAGCAGCAGGCTAAATGAAAAGAGCTTCCCAGGAGGAGAGGCAGGAGATCAGCTAGTTACCAGCTTCACGTCCACCATTATGACTGCTGTCAGAAGGAGAAATAAACTCCTGAACAGAGAGGAGTCTGCGCGGCCACCACCCTCACAGCTTTATAATAGTGTTAAAATGATGGAGAGTTTCAGGTGGACTTAAGGGACTGCAGGACAAAATTACTGCACAGCTGCTGCAGCCGCGACACTCAGGTCATCTAAGAGGCTGCTGCAGAGGTCCAGGTTTAATTTGGTCGGCGACAAGAACATTGGACGGGGGTCTGTGCATGGCTGGATTAAAATACTAGGCATCCCTGATTCACCCTCCTGACCCTTTGGTCTCTGATTTATAAATGCAACTTTTTTTTAAGAAAATGCTCCATGTAAACAAAATAAACTGAAAATCTAAAATTCATACATAAAACTATAAAGAAGAAAAATTCTCTTTATACAATGTAAACTGCAAAAAAAGGTTTTAGTTTTTAGTCAGGATTTAGGTAGACTTTAGGTATTTGAGGTCTAGGTCTCTGGTTAGTTTTCAGTCTTGGGTACTGGTGGTTTTCAGTCAGGATATAGTTATTTTTAATTTTGGACATAGGAAGTTGTCAGTTGGGTTGATGGTAGTTTTCCGTTGATGTCGGTAGGTTTTAGTTGGGGCTGTCACTACTCATTTACAACTGTTTATTGTGTTTATTTGTTGTTTTCCTGCTGATAGTAAGTGGAGCGTCAAGATGAAATGTTGATAAAAAAAACAAACACACACACACTATGTCTTACCAACAACATTGAAACTATCTGTTATTGTCTTATTACAGGATGGAGAACATTAGCCTCGGAGACACTGACATGGTAAAAACATCTTTACAGTGTTTGCCTGAAGTTAGTAGTTTCAGAGCTTTTATAGTTTAAACTCTATTATTGATAATCTGATCACTTCCCTGTTTGTAATTTCTCAGGATGTAAATGAGCTCCTTCAGTGTGTCTGTGACACCGACTCTGTTCAAGAAGTTAAACGCTTTGGTTCAGTTCTCATTCAGCGTCTGCGGTTGGCATGGCAACGACGAAATGACATCACTGCTCAGGAGATGAAGGCTGTGATGGAGGAGAGAGACGGCTCTGTTGCCAAGGTGAGTTCACTTACCTGTTTGACTGTTTATCTGCCTGGGTCATACTGTAGGGGTAATCACTTTGGACATGTCATTTATACTCTGACATGAGCGCTGTTTTTAATTAAGGAGCTGGGTTTTGGATATGGAAATGCGATGGGGTTGTTTGGGGGGAGGGCCTCAAGTTGACTTGCACTTTGTGTCAACTCACAGTACACGGAGCAGTGTAGGCTGTAAAATGTAGCAAACCGAGACTTGTCTTCGATGGCCAAACCAAAAACTACGTGTGATTTAAGTACAGATGGATGATTGAAATGGAGGGTAGCATGATGCTGGACACTATGAGGCGGGGCAACTGGTTTCTGTCAGCTGCTCTGATAATCTAAGATCCAGTGTCCAGCTGGCGGCACTGTCAGCCGCCCAACAGGAGATTCGCCCTGCAATGTGGTAGGATTTCATAGCTGAGCTGTGACCAAGATGCCACCTTCTACTTTATCAAACTGAGTGGAAATGTGATGTTTTTACATCCCACAAATTGAACAAAGACATTAAAACAGGAGCGTTGTGGGGTTGGGGGCCAACCTACAATTTCCTTTATTCCATTACTGTAGACACAGAGGTTACAACCTTGAACAGCGAAAATCTTTATTAAACAGCCTGATTCCTGACAGTCTGTAGCCAAATTCCACTATTTTTTTCTTATCAGTATTGCATTAGTATCAGGTGCAAAAATTTACTTAAATTCAACTTTATTGATATAGCGCCATATCATAGCAGATGTTATTTCAGGTCACTTTTCATAAAGAGAAGGTTTAGACCAGACTCTTCATAGTTAGGAGCAAGAAGGTTTTAAGAAAGTAGGTTTTAAGCCTACACTTATACCTAGAGAGGGCGTCTGCCTCCCGGACCCAAACTGGAAGATGGTTCCACAGCAGAGGACCCTGATAACTGAAAGCTCTGCCCCCTGTTCTGCTTGTGGTGACTCTAGGAAACACAAGTAGGCCTGTGTTCTGGGAGCGAAGTGTTCTACTGGGATAATGAGGTTCTATGAGCTCTTTAAGACTGGATGGTGTATGATCATTAAGGGCTTTGTAGGTGAGGAGGAGAATGTGAAATTGTATTCTGAATTTCACAGGGAGCCAGTGCAGAGAAGCTAACACAGGAGATATAAGATCTCTCTTCCTAGTTCCTGTCAGTACTGACACTTCATTTTGAATCAGCTGGAGACTATTTGATGTTTTATTGGGATAGCCTGATAATAGGGAGTTGCAATAATCAAGCCTAGAAGTAACAAAAGCATGTATTAGTTTTTCTGCATCATTTTGAGAAAGGAAATACCTGATTTTTGCGACATTACATAAGTGAAAAAAGTCAGTCCTTGAAGTTTTTTTTATGTTGGACTTAAAGGACGTGTCCTGATCAAAGACAACTCCAAGGTTCCATGTTGTAGTGCTAGAGGCCGGAGCAATGCCATCCAGAGTAAGTATATCATTAGATAATGGGTTTCTTAGGTGAAGTGGTTGAAGTACAATATCTTCAGTTTTATTTGAGTTCAATAGTAGGAAGTTTCTGGTCATCTAGATCTTTATATCCCTAAGACATGCTTGAAGTTTAGCTTACTGATGGGTTTCATCGAGCTTCATTGACAAGTACAATTGGGTGTCATCTGCCAAACAATGGAAGTGGAACCTTGTGGAGCTCTGTTACTAAACTTTGAGTGTACGGAGTGTATGTTAATGTGCACAAACTGAAATCAATCTGATAAATAGGGCTTAAAACAGCTTTGAGCAGTTCCTTTAATGTTACTTTCTAAAAATCATCAGATAAAAAATTATTATGTAAAAAGTCCCACACTTGGTTGGCAACCGGATCTCAGAGAGAAAGGGAAGGTTAGAATATGGGGCTATAGTGGCTAAAACATCTGGATCAAGGGAGGGGTTTTTAAGAAGAGATTTAATTACAGCTATTTTAAAGGAGTGTGGTCAGGGTCTAAGATTAACACCCAGCAAGCACCAAACGGTGGTAGATTTCCTGTTTGGTGAGTAAATCTAAATTTTTGTACCGAAATAGTCATTAAACACTGTCCTGAGAGTCTCTACAACATTGTGTTTTACGAGTGCTCTGCTTCTGTCCTCTATCTGAGTCTCACACACAGACACGCATGCACACACACACACGCACACACGCACACACACACACACACACACACACACACACACACACACACACACACGTATTCCGTGACTCTCGGCTCCTATTTTCCCTCTGCGTAATGCAGTTAACTTAGTTATCATTTCTATGTAACTCACCCACTGCCGGTTGACTACTAACTGATAGAGAGAGACAGAGAGAGAGGTGAGCACATATAACATTATAGTGAAACCTTTCTGGTGCCAACCTACCAAACATTGCTGCTGATTCTGACTTTGAGGAGAGAGAGAGCCAGCTAGCTAGATACCAGTAGATATAGATATAGATTAAATTAATCAATATCATCGGCGATATTAGAAGAAAAAAAATTCTATTTCAAATATCAGTGCAATTGATTTATGAATGAATGTCTTTACCACTAATCAATACATTAAAACATTTTGAAAACTTTCCTCCGGCATTTTCTTATTCAACATAATAGCATATTATCACATTGAAATACTGACGCATATGTGTATGTGACACAAAATGCACTTTTTTTATTTTGGCCAGTAAAAAATATGCTTGACCAGCAAAAGTTTTTTGATCTACTGGCCACCTTGCCCAGTGACTAAAAAAGTTCATTTCGGAACCTAATGGTGTTACATAGCCTGTTAATAAGGACAGATTTATTATGTCTAATAGAGAAGTGCTAACTAAGAGTAGAACATCAACGTTATCAACAAACTGATCAATTTGGGAGGGGCTAAAGTTAGCATACAAGTTCTCTGTTATATTGTGATAAGGCAGTGAATTTAGGACTGATGGAATCACTTCTTTAAATTTAACTACAGCACTATCAGATAGACATCTAATAAAGAGATTATGGCCTAATGGTGTGTAATCCAGTAATAGAAGTTCAAAGGTTATGAAACAATGGTCTGAAAGAAGAGGATTCTGTGGCAAGATGATTAATTGTTCAATTTCTATGCCATATGTCAGAACAAGGTCGATGGTGTGATTGAAAACAATGAGTGGATTTATTTACCCTTTGGGCAAAGCCAACTGAGTCTAAAAGTGAGATAAACGAAGTGCTGAGGCATCACTATCAATGTCCACATGAATATAGAAATCACCTATAATAATTATTTTGTCTTTACTAATGACTAAGGTTGATTAAAGACTCTGAGAATTCAGGTAGAAATTCAGAGTATGGTCCAGGAGCACAGTTCACTATAACAAGTAGAACAGGCTTTGAAGTTTTCCAGGTTGGATATATAAGACTAAGAATCAGGCTTTAGAACGAGTTATAGCTGATTTTAGGTTTAGGGTTGATTAAAAGGCTTGAGTTGAAAATGGCTGCAACTCCACTTCCTCGGCCAGTGTCTCTGGGAATATGAGTATTAATGTGACTGGGGGGATGGATTCATATTCATCAGAATATAGCCAGGTATCACTTAGACTGAATATATCACTATTATGATCAGGGCAGGAATTCTCTATGGGGTATTGGGTGGGTGACAACAGTAATGGACAAATGTGTAAGACTACAGCTCTGCTTCCTGGTCTCAACTCTGGGTTGTCATGGTTTTTGTTTTCTAATAAACCCGTTCAGTTGTCCAGAGATGAGAGCTCCATAGTGGGATGTACACCATCTCTCCTAATCACACCAGGTCTTGCCCTAGAAGGTCCATCAGTTATCAACAAAGCCCACGTGGTTTGCTGAATGCCAGCAATGTCATGAGGTTACATGTCATTACCTCGCAGATTAGGCAGGGGTCCAGAGAAAACTACTTGATAATATAGAGAGATTTCGTCAGAAGAGACTGACCAGTCAACACCTTGACTACTAAAACAACTAGTCATCATCTTTGATGGAGCCCTATCAGTAATCAAGGATCTTGTTATGTCAGGATTCACAAGTACATTAGTTGTTACAAGTTGGCTGATAAAAACTGCTCAGAGACATTAGAGACCAATTCACATCTCCCTTTAATTATATTGATCTCCTTAATTATTGCAAGTTATAAGCAATATTGACGGTATCGTCAATAGCAGTCTTTAACTGTAGGTAAATCCTTGGAAGGCAGAAAGACTTTAAAGAGACAGAAAGAAGTTCAATGACATGTAAACAAAGAAGCTCCCATGCTAAGACATTGCCCTTGTCCCTTCGTTTTCCCTGGTACCTGCTTCCTGGTGTTCAGCATGATTGTGAAACCAGATCAAGACAATGTAATTAGCACTCAGACACATTCTCTATTTTAATGTCCAAAACTGAGTCATAAAACTGAAATCCAAGTTGAAACTTTAGCCTGAAGTATTGACCAAACATGTCACCAAACATTTAAAATAAAAAAGCTCCATTGCTCCCAGAGTTCCCAGAGATTTAATGTGATGGTTGAATCCGGCAGCTAAAATGTGCAGTATGAGAAAAACCATTAAAAAGCTGAAAAATACCAGGTACAGAAACACCTGCTGCAGATCTCCGCTCATGTCACCTAATGGTGACGTTAGAAGGTTTGGCTAATGAACACTTGTCTCACCACTCAGTCTACCTTTAAATAAATTTAGACATTTTTAAGAAATCCTTGCCAGTTTGAAAAAATGAAGTGGATAATTTCATCTGACCAGGTTTGGTGACAGAGAGCAACTCAGAGATCAGGGACCGTCAAAAAAACAACTTTTCATTTTGGTCAAGAAGAAACAAACAAAAAAGAGAAACACAAAAAGACGCAGACCCACACAGACTTGTTCAGATGTTTGACATTTAGGAAATGCTCAAACTTTCAAAAAATGTTGAAAATGCGTGTGGTCTCCTCTTGTATGGGAGGACATACAGAGGCCGGCTGTCTATAACTCTGTGAGGTCTGTTCAGTATCTGAAATGAGCTCTAATCCAACATGAGGAACTGAAGCTATTTATCAAACAAGTTGTACATGATGGCTGCTCCGCATTAGTCAACTAGTCAGCCACTAGTTTGCAGAACGTAGTTGAGAAGCCCCTGAGAAGTAACAAGAAATGTCAAAGTCAAGTGAAGCATCTGAGCTGCTGTACATTGAGGATAAATACAGGATCTTGAGGGACTCCTGTCTTGAGGGACAGGACACCTGTCCTTATGGTTCCTTCTGTCATCCCAGAGATCTCAGCAGAGTCTGATGATATAGTTTTTATTGAGTTAGTGTAATGTCAGACATCAGTCCTGTTATGGTATTCCTGCAGTAAATCTGAACTTCAGAGTTCAGTCTGTCTGCAGGAAACCCCGTCTCTAAGTCGTCTGTTTAACCTGGCTTGTGCAGCGCGGCGCTCGCTGTGGCGGCTGGGTTACGGCGGCCCCGGCAGCCCAAACCTCAAATATTTGCGTTTTCAATCTGAACATGAATATTTTGAATGGTGTGAAAACAAAGTGGTGTGGAGACAAATATTGAGTCGACCTGACAAAGCTGACATAGAGGCTGATGTTTGTTGAACACCCGCTGTTTATACACCTATTTGTCTGCTCACACCTCTGTGTGTGTGTCTGTGTACGTCTGTGTACGTCTGTGTACGTCTGTGTACGTCTGTGTACGCAATATTCATACTGCTTCTCTGTGTGTGTGTTATTTGAATGTAATCTCTCTGTTGAATAATTGCATATGAAGACAGAGGAGCTGCAGATGGACACAGATATTTAAATCAGACAGACAGACAGACACTTTGCCGGTGTGTGTCCTGTGTCCTGCCTCTTTGTTCCACCTGGATGACATCACCTGAAGGGTTAGATAGACAAGGTTCAGATACAGCCTGACGGACACCAGATCTTTTATTTCTTTTCCTGGCCAAGGACTTTTGGGCATTTTTATGCCTCCAGCAGGACTCCAACTGGGACCTAAACACCCTAAACCCATAGGCCCCTAGGGCGGTCTTGCTCCTGAACAACTTCATCTGAGGAGATTGAAAGGAAGCCTGGTAACAATATCAACTGATGTTCATTTAGATATAAACCCAAAACATAACATTTAAGAGAAAGACCTCATAACTTTGAAGAAAGGGCTGAGCAGCAGATGTCAAGCAGTAGTGTAGTTATAAGTACGAGAGGTAAATGGGAGTGAGGTCAAAACATAAATTAAAAAGGAAAACCTGCATAAAAACTAGAGAGCAGAAATTTATTCGGACAGACACAGTTTTATCAAATACTTTCACTTCCAGTTGGGCCGTAATGTGGTCCTATGGTAAATTACATATTGATCAGTACATGCCATGGTTCAAAAGATAAATAACATAACACAAATAACAGCAAGTACATCAGTGAATGTAGCATAAATTGATAGTAAATTTATCTTCAGTGGAAATAGATTATTATTAAAAATAATCTATAAACAACAACACAAGCACTACAAAAACATTTTAGACATAGATAAACATCATATCAGATTTTTACGTTCTCTCATAACATATCTCTTCTTTGGGACTTCTGTACAGAAATTTCGAGCTTCTTTTCAACAGACAAACTGTGCATGTAAAACCAGGTCTGTTAGTAGCAGTAGTAGTAGCTGTTCTTGAGCTTTCGATCATATCACATGATCTTCATCAACAGAGACTTGCACCACTGTTATTGAATTGTAAATGTTCAGATTTACATTTTCCTGAGCACTTTAAGAACTTTCATCCACACTGGCATAAGTGATGAGACTGAAGCTTCATTGATTTGAAAGAAAGAAAAACCTAAACACTCTTAAAATTGATTATTTTATAATAAAACTTTGAATCACTTTGTGTGTTTAATTTGTTGACGTTGTACTGTTGATACATAGCTTGTTTAAATGTTTTTTTCTAAATTATATGCTCCCGTGTTTTATCATTCAGCCTTGACTTATAGAGCAGACACTTTCTTTCATGTCCCTGTGGTTTAAACTGTTTTCTTTTGATTTGAGTCTTTGATAAAAAACAGAAATGGGTTAAAGTGTCAATAAATAATCAATAAGTGAAGAAGATTCAGAGGCTGATTAAAAAGTTATAGTCTGAAGAAGAAAATCCAGACTTTCCTCTTCCGATCTCTCCTCTGGAGGCTGATTATTATCGAAGTCCAGTTCACAGAGTTTATTACAAGAACCCGCAGAGCGCTGGATTTATTACCCACAATTCATCTGGATTCATATACCGCTCTCTGTGGGAGGATGGGAAGATGGGAAGATGGGGGGACGGTCTGAGAGAGGAGAACGAGTAGAAAAGAAAAAAGATGAGAGGTCTGACTGATGGAGGGATGACAGAAAAAGAGGGGGTGGAGCTCCCAGCATGCTTTGCGGCAGGTGGTGGGCTCAGAAGCTCCGCCTCCTCTTGATGAAAAAAAGCCATGATCAGATCAGATCAGAAACCTTCATCTGGTCCCTCACTGTGACTGACATACCGCTGTCACCATGGCAATAGACCTGCAGCAGCATGGCTGAACACTGGTAACCACGGCAACAGTAGTTAGGGAAGCAGAGGAAGATTGATGTAATGGTATATTACAAGTGAAGTGGTACCTGAACAGGTGCTGAAGAAGCACCAGTGATTTCAAAGTCATACCTGTAATAAAGACAAGCAGCGCCTGTAGTGATGAAGTCATACCTGAACAGGTGAGATGATGTGACTTGGAAAGATGAAAATAATTCTTCACCTGCACAAGGTAAAGTAACCTTTAAACCTGCATCAGTTGCAACACACCTCCAGCTTTACTTAACCTGCCACCCCCACCCAACATGAACCCCCCTGCTCTCCTCCATGCCTTTGCCCCTGTAAACCCCCCCCCATTAACCTCCTCCATAGTCACAGATGTATTCGTATCTGCTCCATATCACCCAGCCCTCTGTCACTAACCCCCACCAATATTGCCGTTCCTCCATCTTTAACACCCCGCCCCTCTGCGTTAACACCACCCCTCCACAGTAACACCTTAATCCCACCTTCACTCTGCTGCTGTGCTGCTCTGAAATATGTTTCAAATGCCACCATAATCCTCGGAGGAGGAGGAGAAGAGAAAGAGCACTCCACGCTGGAGAACCCCCCCCCCCCCGTTCACCGATCCCTCATCGATCCCTCACCGATCCCTCACTCCCTCTCCTCATCTCTCAGGGATTATCCCCCACCAAATCTGTGACTTCTGGGAAATATTTGGGGGGGGGGGGTCTCCCAGTTATTCTCTACATCTCTCTCCCTTTCTCTCTCTCCAGCTGTCTTATATGACAGCTGCAGGTTTCTGCTTTTTATTGAGTTAATTTAAAGTAATTACTGGTGATTACAGGTTATCAGAACTCACCCGGACCAGCCCCACTCAACACACTCTTAAGGCAGTGCTCACAGGAAGGTTGTCGGTTTGATTCCCACAGGCAGGTAGCTGTTAAAACAGGGTGTCCACAGGTCCTTAAAACTCTTTTAAGAAGCACTGGACAGCATTGGACAGTTTTAAATTTCATTTACATGATCTTTAACATTAGTTACTTCTGCCGAGGAGGTTCTGTTTTCACTCGTGTTTATTTGTTGATTTGTGTGTTTATTTTTCAACAGGATTACACAGATTCTACTGAACTGATTTACACCAATTATTGGGACCAGGGAAGAAACCATTACATTTTGGGGGAGATCAGGTTCATTTACTATGCGTGTAAATTTCTTTCTGGGAAGTCTGGTGTGTGGAGGCCTGTGCTCTCTGAGTGACATCCTAGTTATAGCTTTTACTTTTAGGAGTTGTTAGGAAGCTTATCCATTCAGAAAGGATAAAAAACAGCGATCAACTTAGTTATTTATTGGTTAATTGCTAATCAATCCATGAGTTTTCTGCCTCTCATCTGGGTCCAGGCATGGACAGATTATGAGGTCACATTAATGTGTAAATTATATCACTGTGAATTAATTCTATATACGTGAAAAATCATAAATTTCACTTGGTGAAGGACCATCCTGCTGTTTTAGACACATCTGAGTTAATTTCCTGAGAGGTCAGAATCATCTGGATGACTTTAACACTAAAGTTCACAGATCCCATCATTTTCAAGTAATTTCAATTGATTATTTTGTCAGCAGTTAGTTTCAGTCAATCAAGACCATAATCTCCATAGCGAAATAAAAAAATTCAGCCCACTCTGTAACAGTGTTTCTGTAGTTTAGCTTCTCCAACAGAGTGAGATCTCTATTGGCATAGTTTTGTCTCACAATCTTGTGTATGAACAGATCCAAGCAAGTCCTGGTCCTGTTGATTTGGTGCTGTTTCACTATTCACCAGTATTGCTGTAGGCACAGTGCTCTTACTTGTCATGCCTTAGAATAGTAAACACAGCCTAACTGAAACAATATAACCTGACTAAATATGGTGCAGTTCTTCACAGGTATTACAGCTGCATTAGTGACATGTGGACACTGATGAGCTGGCTGGCCCCCATTGGCTAAAAAACCACCAAATGAAGAATCGGAGTGTGCCCACTGCTTTAGGGACCAGAAAGTTCCCACAAGTCCCCTTGTTCCCTCACCAGACCTGCAGCAGCTTCTTGCACCCGCATGTCTATCCAGTGTAATGGCAGCAGCTTCAGACATCTGTCAGTGTCACAACGGATGCGTTTAGGAACAGAGCCGAGCGCAGGTCATTGAAGTGCTGTTGTTAGAAAGCATGAGTAAACTGATGCAAAGTTTCCTGTGCTGTGTGTCTGCGTAGCATGTTTGTTTATGTGGTTTAACGCAACTTGCTCAACAAAATGTAAACCAGCCTCATTAACCCTTTCTGAAAACACACTACACCCAGTTTAGTCAGCTTCCTCTGGGTCTGGATGAAATAATTAACCTCATTTGATGTGGCAAATATAGCTTCGTCATGACAAATGAGTTATTACAATTTCCAGTAATTTTTTAAATCAATAAACCACCATTTAACCTATGAATGCAAAACATTTTTTAAAAATGGGGGAAAAAATCTGATTTTCTCACGTCATCAAATGTGTGGTTTTTGACCAACAGTCCACACCCTGGAGAATATATTTTTTTATTAACTGTGTTTACTTGAAAAATGTCTAAAGGGATTAACTAAATATCCTTTTAGACCTTGATGAAATGGAGGAGCCAGGGATCGAACCGCCAACCGTCTGATTAGCAGACAACCCACTCTAGCTCTGAAGTCACAAATGCCCCCTCAGGCCAACTATTTTTCTCTAAATCAACTGATTGATAAATGGATTGTTTCCACTCTATCAGTGTGAGCAGCAGCCTCCACTGATGATGTTTCCACAGGAGGAGTCAGAGTCGGTGAAAGAGACGTTAACAAACACTGAGGCCTGATCTGAGATCTGATCTCAGCTGCAATAACTGTTGACATATACAATAGGTTGCATCTATATATTTATTATTTTTTATCTTTAATGTATATTCACTTGTAAACTTTGCACTAAACAGCTGATTTCAGGTGTTTCACCCGAGCTGATGACATCATCAGTCCTGTCAGCAGATGTCACTTCTTGTTTTCACTCTGCACATCGCCGTATGGTTAAATGCATAGGAGGTATGAGATTTACCTTCTCCTGATCAGACTGATCAGATCAATAATCCTGATTGTGTTTCTCTGCAGTGTAAACGTCTGGAACAGGATCTGATTCAGGAGAGAGAGCAGAGGGGGACCAAGGTAAGCACTCTCTCTCTTTCTCTCTCTCTGTGTCAATGGTGGGATGTCATCTGCGTCGTCATGGCAACCTGCCATGGAGATAATGCGGCATTTGTTTGGTAACAACTTGTTAATCTAACAGAGTTGCTGTGTGAGTGTGTGTGAGAGTACGTGTGTGTGTGTGTATGTGTGTCTGTGAGTGTGTGTCTTTCATAGGCTAATTTGGGGACAAATTCGAGACAGAAGACCTGTTAAATGGGGAAAAAGGTCATGTGCCCCTTTGGATTTGATTTTTTTTTTTGGTTCAGTGGTTAATTTTCCAAGAAATTATTATAGTCTATGTAATGTACCCAAAATTGACTGATGAGTGTGTTGTTATTTGTACACGTCTGGTAAAATGTTTGTTTGAAACCATTATTGTGGGGATGTTTTCTCTGGTCCTCACACCTTCAGAGGCCTGTTTGAGGGTTTAGACCTGGTTTAAGGTTATCAGGTTAGAACAGGGTTTAATTTAGGGCTGAGGGGCTAGGGAATGTCACCACGTTTCCTCACTACTCTAGAAAGACCAACATGTGTGTTTCATGTGTTACCGATTGTGTATCAGTTCTGTGTTTCATTTTCTTTCCTCTCCCATGAATCATCTGAAAACCCCTCTGGTTTACCTGGTGACCCACTGGAGGGCCCCAACAGTGATCTAACCAGTGATCTAAACCATATACCTGTATATAAAGTAGTTAAAGTAGTCTATTGCAATCCTTTGACTACGTGAAACTGAGAATATTTGTATATTTTACACAAGCAGTATTGTAAATGCAGGACTTCTACTTGTGATGGAGCATTTTAACACTGTTGTATCGGTACTTTTACTTCAGAAATGTGTGGAGAAAGAGAGAAACAGACTGATTTTAAATGAGGTATGTGTGGTTTTTTGTAAACGCATCACGTTTTCTTATGAAAAATCTTAATTTGAAATGTAACTGTAAATGCAGGAGTCAAATACATGCAGTGCAGTAAAAAGTAAAATATCTTGCTCTGATATGTTGAAGGAGAAAATGACAGGATGTGTTGTGGCAGAGATACAGTAGCTACAGAGGATTTTTGTTCTGCAGTTTGTTGGCTGTTAAAATAAAACACAAGCAGAGAGAAAGGAATGACTAAACAGGACAGGACACATAATGTAAAGTTACACACAGCAGTACAAAACAGACACACTTTGTCAGCATAAACTTCACCACATAGCTGAACTTTATGCTGATGTTTTAACATGAACGGTTGATACTTCAGTGCAATAACTGCAGTTTTCAGTCAGTCTGTGTTGAGTTACAGTATATGAAAGTGTTTAAGGCTTTTAGGAGAAGGCGTCTGGGTTTCATGATATTCTTGTGGTGCTCACACATAATAGAATACAGAGAACAGTCAGATGGATGTTAGTTCCAAGTATTTAACCCTAGTCGGTACAAAATTAATTAATCTATTGATCTATAGATTAGTTGATTCTTTCATTAGATGAGCCATCACTGATTGACACATGAATTTACTCAGTCATTTATTGATTTCTTCTGTCAATAATTCAATCACTGACTGATGTTGAACTGTAGGTTCCTGTTGTTTTTCTGATCAGTTTCTTGTCTTTCACCTGAAGCTCCAACCGCATCTGTTTTGCTTAAATATATTAAATTTTGTTATCAATGTAGCACTCACTCTTCTTCTTCCCTATGAAGTCTGTTAATTAGGCTGGAGGCCTCCAGGGGATTACAGTCTGGAGAGGTTTTTAATTTCACACAGAAACACAAACAGCTGCCAATAAAAATTAACAAACAGTCAGAGAGCCACTGAAAAACACTGACCTGAAACCAAAACTTAGGCCAGAACTTTAAACCAGACCTTTAGACCAGAGCTTAAAACCAAGACCCTTAGACCAGAACTTAAAACCAGAACTTTAAGCTAGACCTTTAGATCAATACTTGAAACCAGATCTTTAGACCAGAGCTTTAAACCAAGACCTTTAGACCAGGATTTTAGACCAGACCTTTAAGCTAGACCTTTAGACCAGAACTTAAAACCAGAACTTTAGACCAGAACTTTAAACCAGATCATTGAACCAGACCTTTAAACCAAGACCTTTTAGAGCAGAACTTTAAACCAGAACTTGTTTGGCCCCAAACTTCAAGTTTACGTTGAAGTTTTGAGCCAAACACACCACTGCTTCTCTTCTTCTTCTGCTACCACCACCGCTGCCAAATCTTCTTCTTCAGTTTAATAATGGCGAGTTTCAGGTGAAACCCGCCACCTGCTGTACCAGAGTGTGACGTGCGAAACACCTGTATTTTTCAGGCATTTCATTCAGGATCAGACTGAATAGACGATCTTTAGACTAGACCTTTCAACGAGAACTTTTAACCAAACCTTACATCAAACCAAAGGACCCATATCACTTTCCCAAATTCACACCTGGTCACTGTTAAAACTACTTGAAACAGTTTCGGTGTCCTGACATCTTGAATCTTTGTGCTGAAAGTGAACACATCAAAAAAAAAAAAGTGGTACCTGTGGTTGAAGCACTGAAAAAAAATGAAATGGAGTTAAACAGAATAGCTGAAAGGATTTTAAAAATAATTCAACATCAAAGTGCTGAAGAGGTTAAATTTTAGTTCAGACACTGAGATAAGTTGAAGTGTGAGTTTAACAATAAAAACTGTGTGAAGATGAAGTACCATTTGAAGTGCAAGAAATGAAAGATGTCAATATGTCAGTTTTTCACTTAGGTCTGACAGTGGGTTGGTGTCTGCAGATGTAAAAAGTGACGGATGATATCAACTCAGGTGCTGCTCTGTAGCTGGAGCAATGAGAGGAGTTGAAGTCCATCGAAGCGAAAGCAGCACAATGACCTGAAGTGTCAGCAAAGCATCAAACTTAAGTGCTAAAACAAGTCTGAAACATCAGTGTAAGTCAGAGTGGTAATTAATGTGTAGTTTTTAATGGAGATGAGTGGCAGCTGGGTAATAAGAATTGCAGGCTGCTGATTGTCAGAATTATAGGAAGTATAAGAGGTCGTAGTGAAAGCTGTATTAGCAGTAGTGATAAGATTCAGGTGGTATTATCGGTCATTGTGGCAGCAGCAGTAGGATCAACAGCAGTAGTAGTGGTTACATATGAATGTTAGTACTGTGAGTAGAAGAGGAAACAGCGGTAGAACTGTCTGATTGGTCAAAATGTTAAAACATGCATTAGTTAAATCACTGGAAGCGTATGAGGTAAATGATCAAACACCGACTTCAATAGACTGTCGGCTGACTGGGGGGCTGAATTGGGGAATAATTGGTTGTGAGCTGCTCCTTTAACTCCTCATGTGAAAGGTCAGAGTAGGTTGCTTTCATTTACTACCCCCACCCGACCGCCGTCACTCTCACCTCCAACTGAAGGACACCTCCTCTAGTCCCCCATCCTCCTCTTCCTTCTCTGTATTAATTAAAAATGCCCCTCATTTCCTCCTCCTCCTCCTGTCCTCCTCACCCCCAGCCCTTCTGCCACACTCACCTGTAAGGATACCTCCTGTCCTCATCATCCTGTTCCTCTTCTAATTCTTCTAATTCTGTTCCTCATACTAATTCAGATTTCACCTCATTTCTTCCTCTGCTCATCCTCATCACCAACACTCTCCTCATCTCAGATCCTGAATAAGCCCCACTCCTCCCTCTCCTCCTCCTTTGTTGACCTTAAATCCTCATGTTAAAGGTCCATGCAGGTTAGATTTAATACCTCTCCCCCTCCTCTCCCTCCTCTCCCTCCTTTTTTCACTGACCTTAATGCGTCATGTTAAAGGTCACCTCGGCATCGCTCCTGCTTACTGATCATCTCATTTGGAAATTATTCTGATTAATAAACGGGGCGGTTCTTTTGAAGTATCTCCTCCGGCCCGGCTGGAGAAGACACATATTGACTCTCTGGGTTTGGTTTCTCTTTTGATGTCTCATTTTAAAGTCAGGGACCTTGAGGGCTTTAATTAGCAAAGAGGAGGAGGAGGTCAGGATCAGGTCTGTAATCCCTGCTGGAGTTGGCCTCCAAACAGTTTGACCATAGACACCTAGATACACTGTCCTGTGACTGTCAGCCCACAGGTTCGATCTCTGCAGCTGGACCAGCAGCTCTGTGAGCAGGGGGGAGGCAGAAGGTGATAGGAGGTGAGGGGCAGGAGATATGTCTGGATATAGGAGGTACTTTTGGAGTCCATCTCAGATGCATCATACAGAATTGACTTACAGACAACTACTTACAACTTGACTTACAACTGAAAACATGTCTAATGAGGACAAAAAACAGCCAATAATTATTATTGTTACCAGACGGTGGATGAGGAAGAGTTTTAAAAGACACAGTATCCAATTGCTTTATAAACACTAATAGTGGTTATAAAACGGCAATGTTGAACAATGAATTCAATATCTTACTATTTTATACACACTGACAGCGGGTGGGAGATCATTGTCTATAACCACAACAGTGCATTGTTTTATAAAAGCAGATTGGGGATGATCAGTTGTGAACATGAGACCGGATTATCTTGTAACAGCTAACAACTGATAATGTGCTGTGGGTTGTTTTCGTTTAAGGTGAGTTTGACCTGTCAATGAACTTGATACAGGGTAATAACTGTTCTCTCATTCATCAAGACCTTTACAGTGAGTGTATTCCTGCATTTACCACAGTATCAACACTGTATCCACCTCCACCTGCTGCTCATTACCTCTCTCCCTCTCTGCTGTTTGCATTGAGTTGTGTTGTGTTTATTTTGTCTTTTATTCTTCAACTTTCACTCCATCTCCTTTTCACTCCCCATGACATTTTTCAGTGTCTAGCACTGAATTCGTATTAAGACAAATTATCTCTAAATCTTCTCCAACTGCTGCCAAAAAATCTTTTGTAATAAATATCACTACATTAGCATTAAGTTACTAGACCCGACAAACTTAGAGGTCACAGGAGTAAAGTGCATTGAGCGTTCTTTTATTCCCAGAATGCACCTGGAGTTTCAGTCTCAGGAGCTGACTGTGTAATTAGCTGCTGCCTAATAAAACCAGAAGCTAAATACACGCTGATAAAAATCAAATCCTCATTATGAAGTGTGTTGACACTCATATTAGGTAATTAGTCAATTAGTTAATTAGTCCTTTATTTAAACAGGCGGTTTTACTGAGATCAAGATCTTGATCTCTTTTTCAATAGAGACCTGTGCATATGTACAGCAAATGAACAAACAGTACAGACATGATGGACAATTAATTCAGTACTGAAAAATGCAAGTGGAATTAAGGATGTCTGAGTTTAATGTTTTTAAATCTTCACATTGAACCAAGGATTTAAATTAATTTTATGATTGACAGTGTTTATAGCTAATCAGAGTGGAGCCTTACACACAGACAACAGAAAGCCTGTTCTGTTTAAATTACCGAAACTAATTTAATTCTGTTGTGTTGTGTTCTTACAGTATGTCTTTCTTTCTTTTATCATCATCATCACTCACATGGTTTATTTGCTCTGTCTGATGTCAGACTGCTACGACATGAACCGTCACACTGACGATGTGGAGTTTATGTGTTTAGAATCAAAGCGTAAATGGGATTGATGTGTGTTTTTTCTGATTAGGCGGAGCTGCTGAGACTTCAGAGAGAGAGAGACGGTGCTCTGGATGACAGGCAGCGGCTTGAGGCGGAGCTACAGGCACTAAGAGCCAATCACAGGTCAGACTATGGGAAAGCAACAAGTAAAAGCTCTGCAAGGGGCCCTTGTGACTACATTTGTTGTCATTTGATTTCAGCAAAATGAAGATGATTAGTGAGTGTCAGAAATCTCAATGCACTGCTCACTATAAACTATAAAGTAATCCCAGGGGGCAGTGTACACGTGGAGGAGGGAGAAATTTCAGACACATCTGAAGATTCATTCAGAAGTCTGCGTGTCACACCTTCAGTTGTCGGTCACTCGCCGGCCTGCCAACACTGCTGTTTGAAACAGCCCATCAGAGCTGATATCACGATGACTCTGTCCTGGTGTCTGCTGCATGCTCGGTGATGTTGCTGTTCAGTTGTAGTTTGTGTGTGGATCAGGAACAGATGAGGATGGTGGAGGTCAGGCAGAGGTCTGGTGTTCCCTGGGCTGAGTTTTTCCTCCAGAGAATACAGTTAGTCGTTTGACCAACAGGTCCACAGTAACTCAAGTGCTTAGACATGCCTGCATATACTTATAAATATGTGCTGTAAGTCCAAAAGTAAGTCAACACTGTTTTTTTTATTAGTTGCCTCAGATGCCTCAGCCACACATACAGCCAAGAGGAAGCTTCTTTCTGATATTTCAGTTTATCAGTCTAGGACGTGTGCTAATGCTAATAGCGGAAAACGTTTCAAGACTTTGTCCTTGTGTTTTAGTCAAATACAACTGTAAACACAAAGGTACAATCACTCCACAATGGAAGAACATTTCTTTGAGTCAGTTGGGGGATACTGGAGAGGTTGTGTTGGTTTGTTCATGTTGTTGCACGTGAGGAAAGAAGAGTAGATTAGAGGGATTTTAAAGTTAGGCTCATAAATATTCGGACAGTGACACAACTTTTGAAATTCTGCCTCTGTACACAACCACGACAAATTTGAAATGACAAAAATCAACATGCGATTGAGGTGTAGACTTTCAGCATTAATTCAAGGGGTTCAACAAAAATATTGCATCAAATGTTTAGGAATTAAAGTCATTTTCATCTAAACTTTTCTTTTAAAATGGAATCAGTCTGTTTTGATTTCACAGGAGTCAACTGTGCATGTAGGAACAAAACTTAACCCTTTAGATGAGGGTGGTAGTTGGTCTGTAGGAAGAACTTTACTTGAGAGGTCACTGGGCTTCCGCCTACTAGTGGCTGTTTGGTCTGTTCCTGGCATCTGGATTTCTTCTTTCCACACCTCCTTTTACTCTGCCTCTGCCTCGTTGACCATTTTTGAACTGGTGTCATCTCCCTGTTGGATGATGGTCACTGTGGAGGCCACTGTCAGCCACTGGGGTGTCAGAGTGATGAGTTTATCTTGCCACGCATTCATGCATTCATTCATTCATTCAAAAAGAGAGCTGTCTATGGACATAACTCAGACAGAGATAATTTTGTTACCAAAATGTAAATTGGGAAAACAGTTTAGTTTTACATGAACACAATATCTAGGAGACAGGGTTGAATTAACACAATGTAACTTACCAACTGAAGTGAGTATGAGATCATAATAAAGATACAGTAATTCTAGTACTTTATTGTTGATTATAGATCTGTACTAGACTACTTTAGTCCCAAAAAAGGGTAAGGCAATTTAGACGTTCACGTTAGGAAATACCATCAAAGTATAATACATTTGAAGAATTTAGTAAATTTGGTCCAAATAATAAACATTTTAGGATGTCTCTATTTTCTTGGTGTTGGTGTAGACTAATGACCTCATGTCCTCTCACTTCACTGCAACACCAGAACAATCACCTGACAAGAATACAAATGTTGTATCAATAAATTCAGTAAAATATTTGGCAGGGTTCCTAATGTAAGATGAAGAATATAAAAGAGCTGGTGCAGGTAAAAAGATATACAGTAAAGCAACTAAAGGTGTTGTCAGATTACCTGTGTAACCTGAGAATTTTAAGTGACCTACAGCTAAAAAAAATGAAAAATCTAAATATATTCAGCTACTGTTAAACTCTGGAAACATTGTGGGTCTTAGGGTCCTCTGAATTACAGAAAGACAAATGTGTGTGTGTGTTTGCTAAGAGGATTCCTCCTCTCCTTTGTGTCCAGTCTTAAACCAATCAGGTGAGAGAGAGAGCGAGGGAGAGAGGTAAACATGAACTGACCATAAAGCTGTAAGAATACAACTTTGTGTTGTGTGTGAGTGTGTGAGTGTGTGGGTGTGTGAGTGTGTGTGTGTGTGTGTGTGTGTGTGTCTGTGTGTGTGTGTGTGTGTGTGTGTGTGTGTGTGTGTGTGTGTGTGTGTGTGTGTGTGTGTGTGTGTGCATGTCTCAGTTTGTCTCGGTGTGTCTATGGGTCTTCTATGGGTTTGTCTGGTCCTCACACCATCAGTCTGTTTAAATGTGCAGAGTAGGTCCAAAGGTTTGGGTCAGGATCAGGTTTTAGTTGAGGGTAGGGTCAGGGTTAGGCACCTGATATGATGGTTAAGTTTGGGTCAAGGGGGGGATTTAAATGGATAACAGCCCTTTGTTAAAACAGCAGCAGGGGCGATGGTGCGTTGTTCAAGATACATTTGAGACATTAAATTTAATTAAAGTTGTCCAGTTTGAGTAACAAATTAATGAATTTAAAGCCTAATCTCTGCAGCTCTAGTTCAGGAGATACAGCTGGTCATCCTCTAACTGGAGCTGATTCGATCCCGGCTCCTCCAGTCCACATAGGGCAAAGTGTCCCGGGGATACTGATACTGAGATACTGAGCTACGATCTGACCTAATGGCTGTGGCATCAGCATGTGTGAGTGTGAATATCTGTGTGAATGGGGGAATGTGGCAAGATTGTAAAGAGTTTTGGGTGGTGGATAAGACTACCAGAGTCTATATAAGTAAGTCCATTTATCAGACACCAGAACACTTCACAGGATTTTTTAGCTGTGGAAAGTTATCAGAGACAAGGTTTTGTTTTGTTTTTTCATCACAAGGTAAATAGCAGAAATCTAGTGTTCATGTTACAAAGTCATCTATAAGGATTGTTTGTTTGCACATATGTGACAGTCCAACAGCTGAGTCGGGATCTACTTTTGTGCAGAACAACCTCGCGCTCTTTGGTCGGAGCGCCCTATCTTACTGCCTACGCCCTCTGGACGGCCTGACTCCACGTGAATGAGGCAGATGCATTTTCACACAGGGCTGAACTCTGACCGAACACAGCCTTAGAGTCTGGGGAATGCATTATGTCACTTAGGGTCCTATGAAATACAGAAAGAAAAACGTGTGTGTGTGTGTGTGTGTGTTTGCTAAGAGGATTCCTCCTCTCCTTTGTGCCCCATCTTAAACCAATCAAGTGAGAGAGAGAGAGAGAGGGAGAGAGGTAAACATGAACTGAACATAAAGCTGTAAGAATACAACTCTGTGTGTGTATGTGTGTGTTTGTGTGTCGGTGTGTTGACCTTTGATCTGGTTATTCAGTCCAGGGGCCTCATTTATAAAACTGTGTGCTGGATCCAAACCAAAACTTACAATTTACCAAAAAGGTCTGTGCAAAAAAAATGATCAGATATCTAAAACTGTGCACACACACGTCAGTGCTGAAATTCTTCTTTCACAATTAGCTAAGAAATGCAGACAAGCCTGATATTCCTCCCACTACATCCCCACAGCTAATCGTGATCGGTGCAAAACTGTTTATGAATATTGATCTAGATATTGTTCACTTCAGTTCAGATCATAATTGTCCCACATGAGGAAATTCTTATGAAACAGGTATTAAATGACATTCTGTGTTAATGTTTTAATGTAAAAGAGGCCAGCAATAGAGACCCAGAGCAGAAGAGTAAAACAGAACAGAACTGGGTAAGATAACAAGTGAGTCGTGCTGTGTAAACTGTGAGTCTCCATACATCATCCAGATTGATGACGAACGCCTGCAGAGCTGAGGTGAGGTGGGGTGGGGCTGGGGGGTGGTTTCAGCATTTTTTTTTGGGGGGGGGGGGGGGATAACAGCTCATGTCTCCTTCTCTCCTGTTATTTATCTTCATTTTCTCAAAGAGATTTGTTAGATTTTACTTCATATAACCCCTGTGTTTGTGAGTGTGTGCGTGTGTGCGTGCGTGTGTGTGCGTGTGTGTGTGTGTGTTTGTGTATGTGTGTGTGTGTGTGTGTGTTCTTATTTATTATCCACTATTCTTATCTATTATTTACAAGCACCAGGACATAAACGGCATTCTGTCTCTTTTTAGTTACCACAAAGAATCTTTTGAAAAAGTCAGTTTCTGCGGCTGCTCAATGAATTCGTCATGAGAACTCTGTGCTGAATCGAAACTGTTTCTGTTCTCAGTGTCTACTGGGTTCAGATCATTTCTGTTGAGAATCTGTCATAATCAACAGTCAGTCAGATTTACTGACTGACCATTGCAGATTTTCAACATTCTTCTTGAACATTCAGATTGTCTTCAAATCAGAAAATCCTGACTGGAGTCTGGTACAGATTTGATAACTTTGCAGTTCTCATTCTGATGATACAAATTAACCAGACCTTCCTGTCAGCAGATTCCCGACAGGAAGGGATTTTGCTCTTCTAGAAATCTGGTGGATATCTTAGATGTCTGCAAGTTTACAGCTGATCTTAATTGATTTCTGCCTGATCTCAACTGATCTTTGGTGGATCTGAATCTCTTATGGTTTATAGCTTATCTTTGCCTAATTTCAACTCATCTCTTCTGCTATTTTCCATTGGTATTAAATCTATGCTCTGGTATCTATCAGGTCGCAGGTGGATCTCTGGATCTTAGCTGTCTGATGGTTTACAAGTGGCTCTCAGCCAACCCTCATCAGGTTTAAAGCTGTGAATCAGACGGTTCTTTTACATCAAACATCTGTTCTGAATGAAACCTCATTGATGCAGGTCAGGAACAAAATGCCCCCCCTTTGACCTATGACCTGCTGCTTGTTGGTTTAGGAGCTCAGTTAAAAACAAAGGTCCACACACATGGACAGTACTCTCTGATTTAATGCTGATGCCTGTTTGGATTTGAGAGTCTGAAACGGCACCATCCATAAACAAGAAACTTAAATATTCAGAAGCTTTGTTTGGTTTTATTTTAGGTCACGGAAGTCCTTTTTTTTGTTTCCTTTTTTATTTGTTTTGTCTGTTTTTCTCTCTTTTTCTTCTTTTCATCTTTATCTTCACACAGTCTGCGTCACTGACATAACAGCAGCTAATGGTTCAAAACACTGATTCTGTTTGAATCTCATTCTGTCATTGGCAAATGGATGTGGAGCAAAGCAGAGGTTGTCTAAACGTTATGATGCGATGGTCCCAGGAAATGTAGGAGACTGAGTGGGAGACTTCAGTCCATAACAGAAAGAGGCAGATTATGAAACGTGACTGGTCTTATTCCAAGTACAACACTATACGATACAAAATCATACAATACCATACATTTTATTGTCTCAATGTCAAAATTTGTCTTATCTAAAGTGCCTCAGGTGCTCCACACCTTTAACCACCTTCATAGTAATATAAAACGCATTACAAAATACATCATATAAACAAAGTGGCACATAATGTAGCCAATCACAACCACAAAGTACCCATATTGCCCTTATTGACAATCAGTGATAAGAACTTCACACCGTGAAGTTAACACACAGCACTTGCAGTGTCAAGCAAAATCATTAAAATTTTAACTGAGGTAGACAAATTGAGTAGATGATTGAGTTTTTAAAATGGCTTAGTTTATATCGGGGTCTATATCATCTTCCAGGGTCATAACTCGTTCTCTGTGTGGAGAGCTTAAAATGGTCTCAGACAATATTCTGTGCTTGCCTAAGAACAGGCTGCTAATATGATGACTGGTCGGACCACTGGTCAGTCCTCCCCGTGACCTCATGCTGTACCAGAGAAGCTAGCTTAGATTTTAACTGTTTGGGGAGATTGCTGTACCATGCTGACATCCCATACCTCACCATGCTTTCTACCACAGCCTGATAGAATAAAAAAAAAACAATCCTCTGGTCGACCCCATCACCCTGAGTCTGTGAAGGAAGCATAATTTCTGCTGTAAACGAGAACACGAACTTTCAACACAGCTAAAGGCCTTCCAGCTAAAGGTGTTATCCAAGTGAAGGCCAAGGTACCTGGAGCAGACCGGATTGATTGGTTCATCCTGTACAACCACTAGACTGGAATCCCACACTGACCTAGGGTCCAGATCTATCTCCTCAATTTTTTTCATATTGAAAACAAGACAGCTGAGCTCATTTGGTTAATTCCATGCTTGGCAGGTTTGCAGCATGATTAAACCCTGATGGTATCCATGGAGACCTGATGTCCTGTTGTAGCTATTGTCAGTCATTACACCAGAAAATCTGTTTAAAACATGCAAAATCAAGCCGGATTAACTTAATTTTCTGTGACTGAGAGCAATAACATGAGAAGTCACTAATAAACCAGTGAGTCAGTGTTCCATAGCAAGAATCCTCCGAAACGCTCAACATGAAAAAGAGCTTAAATAATCATGTTTACTCTGAATCTTTGGCTCAAGTCTGACGTGAACTGAGTGAACTATATTCTTTGATCTGTCCTCTGCTGTCTGTTTACCTTTAATTAGCCTGGATACACCCCCCCAAACCTATCAATATCACAGCTGATTGATTATCTATCAGCCCTGTCACAGTGAGGTCAGAGCTGCTATCAGATCTGATCATATGTTTGTCTGTATGTGCTTGACCAGTAAAGATTTATTACTTACTGACTCTAATCCATGTGTTTCATATCCGAGTGAGTCATCTGTCAGTCATAAGGCCTTTCTCAATCCACAATTTGCAAAGTTCAGACTCTTGAACTTGGGAGTTCGAACTTGGCAAGTTCAAATCAGAAAATCAAGACTCTCAAGGACTGGAGGACTATTTGCAAGCTCTGGATGGATGACAGCACCATTGACTGGCTGGTCATCTCAGGAGCTGGGCAGCAAGCTACAGAGATGACCACTCAAATATTTGACATCTAAATGGTTACTTTCTCACCTAAAAATCATATCAAAACTTTATTAAGTGATATAATAACAGTCCTAGGATGATAATTGTTACAGCATTGAGCCTGGCTTACAAATCTTTCTCAGTATGCACTGCATTCTAGGACACTTTACTTTTTAGTAGATTTCTCTAAAAAAACAAGTATCACAGCTTGATGGTGTCTAGAGCTTTGGGGGAAAAGCTGTTCATCTGTGTGTTAGGCCAGGTTTTGATGGTGTGGTATCTTTTCCCTGATTACGAGGGGTCAAACAGGTGGTGTCCTGGGCAGATTGTGTCTTTGCTGATGTTGCTGGCTTCCTTTGTAGACGGCCAGCATACACACCATGCAGGTCTGGGAGCACAGTTCCCACAATCCTATGTGCTGTCTTTACCACCCAGGCCATGTCCTTCCTGTTCTCTGCTCTGCAGCTGGCATACCATACTGTGACACATTGACAGAGGGTGCTTTCTATGGTGCTTCTAACGAAAGTGACCAGAACCTGAGGGGGAAGTCTGGCTTGTTTGATTTACCTTAGGAAGAAAAGCCTCTGTAGATGGGCAGTGTTAAGGGACCATGTGAGGTTCCCTGTTGTGCGGATCCCCAAGAATTTGATGTTGTCAACGGTGTCCACCTCTTCAGCGTTGACATGAAGTAAGGGTGCGTGGTCTTCCTGGATCTCAAGTCAACTATGATCTCCTTGGTTTTATTGGTGTTCAGGACCAAAGATTACTGTCCAAACACCACTCCTGGACCTCCCCTCTGTAGCATGCCTCCTTGTTGTTGATAATGACTCCCACTACAGTGCCGTCATCAGCAAACTTTAGTATAGTGTTGGAGGTGTTGGAGGACAGTCATGAGAACACAGCCCTGCGGCACACCTGTGTTCAGGATAAGGGTTATGGATGTGTGGTTACCTGTCCTGACATTTTTTAGTCTGTAAGTGAGAAATTCCATAATCCATGGACAGAGGTGGTTAATCCTAGGTTGGGGGGATTTATTATGGGGGACTGTGTAATTGGGGTGACATGCTGATAACTCTGTGATGTATCTTAGATAAACCAAGGTTGATACTCTGATAATATTTTAGCATTTTACACAGTGTTCCTGACGAAGATGAATTAAATTCATTAGTGTGTGAAGGCTCATACATGTGAGTTAAGTAGCTCAGCTTCGGTCAGTCAGACTGACTGACTCCCCAGTTTCTGTGAGTGTAAACATTTTTTCAAACAGGTTTGAAAAGAAAGAAGGTTTTTGTGATAATGAACATCCTCTGGTCTTTATCCTCCCTCAGCTCTCAGGATCTTCTCAAACCCCCTCCCTTGTTGCCTGGTGACAGTGTCTCTCCAGGGAGTTCATCGGGGGCCCCATCCTTTCAGGCCCCGCCCCTGCTGGTCCAGCTACAGCAGCTGTCGAAGGAGAAGCAGAGGGTGGAGGCACAGCTTCAATGCTGTCAGGAGGCAGAGCGAGAGGCCAGCGAGAGAGTTCGGAGGTCAGATTCTACTTTCATGTACAACACGCCTGTCTACATATTTTTATACTTTAATACAATCTTTTATATGTGATTTTCATCCATCATTGTCTGTTTGTTCTGGGTCTCTTTGTGCTGGTTTGTTGTTTTATGTTCAAGTGAGGAGAAATTTAAACACTACAGCATACAGTGATGTTTTAGAGAATTTTCCTCTTTCCGCTTTGTGTCAGCAGTTGACTTTTCCTGTATCAGCTTGACACAAAGCAGCTCCATAACAAAATGATTGTCTCACTTTGAGAAATGTCACTAGTAGTTTCAGCAGATCTTAATACAAAATCTGACAAGCAATCTGATGGAACCACTTCGAGCTGCAGCTCTTAGATTTTTTTAGATTATATTCAACTTTATTTTCGCTGCACAAAAAAAATGTATCACCAGGGTGCAGAGTTTAGGAAGGAACAGCCGAAGGGTAGAGGTGGTAGAAGTTCACCAGAAACTGAGGATATAGATGGGAGATGCTGGTGAAACTTCTTCAACAGGGTTGAATTGTTAAAGTCCAAGAGAGGTCATCAGAGATGTCAAAAGAGGGAGCTCTGGTTATAACTCTGGTGGAGTAGAGGACAGGGCTCAGCACACAGCCCTGTGGGACACCAGTGTGGTTGTGGGTGAGGGTTGAGGAGGTGTTGTTGTCTAACCTAAAAGAGTGGGGTCTGTTGGTTAGAAAGCCCAATGTCAAGTTGCAGAGGGGGATGTTGATGCCCTGTCCCTGAGTTTAGTGATCAGATGGAGGGCGTTCTCACATAGGTGTACGTACTGCTGTTTATGACACAGGCAAATGGGTGGGGGGTTTCATTGTGACAGGTAAACAGGTTTGAGATGATCCAAAACTAGCTTCCTGAAGTACTTCATGATCATGGGGGTGAGTGCAATAGGGCTGAAGTCACTCAGGCTCAGTCTGGCTGTCCATCACAACCTGAGTGCGTATTCAGGATGCCATCAGGGCCAGAGGGCTTATGAGCATTAATCCTACTCAGGACAGAACACATAGGTGTGGGGGAGAGTTTTAGGGGCTGGTGGTCAGCAGGGAGCACAGTCCCTGGCAAAGTGTTCATAAAAGCTGTTCAGATCATTTGGAAGGAGGTGGTTATAACTCTGGTGGCATTTTTGAAGTGCTCCTTGATCCTTAGCCTTTGGTTGTGCTCTTTCCTCCTAATGCCTCTCTTCAGGTTAGCCTTTGATGAACCTGATCCCTGTGCATGGCTGTGGCTCAGGAGTTCAGGTGGGACATCCCGGGAGGGGAACTTGGTATCTTGCCCTAACTACTATGGGTGAATGTAGCATGTATTTTAAAGTGCTTTGAGCTTTGAAGGCCTCAGCCATGTTGGTATAAAAATGGTCAAGGTTTTGTCTCCTCTAGTTGGGCAGGAGAAATGTTGAGGAAATTTGAGTTCAGTTGTTAAGTTGGAGTGGTTTAAGTCACCAGAAACAATAGAGGTTGCCTAAATGTGTACAGTTTGCTGCTTGCTTATGGCAATGCGCAGTTCTTTCATAGCAAGTTTAACTTTGGCATCTGGGGAAATGTCCTGCAATCAGAGCAGTCGATGTAGAAGATGGACTTTGTTGTAGCTGTGTAAATCAAAGAGCCTCTGCATTGGCACACCAGTTAAAGCATGAAGACCAGAGAGACGTCCAACAGTTTTTTGTCTTTCCCAGAGGATTTCTCCTTAGCTAGTTGACTGCTTCACCGATCAAGTAATGCATCTGATCCAAAGTCATCTTAAGGAAATCAGTAAAATTACAAGCAGATCAACATGATGCAGCAAAAAAGAGAGCCCGAGAGGGGCCTGATCCAGGCCTCTTATCAGTTCAGGTCTGGCCTTACAGGTTGAGGTTAAGTTTTGGGTTTTAACTGTTGCTTGGACGAAACAAGACATTTCATGAGGAAATTACTGTATGAGGGACATCCTTTGTTGTCATCTTATAGTTTATAAACCAAACAATTCATTTATTAATCAAGAAAATGATCCGTTGGTTAAACAGTAGAAATAAATCTTGCTTAATATTAATAATAATAAAAAATATTAATAGTAATTAATATTTATGCTGTATAGCCCAAAGAAGTAAACTAAATTCCCCAAAAGTCTGAAGGAGGCAGTGCTGTAATGAGCAGAGCATTTCCTAGTTGAAATTTAATGTTGAAACATCAGAGCTGCCTGTTGACACAGAGCCGATGTTGAACCGTAATTGGCCTTTAATCAGCCTGCAGTGTGCTGCTGCAGTAAAGACTGGATGGTCAGAGACACAACACAGAAATCGGCTGACTTCAAATTCATTCCATCCTCTCTGATTTCTCTTGTATATATGCTGTAATATCCACAGACATGTACGCTGTCTGTACAGGATTATTATCTGAAATATCAGGATCGTTATGACCACAGAAACACAGATGCATTAATTACAGCTGGATGCTGTAATTTCATACTGGAACATCCAACCAGCTCAGTTTTTACTGGAGGAGAGAAAATGCTGAGTGGGATCACCTGCTTTGTGTGTGTGTCTGTGTTTACATACATCTAGTGACCTTTTCTAAATACCAACACACCTGTTGACATGTTAGTTTACACACATTTTGATTTTATACAAAAATGTGTGGAAACCGCATCCATGAACAAAACACATGCTGAATATGTGCAGTCAGAAAAAAACACAAGAGCGCCTCCTATGGTCAGGAGATCACATGACAGAAAATTCCCAATATGAACTCGCTATGTACAGAGAAATTCCCTATTATCCCAAAGATAGGACAGTAACCCATTTAGGACACGTAATACACCTTTTTCTGGTTTACATTTTTAAAAGTGTACAGTTGTGTATGTAGGTATTTGGACACTAAAATGCTCAGTTTCCTCCTGTGAGATGCTTTGCCAGGCCTTTACTGCAGCTGCAGATGGATAATGACTAAAAACAGACTGTGAAAGCAACACAAGAGCTTCTCAAGGAAAAGAAATGGAATATTCTTCCATGGCCAGGTCAGTCACCTGACCATAACTCAACTGAGCTCTTTTTCTACTTCCTGAAGACAAAACTGAGGGAAGAAAGACCCAAAAACAAACAAATGGAATATTCTTCCATGGCCAGGTCAGTCACCTGACCATAACCCAACTGAGCTCTTTTTCTACTTCCTGAAGACAAAACTGAGGGAAGAAAGACCCAAAAACAAGCTGCAGCAACGGCCTGGAAAAGTATCTCAAGGAGGAAAATCAGCATCTGGTGACGTCGATTGTTCCAGACTTCAGACACCCAGGTACTGTCAAATGATTTTTTTCCATGTACTATGAAATAATCCTAATATTTATAGATATTTTGGTTTGTCCATTTACTATAAATATGTCTGAACATAGTTGCACAGTGATTAAAAAGCTTCCTGATAATGAGTACAACCCTGTTTATCCTGTGATGTCATCCTGCTCCTCCAAACACCCTGATCTTCCAAACTGAGACACATATCACTTACAAGTGTTCCACCCATATGGACTTTCTAGACACCAAATATGCTGTTGCAAGGGTAAAGTATTTGTTAAAAAATAATTTAACTGCTTACGTTTGACAAAACAATAAACAAACAAGAACTTTGTCTCCTGAACTCTGCAAATAAAATGTGACACTATAAAGTTTTAAAGTCTCAAAACACTCAAGTGTCTTATGAAGGAGTCAACATAAACAAGGGAAATTTTACTAAATACTTCCACACAAGATTATGGCAGATTTTCTTACAATTGTTTCTTTTTTGTCATGTGACTTACTGGGTAATTTGAGCTCTTCAGACCTCAGAGGAGTCTTTAAAAAGCCCCAGCCTGTTATAGACATCACCAACCAAACAGGTTGAAACCAGTGAAATCATTGATGGTGTTTTCTACCATCAGAGACATGTTGCAGTATCTAACAGCAGCCATCAGAAACTCTGGGATGTGTTCAAAGACTGTTTAAGCGTGTGGGACTAAAGAGATTTGGTTGTGATGATTCATATTCAGTGGACATCGGAGTGAGTGTCTCTGCCGGCAAGTTGATCAGGAAGAATTAATCCTTCAGATTTCAACTCATGCCGGATGACGGTCTGATGCTGAATAACGTGACTTCATCTTCAGCTGCTTCTCATCTCATCAGCCTGAAGATGAAGGGATGAGATTCATGATGAAAACAGCTTAAGTCGTCCGTCTGCGTCCCGCGCTGTCCTCCTGGGCTCAAACCCGCAGCTTTCTGCTCTAATTTGGCTGCCAGCGGGGGGGCGACCGGCTCTGAAGAGCCTCCCAAGTTTCTGAATAGTGGAGAGAGGAATATTTGCTCTCGGGGGTAGAAATCTGCTGGTTATCAGAGACGGGAAGTTTAATTTGGTTTGGAGAGAGAGAGAGGGAGAGAGAGAGCCTGACTAGAAAGTCATCCAGGGTCAATTTCCCAACTCCTCCCTTCTTCATTTCAACTTCATCTCAGTCTCCTGCTTTTTCTTTTTCTCTTTCTGCACTCAGGCTGTCAAATATTCTCTTTTAGCCAGAGAACTTCACTGATTTCCAACCAGATTACAATCAAGACAGTTTCTTAGACTGTAGGAAAACCACTTGTTAAAAAAAAAGAATGACACTACAGGTAGGAATGTCAACATCATCACTTCAGGTAGGAGAAGTAGTGAGTGCACGTCATCATGGCCGCAGAGCAACTAGAAACGTCTCCACTTGAGGTATAACTGTGTTCACTGCAGTTAGAAGTAGTATAATCGTTTTTAGAAATGCACTCCAGGTAGTAACATCACCACAAGTAAACGTGGTCATTGCAGAGGACTAGAAATGGGCCGTCCCAGGTCAACTCAGCAGGTGGCAACATGATCCGATGTCAACACAGCAGGTAGAAACTACATCGGTGGTAGACATGTAGGTAAAACTTCCTTGTTGCAGACAGAAATGTGGCCACAGCAGAATCCTCAGTGCTTAAACATCATCTCTGTAGGTAGAAATGAGGTCACTATGGACAGAGACATGGTCTAAACATCCCCACTGCAGACAGACCACCTGAGATTGGCGGTTCATACCCTCAGATGTGGACTGACGGGTTTTATCCTTTACAAACATTTAGCACCTCCACTCTGTGGGAGTGTTCTGGCCGACCCTTCGCATCTCCTCCTTCCCCCTGTCGCTCGACTCCAACAATCGACTGCCCTGTCGGTGTGTTTGCTTTCTCACTCCTCCTCCCTCCTCTTCCTCCTCTATTCCTCCATCAGACCACAGGCCTCATGGTTGTTGAATTAATTCCCACTGTGGAATAATATCTCACTGACAGGAGGAACATCTGTCTGTAAACGTCAGTCTTTCCTTATATTTTCCTGATGTGTTCTGGTTTTTGCTCAGTTTGTCTTCTAATCATTAATGGCTTTGAAGTTCAGCCTGAAATCATTTCTCCTGTTCCTCTTCCTCAGGTTGGAGCGTCTGGTCGAGGTTCTGAGGAAGAAAGTCGGGACAGGAAACCTCAGAGCTGTCATCTGATCTCGCTTCTATTTATTCCTTTAATATCACTAAACTGACCACTGATACTATTCCACAATTTTCTCTTTATTTTCTCTTTATTTTCCTTTATCTTCCCTATTTTCCTCCAACTAAAATCATCTGAAGCTTAGTTTATATATTACTGTTTTAAATCTACAGAGTAGATTTTTTTTTGGTTTAGTATCCTCATAATTTTTAAACCAAAAAATATTTACAGCCTTAAAGTTTTTGATTTTTAGTTAATTCTTGTGTTCAGGTGTATTCATTAAATATTTTTAATAAGATGATTGAACTGGTTCTCAGCTGTGTCTTTGTTTTGTTTTCTCTCTATTTGTACTTCTATCATATTTTGTATGAAATACAATAGTATGAATGATGGACAAAGGCATTTTGTTCTTTATTTGGTCAAACAAACTCACCTGTCAGATTTCGATTTGTGAGTTATCTTTGATTGATTCCAATCGTGAGTCCAGTTTGCATCTCATTTCAGTGTCTCAACAGTGGAGGATCCCTCCTCCTCCTCCTCCTCCTCCTCAACCTCCTTTGTGTCCCTAATTGAAGATCAGTCTGCCTTTTAGTTCATCTGTTGATTTAAGGTTCCTCTCTTAAACTCTCTTGTTTTAAAAAGAGATGCTGCTCAGATTAATTTCACAAGATCGCTGTGACAAATGTGAGGAAGCTGCTCTGACTCAATGTTCCCTAAAAACTTAAAATTAAAATTTAACTTTGAAAACTTTGAATAACTCGGTCAAGGTGTCAGTTTAAAGGAAACCAATGAAGGTTCATCATGTTTCTGGTTTCTTCCCTGAAACGTCTGTTCAGACTCTTTTTCAAAAACTTAACACCAAACACAGCTAAATGCCAAATAAGAGATGTCACCCGGGACCACAGCTAGTTACTACTTGACAGGTTTAAGATCATGTCTAATGTTCAGTCAGAGGGTAAAAACAGGAAAAGAACAACAACCATGGTGAGATGTTTCCTGCATTACAAGTTCAATCGATTATATTAATATATATATTATATTATTGGAAAATTATTATTAATACAAATGCTTTAACAAGTAAGCAGCATTTTAATGTCACAGCTGGTTGAAGTATTTTTAGCTACCTCAGATACTTTAAGGTAGTGTCTTTCACTCAGTCAGCACTTTATTAGGAACCCCTCACTAACACTGGGTAGTTCTTCCCTTTGCTCTTAAAAGGCCTCAGGTCTTTGTGGTCTGGATTCACAAGATGTTGGAAACATTCCATGTTGATGTGATGTATCTAATCACTCATGCTCCCAGTCTCGTGTTCTACCACATCAAGAAGGTGATCTACTGGATTCAGTCGTGGTGACTATAGAGTTCACTGAACTCATTGTCATATTCATCAAACCAGTTTGAGACTTTTACTTTGTGACCTGGATCATTATCCTACCAGAAGTAGTGGTTAGAAGATGCTGAACTGTGGCTAGGAGGTGGCACCAAATCATGATTGATTGATGATAAGAGAACAAAAGCGAGTCAAGAAAACCTTCCATCCCCAATACACCACCACCACCATCACCACTCAGACTGCTGACATCAGGCAGGTTGGGTCCATGTATTCATGCCGTTGACCTCAGGTTCTGACCCGACCATCTACTGCCTCTGCAGTGATCTGGATTAATTTGACCAGTTTTTCCAGTCTTCAACAGTCCAGTTCTGGTGAACCTGGGTCCGTTGCAGCCTCAGGTTTCTGTTCTTCTCTGACAGGACCAGGACCAGATCTGGTCTCCTGCAGCTGTAGCTCATCCTGAGAAGCTTCACTGTTCACCACAGTTGTAAATTACCTGAGTTACTATAGTCCTTTCTGTCAGCTCCAACCAGTCTGGTCATTCTCCTCTGACCTCTGACCTCTCTCACCAACAGAGCTGCTGCTCACCGGATTTTTTTTTGTTTTTGGCTCCATTCTGAGTAAAAACTCAAGAGACTGCTGTGTGTGGAAATCACAGATCAGCAGTTTCATAAATACTTAGACCAGCCTCTCTGGCATCAACAATCCTGCTATGGTTAAAGTCACTGAGGTCACATTTTTCCTCATCCTGATGTTTTATGTGAACATTAAATGAAGCTCCTGAACTGTATTCGTGGGATTTTATACATCACACTGCTGCCACGTGACTGGCTGGTTAGATAACTGCATGAATAAGCAGGTGTACAGGTGTTCCTAATAAAGTGCTTAATGCGTGTATGTTGGTATGTAAAGTCATAGTTTATAAAGTACCTAAAAGCTTTATTTTTCAGATAAATGTGGTGCAGAACAAGACAAAAGAATGATACGGTGCAAATGTTCAAGTAAAGTACAAGCACCTGAAATTGTGCTTCAGTACAGCACTTGAGTAACTGTGCAGCTGTGTTTTTATGTGTGTTTGAGTGTTTGACTCAGACCAAGTAGAACAAACTGCTGAAGCTGCTTTTTTCTCAAGGTTTCACAAAAAGTCATTTTACATTCAAACACACACTCTGCTCTGCATACTAAAACTATCCAAACATGAGGAGGACCAAACTGATTGGTTGACCTCTGCTGCAGTCCACATACACACGCACACACTCACCACACAAACACACAATCTCAGGTTTTAATGATGTTTGTCTATAACATTGTTTCTTGTATATTTATCCACATTAAAGTTCATTTGACAGTGAAATTAAAGAGTCAAACTTGAAAAATTCATTAAACTCAAATAAAATCTGATGAAATTCAATAGGTTAAATTAAGATATTTTTTTTTCAATCTATTTTTTATTACCATATAAAGTTACTTATTATCTGGCTTTTGCTTCTATTAACTAATTAATTGTTAATATTATTCATTAATAATGTACTATTCCTATAAATACAGCATATGCAGTATCTTTTATATTTCATACATATATTTTACATATATTAAATGAAGTCTGAGTCATTGTAATCGTACAGAAAGGAAAAAAGGAGCATAAGATATTAAAATTAAAACAAATACACCATGAATCACAATAAAATGAAAACTATTTACATTTACAGTGTTAGTACAGGTAAGTATGGTGTGGATCAAAAAGAAAGTTGTTGATAAATGAAGACCTGTGGACAATGTACATAATTCAATTCAATTCAATTCAAATTTATTTATATAGCTCCACGTCATAACAGATGTCATCTCAGGGCACTTTTCATATAGAGCAGGTCTAGACCAGACTCTTTATAGTTATTATTTACAGAGACACAACATTTTGTTTACATAAATGTTTTTGTAAACCAGATAGTCTATGTACAAAAACATGAGTTCAGGCATACACTGAAGTTTGTGGTAGTTGAACAGTGCATAGCACAATTTACACTGTATGTTATCTGAATAACCAAACATCAAATAAATGTTTAAAATGTATCAAAGTTTGAGGGAATCAGAGAATCAGACAGTAGAATTAGTTTTTACTGCCTTAGGATCAGCCTTTCAGACAAACCCGAGGGTAAAAGGAAAACAGTGATTTTACTTTTCATTCAGATGTAAAGCTAAAGAGTAAGTTAAGAATGGGAAATGTCACTTAGAGTTTGTCACCTGAGTCTTGTTATTATTACAGAACAGTTTAAATAAAGTTTATTGGTTTATAACTTTATGATGTTTTGGAAAATATAAAAAAATAAATATATAAAAATTTCAGAGAAAATGAAAGAGAATAAAATAAGACACATTAAATTGACCAGTTCCCAACCTGTTGTTTGTTTGGTTTTATTTATAGATAATCTATGATTTCATTTATAAACCAAGTTTCCTGGGGAATTGTGTAATTTGGTGATGATTAAAGAGAAAAAAGAAACACCAGTGAAATAATTCCCATTAATTGTGTGATTCAATCATTTCACAGTAGGTCAGCTGGACAAATGTGGAATTTGTGTACATACAACTAAATAAATCAGTAAAATACAGTTAATTTCTTTGACATTTGCTGATTCTGTTTTCTCCTTTTTGCAGCGAAATACTAAACAGTCTTTGCTCACAGGCCTTGAACTAAATTTTATTTAAATGATGAGAAAATCACTTTTCAGTTAAAGTGGTAAAACCTTGACCTATCAGGATGAGGTCACATGTCAAAAATACTGGTTTAAATCTTCAAACTGAGCTATGCGTGAGATGTGAAAACAGGTTACATGACTGATAAAAACAGTCTAGAAAGAAGAAGCCGTGCGTTAAAGATGTCAGCTTTTAGTTTGTTGTCTTTCTCATTTTTAATGGGAAACCTCTGAAAATCTTGTGTGTCTGAGTGTTTTCTGAAGGATTTTATATTTCTGATGAATTCCTCTTGCAGGCTCCTGAAACCAAAGCCTGCTGCGTCAACTGATCCACAGTAGACTGAGATGTTTTGGAGATACAGGGTTTCCACCTAACAAAAGTAGTATGTAGGGTGTATGCACATATTTGTGTGTGTGTTCTTCCCCCCACACCCCACCTACCCTGCTGGCCAGGTTACCATGGTTACAGCGGACCACTCGTGGTCGACTTGGGTGTCCTGGTTTTAATCCTGCAGCCGTTAATCTGCTTGTTCTGAAGAAAGACTCAGTTTGTTGGAGCTCCAACTTCTGACGCCACCTGGGAGAGTGTGTGTGTGTGTGTGTGTGTGTGTCTGTCTGTCTGTCTTTCTGTCTATGTGTGCATGTGTGTCTATGTTTTTTTCTATGTGTGTGTGTGTGATTGTGTGCGTGGGTGTTTGTGTCTATGTGTGTGTCTACGCCTTGTAGGTGTGTGTTTGCATCTGTTGTGTTTTTGTCTGTGTGTGTGTGTGTGTGTGTGTGTGGCATTGATTGCTCTGATCTCGTTAAAGCAGAGTCTGATCTGCAGGTTACATGAGAAACTTCTGAAAAGAGTCTGAACTGTGATTCACTTTGTGTGTTTTCTTTATACACACATCTACGTGTCCAGGTGGTGGGGGCATTGTCTTCCTGGTTCTCTGCTCATCCTCTGGCGTTACCTTTAGTTTGTCACCATCTGTGTGTGTACAAGTGTAATTAGTTTTAACGTGAGACAATGTAACATGTAACTGTTACTTTGCAGTGTAACAGGAGCACTGCAAACTACAATCTGTCACACCAGACCAACAAAGACTGAGTGTGTTAAACTGAGCAGCAGCATGTTTTATCTATATTCATAGTGAAATGATTTGTTTGAATGCGGATGATACTGTTTTATCATCAGTATCTAATACTTTACTTATTGAAGTGATGAAAGATGTAAAAACAGACTTCTTATATTTTATACCACTTCACAGTAAAAGACATGTCCCTCTATAATAGAGAACATATGAATTGTAATAAAGCCTTTTTCTGAATCAGGTCTGTATGTGATGATCAGCTGAGGTTTGAGGTTTTAGAATCAGAGATGTCCACACTGCTCAGCTCTTTAAGCACAGCCACTACATATTTCATCAAAACATCTTGGCCTGTGTTTCATCCAAAAGAAATTTATTACAGCACCAAGGTGCTTTCTAAACTAGGATTAAGTGCAAACAGAACTAAAACCAGAGCACAGTTAGTGAAATGAAGATGCTGCTGAAACGTCACTGGACAGGCATCACTAGCTTTAGTTAGAACTGAAACTATGCATATTTACTCCCTGATTTTTACTGAAACCAGAGTTTAGAGCAACTGTAGATGAGCTAAGAATAAGCAGTGTTTTATTTATAGCAGAACAGGTTTAAGATATTTATTGATTTTAGATTTTAGTGAAGGTTGAACAAGGATCAAAAATGATGCCGAGATTTCTTGAAACCAATGTTGAGTTTAAAGCCAATGAACCCACGTACTGTCAGAAACTGTCAAAAGACTGATTTTTTGCAAAGAACTGGACCTGAGCTTTGCTGAGATTCACTTGCAGGAAATAAGATAAATGCCTTTATTGTCCCAGAGGGAGGTTTGTTTTCTCAAAACCTTCACAGACATGTTTGTTTTCCACCAAATATCTGATCCTACAGAACAACATCCACCTATAGTGACTCCAGCTTCATCAAGCGGTTCCTGGTTCTATTTAGACTAAAAATACTCTTGTGATACATGAACATACTTTCTGAGAGACCAGGTTGTTCTGGCTGACTGACTGACTTCATGGTCTGGTTCCTGGTGGTTCCTGGTCATGTAACCTGTTTACCACAGTCCCTCAGGTGTCCCCAACTGGACCAGTAATATTCCTCTACTGGTCTCAGATTAGTCCTCAGGATCTGGTCCATGTTTCTTCCCCAGGAACTGCTGGTCAGTCCAGGTTCATGATGCTCTCAGTTTTCAGCAGGTAGGGACTCACAGAACTAAACTTACATGTGTGTGTGTGTAAAGTTTGTTACTTTAGGATATGGAGTGAATCTGAATCTGGTGGTTAGTGTTCAAGTATTATTATATACACACAGATATGTTTCATTAAATATACTGACCTATGTTTTATTGTTAATTCATATTATTCTGTTCTACCTCTTTCTTTTCAATTTATTCAGTGTCTGATTTGTGTTTAATTTCACCTCTTGTGTTTTCACATTGTTGCTTCTCCCATTGAAATAAATTAATTAATTAAAAAAAAAATATATATATATATATATATATATATATATATATATATATAGATATATATATATATATAGATATATATATATAGATATAGATCTATGCATTTATTTTGAATGTAATACTCATTACAAATGATAATATCAGTTTGGGTGAAAACTTGAATCTTTGAATAATGTTAATGAATTTCCGAAAATCTTAGTATTTGGTCTGTCCCCCTTTAGTTCTAATGACAGAATGGGCAGATTACACATGTTCTCCCAGCCCGATCTGATGCACAAGGCTCAGTTTTCTCAGTCTTCAGATGCTCCATTGTTGTTCAGTGGGGTTGAGGTCAGGTGACTGTGGAGGAAAGTCCACGACAGTCTGGACTCCTTGGTCTTCTTTCGTGTTCAAGTGGTTCTTCAAAGCTTTGAGATGCGTTTGGGGTCATTGTTCTGCTGCAGGATGAATCCTTCTCCCCAGAGAAAAACCAGAGGGTCCAGATGAAGAATGAGGTCATGCTTCTCCTTGGTCAGGGTGGGGTCAGTTCAGTGCAGGTACAACGCCCCCAGACCAGCGTGTCCCCCCACCATGTTTCCCTGTCAGTTTGGTACACTGTGGTCTCATTCTCTCTCCTGTTTGTCTCCTAACACTCACCCTTCTGTTACTGCTGTAAATGTAAGACTCGGATTTATCAGTAAACAGGACTTTTTCCAGTCATCCATCCACGGTGAAGTGCTTGCACTTCTTAGCCTATCCCCAAATATCTGGCCTTGTTTCCCCCTCTGAGAAGTGGTTTAGAGACTGTTACTCGTCCTCTCAGACCAAATCAAGACCAGATGTTTTGACAGTACTTTTGCCAATTCAAGCCCTGTGTTCTTTATTTAGCAATTTTTACATCTGTGATGAAGCTGCTTTTCCAACTCTCAGGGAACTAAGTTTGATGTATCGATCCTCTGACGGTGGGGTCACTTTTCTTCTGCCTGATGGTGCTTTGGATACAGCTGATCAAGTTTTTGCAAAGCGTTTTAAGGTCCCATACACTGCCCCCCCTCCAAGAGACCCTTAGTACAGCTATGATTTGATGCTCAGAAAGCTCCTGCTCCTTCAAATAACAATTTGACATCTGTCAATATCACTTAGCTCTGATGCCATTTTTCCCACCATCACAATGCTTCATGGGAAGCAAAGATCTGCTAGAAACTTGAGGCTCAGCCTTATTTATACCACATGGAACACTAGCTGTACGTTCAGTTACTTGAACGAGCCTCCGATAAAGAGATGGACTCCACCTGAACCCAAACACCTGCTTCAATAGAAAGAATACGACTCAAAGAAACCTGAGCTCCGGTACAAAGAGTCAAGTTGGTCAATGTCCCAAATTTACTTAAATTCAATCCCTAATTTAAAAGTAGAGCAGAATGTTAAATGCTTCTTCTTCATTTTACATGACAGACTCAGAGTTTTGGATCCCACTCAATACATATCTGCAGTGGCTTCAGTATTCATGAAAGATTTCAGTTTATGATTTTCCAATAAACTTGCTAAAATGACTAAAAACCTGTTTTCCTTTTACATTATTGGTTATGAAGTGGAGACTGATGGGTCCATTTATCATTAAATCTATGACACAATGAAGTGAAGGGGTCTGACTACTTCCTGAAGCCTCACTAAGTATGTATATTATATATATGTTGAACTATAGCGATCCCTCTTTGCTGAACCTGAACACAGAGCTGCATTCTGAACACCTCCAGGAATAAACGATTTTCTTCAGGGTTTAATTTTCACACATTGTCCAGGTTAAACGTAGACTGAGCATCTGTCAAGTCAGGGTAACGCTTCCCTCTAAATGTGTTCACCGCTGTAGTTTGTTGGAGTCAGAGTTTGTTGACAAGCTGAAACTTCTGTCACACAAACACAGAGATATGTGAGAAGATCGCGTCAATTCAGCTGCTTTAAACTTCTCTGTTTACTGCACTGAACCAGTCTGACCACAACAACCATGAAATCTCTGCCAATTACCCCACCCCACCCCACCCCCCACCCCCACCCCCATCCACCCCTCGATGATCCATAATGAAGGACCCCCCCCCCCTTCAGGACCACCAACCTCCCGGCTGAGCCATATTACCACCTCACAAAGCTCTAATAAACTTCCTCCGTATCATTTTTAATGGAAAAGCAGCTGCTCTCTCCCTCGCTCTCTCTCACTCTTGCTCTCTCCCCTTTTCTCTAGGTCTCTCTCTCTCTCTCTCTCCCTCCTTTGATCGCCCTCCTCCCTCTCTCCTTTTCTTCTTCTTCTTCTTCTCTCTGATTCTGGAGGGGATTTCTTTGCTCTTTTCGTTGGCCGAGCACAATTGTGTTATTGGAGATAATTAATTCCAATCCCCATCAAAAGGCATTAGTGGCCCCGGGGCCCCTGTTCGTGGCTTTCTAGTGGGGAGAATGAAAGGCAAGGGGAAGAAAGGGGCCGAGGGCCATCACATTGTGGCCGACATTTTCCTCCATAAGGCGTGAGTGGAGAGAAAAGGGGCCGAGGGCTTTAGTGAAATGATGCTGGGGGCCCCAGGGCCGCCATCACCGCCATAGTGCCCCGAGCGGCCCCGCTCCACCCCGCCGGGAACATATGGCTCGTATTACAGCAGCAGACTGGGTGGCAGAGGGAAAATTCACATTTATTAGACTAGAAAGATTCTCGAAGGTTTAAATATCATGTCCTGTTTTAGGTTTTGGTTCATTTAGGTTCATGGTTTATCATGTATAATACAGACTGGGACCAATATATGACATATTCCCCTTTTGTTTAAATTAAAATCAAACAGGTTAGGCTAGGGCTAACCTTTCTTTTCCACAGTAATCTGGAGATTCTGTTTATGCAAGTATTCAGCTCCATTAACAAAGGTGAAAGTATCAGTACCAGACTGTAAAAAAAAGTCCTGCACTCGAAATGTCATTAAACGAACAGAAGTATTTAACAAAAATGTGTTTAACATCTTACAGGTAAAAGTTCCCAGAGGTGAGAAACAGGTCCTCTATGTGTGATTTTATTAGTGGATTTTTTTTAAACGATACAGTAATTTACTGTTGTAGTTGGTTGAGTTGAAGTTTATTTAAATTATGTAAAATCCTGTTTTGTAGTTTAATAAGCATCAAATTAAGAATCATATTTTATAAACTCACCATATCTTTCATATGTAAATCTTAAGCTGTTGAGTAACTATAACTGTCAATTAAGTGCAGTGCTTTAAAAATGATATATTGATAAACGACTTTTATTTCATCACTTGGATTTGGACTTTGTTTTCTCAGGAGCTTTGAAAAATATCAATTATTGATCAGGATCATTTTCTGATGTGACATTGCATCTATCTGATACAAAACTGATGAAAATAAAATCTGTAACTTTTTCTATAAAATTAAACAGATCAAAATGTTGGCCCCAGTTTCTAACAGCCCAGTGACGTCTTCACATCTTTTTTGTTTAACCAACAGTTTAAAACCTAAAATTATTTATCTGTTATCATAACAGTTTGTGATTAATTTGCTTTTAATCATCTCAGCTCTAAAAAATTACAAACATTAAATTTCCCAGCGATAAACGTGAATTTAAACTCCCCCAAAAAATGAGAAAATCAAACCGCTGCAACTTTACATCAACACATCATCAGGCTGAACAGCATTATTCAGTAAACACAAGGAAATGAGACATAAACAGGGATAAATTACAACTTAATCCACATTAATTGGTCATATAATCACATGAAAAACCAAACCCCGGATAATTTCTACGGATTTATTTGCAGTGGGCCAAGGCTCCGGTGATGAAATGTTGGTTGATAATTTCAGAAACCTCTGACGGAGACTCTGCTCTTTTTTCACAAACTGAAGAATTTATCAGAAAACATTCACTTTCTGATTAATAACCTGAAACCTGGTTTTCTGATAAACTGAAGAATTAACTGCTCCTTGATTGGATGGGTTGGGAAAATTCTCCTGCAGCTTCAACTAAACAACTATTTAGAAAGATGCTGCATTATCTATAAAATCAATTACCATAAAGCTGAAAACAGGAAAAGTGACATTTTAGAGAAGTGCACAGGATATTTTGAATTCTCTTCTCAATCTTGTTCTATCTTCAGGTTTAAAATAATATAAGGTGAGAAATGTTTTATAGACAGGCCTCACCTTGGCTTGACTTACACTCACCGTCTGTATAATATTATTATTATAACCACAGGAGCTTTTATAGTTGTTGTTATTTACAGTCTTTCCACTACATGACCCCTTTGTCCTACAGCTTTAATTCAGAAACAGAAAAACTCTGCATAGCAAAACATTTAAGAGTAAAAAAAACCAAAATGTCAGTTATATCAGCAGAGGAGAGATCTCTCTACACACACATATTCATCCATCTATATTAAAGAAATAAAGTACAGACTTGTAATTCTGAGTGTAAGAAGTTAAATAAAACTTGGTGAATTTCAAAAATCTGCAGTGTAGCTCTCAAAGGACTCAGCAGTCATCTGCTCCAGTTAAACTGAACCATTGACGTATTTGTTGCAGTGGTTTTGGGTGATTCCCAGTTTATTGTGACTGGGACCCCTTTGCACAGAGTTCTGGTTGAGACCTGTTTGTTTGGAGCTGGTTGAAACTGCATCCGTTTTAAAGAGGTATCCTGCTCTGAGCAGAGCTGAGCCAAATTTGGCTCCTTTTTGCAGTAATATTATATTTTGTGTGATGGTATTACGTTTGTTTTTTGTTTTTTTTTTTTACTTTATCTTCTTCTATGTTAAAGATTTATATCTTGATCACGCAGGTTTTTCTTGTTTGTGCCAGGTCCACATCTTGTTTTAAGCAGATGTTATCCTTTTCCCACATTATTTCTCTGTGCAAGATCCATATTTGTTTTGCACTGGTTATTATTTTGTTTGCACAAGTTATTTTCATATTTACACAAGATCTAAATCTTGGTCAAACTAATTTCTGATATTTATATCTTATACTCACAAGTTACCTCATTGGTGCAAGGTCAATATTTCATTGACATAAGTTATTATTTTGTTTGTGCAATATATTTAGATTAATAGTTTGTATTTGTTTGCACCAGCAATTATCCTGTTCACACTTTATTATTTTATTCAGACAGCAATCTTAGTTGACATAATCACACAAGATCCATGTCTTCTTGCCACACCTCATTATCAGGTTTGCAAACGAGTCACATTATTTTGCGTAGGTTTTTACTGTGTTTGCACAGGATCCGTATCCTGCATGAACAAGACTTGGTTCACGGGGGACATGGACTCTGGACATGACTGTTCATAAAATCCTGGTACAACCTTATGTGGAGAAACAAGGTTTTCACTGCAACAGTGAAGAAATGAGAAGAAGCTGTGTGTGTGTGTGTGTGTTATACAAACATATTTCAATCTAGACACATAAATGTTAAACGCAACATTTTTTTCTATTTTATTTACATCAGAAATTATTATCTAACGTTTAAACTGAAGTGGAGTGTTTTTAAATCTGATCCTGTCTGCGGTCAGTTTCTATACTGGATTTTTTTTTTCTAGTGATGAGATGTCTGACAGCTCTGACCCTTAACAATAAAAGCTTCTCATTGCTTGGTTAAATCATGAAGGTCACAGAAGTAAAACGGTAACAAGCAGCTGATCCACAGACAAATCAAATGTCATTTCACACGTTTCACATTACACATGAATCACAGTCAGCGGCCGCTCATCACTTATAGTAGTCAAATGTCAGTGAACGCTCCTCTTTCTTTGTTTTGGCTTAAATATTCTGACGCCGATCACTTCAATTTAAACTAATCGATCAATTTGTAATTTATCAGCAGGGAAATAAACTAAACACGTTTAAGTCAAATTCAGACCTGACCCACTGAGTCTAAATGTGCTGAGTAGCTTTTTTTTCGGCTTAATTAAATAACAATAAATTAACTGTCTCAACAGGAAACAGTGAATCTTCTTCAGTTGTTGTTTTATTTGTTGACTTTTACATTTAGAAAGAGGAACAAATTGGACCCGGACTAAAATGTATTTTTATTTATTTCTATTTTTCTTTGTTTACTTACAGAAAACAAAAATATAAATATGATGCAAAAAATAAACTGGGCGCATGTATTTATTTTCGTCAGTGAACAAAATGTAAATTCAAAATGACATATCTTGAATTTGCTGTTGTTGTCTTTTCTTGTTTTTAAACTAAGAGTTAAATTGGAACAGTGTTCGTTTGTAGTTTGCATGTAACAAAAGGGTTAAAATAAAATGTCTAGATTTTCTGTAAGCTATAAGTTTTTATTCTGATTATTGGCTCAGGTTTTTGCGGATCCTCATTTATTCTCACTGGAGCTTTCCTCGCATTCGTTTCAGCATCGGTGAATCATTTGGTTTTATTGGTATTAAAATCATCCAGCGCCTCTCGGCGCCTCTCGGCTCCTCTCGGCTTCGTGTCGGCCTCGCCGTGCTTCCGCTTCGGGATCATGTTGGCGGCTAATTAGCGGATAATTACAGGATCATTAGAGACATTTCGCGGCTCCGCGGCCAAAATGTGAGAAAAAGCTTCAGATCAAAGTGAAATCTGTCGGGATGTGTTCGGGTTCACGGAGCGGCGGCGGAGGTTACGGCCCACAAAGACACGCGAAATCCGGCTACAGCGGCGGTGCTTTGAGGCGCTTTGAGGCCGCAGGAGGTTCAGCGTGTTCGCCTTGTTCTCCAGCGTGTCGGAGGAGGGAGAGGGACTGAGCAGAGCCTGGGGCCGCCGGCTCAACCCGAGTCCCGCACCTGAGCGCTGTGACCGGCGGCGATAGAGACCGGGACGGAGGAGAAAACGTCTTCCAGGGCAATACACGGGGTCAAGAAAACCACGCGGAGAAACAGAAGAAGAAGGGGGCGCGAGAGGAAAAGAGACAGAGAATAAGAAAATTTTAAAAACTCAAAGCGACTTTAAAACGCAAAGAAACAACTGATAAAAGGGAGAAAAGACAAAGAAAAAGGTAGAAAAAACAGAGAAAGGGAGAAACGAGAAAAACAAAGAAAAAAAGAGGAAAAAACATGAAAAGGAGGAAAGACAAAGAAAATAAGTAGGAAAAGCAGAAAAAGAGAAAAAAAACAAAGAAAAGGGCAAAGCAAAAAGTAGAAAAGACAGGGAAAGGGAGAAAAACAGGAAAAACCAAGAAAAAAACAAAAGAAAGGATAGGAAAAACTATAAAAAGGAGAAAAGACAAAGAAAGAAAAAATAAGGAAAAGGAGAAAAAACAGAAAAAACAACGAAAAAATAAAAAACTAAGAAATAGAGGGAAAAATGAGAAAAAGGAGAAAAGACAAAGAAAAAAGAAGAAACAGGAAACCAAAGAAAAACAGGAGAGAAACAGAAGAAGAAGAAAACCGAGAAAAGCAGAAATATGAAGGAGGAGTGAAAGAAAAAGGCACAAATAAAAAGAAGAAACACGAGCAGAGGAAAAGAAGAAAAATAAAAAGGATCAAATCAGTTGATAAAGTTTTCCCTGCAAATTCTTCAATAAAAAGGGGAATAAAACGGAAATCTGCCAGATCATTGTTTAACATTGACATCAATCCAAATCTGATTCCAGGTGGAAACCTCGTATCACTAACCTGAAACGTTTATGGCCCTGAGCAGCTGAAACATGAAACGTGGAAATAATGTCATTTATCTAAAGGAATCGCCAGGGACCCTAAAACTAGAGATTCGAGCTTTTACAGTAAAAACCAGTCAGATTAAAATAAAATGAAATAAAAAATTACCTTCTCCTTTTTTTCTGACAGTCATCCATAAAAATAATAATAAAATCGATGGTCAGAGTGACTCCCTTTGTACATTAATGCTTAATAATAATTAATAGCTCAGTTATATCACACCAACAATCGCCGCTTCTTCATAGAATCGCATTTCATTTGTTTTTGTCACTTTAGCTCATCGAGAGGTTTCTGGAAACGAAAACAACCTCTTTTAAATAATATGGTGTTAATATTTACAGCTAAGTAGGTCAGCGTAAGATCCCCTTTATTAATCACTGATGAACATTTATTGATCCAGATGAAATATTAACTTTGTTATTGGTTCATTAGAAAATGTAATGATCCGCCTTTTAAAAATAACACAACGTCAAAACACCAAATTAATGAATGAAACTATCGCATTTAAATAGATTAAAATCAATTTTCATAATTCATTTCTTATAACTGATCTAATACTAAATTAATTATTAATCACTAATAAAGCCATTAATTACACCTCCTTTGTAAAAGGCGACCTTTTTAAAATTGTTCCCAAAATACTGGAATCTGCCTTCAAAAACCCAAAACACTCGATAATAAAATATAAACTTAACATTTATCAGAAAGAGCAGCGACCCTGTGTGGATAAAAAAATTAACCACCAATCAATAAACCAATAAATGTCCAGTGTTTCCTTGCTTTATTCGAAAATGACAGAATAAGTTAAGAACATGCATCAGAGTCAAAAACCAACGAGGAAGAAACACACAACGGGGACGAACTTGGGGGGCTGGTGAGGGTGTGTGTGTGTGTGTGGGTGGGTGGGGGGGGGTCTCTTCTTCTTTTTGCACATTAATCGCCCTCCCACCCCTTCATCCTCCTTTCCTTCTTTCAGGCTGAGAGGAAGATGACATCTGTGTCAGCGTTCATTTTTCTCCAGAAAAGAGAAGAAGAAGAAAGAGACCTCTGACTTCATTCATGCACATGGTAATAATAATCAATAATCAATAATCAGTGATAGACAGAAGGGTTTAAATACACAGAGTGGATTTTTATCATCAGATACATCAACAGTCAGAAAGCAGACAGGAAGGCGTTTCTCCTTTTACACACAGAATGAATGATCAAACGAAGATCCTTTAAAAACAGATCGATGGAGAAATCAATTAGTTGATTAATCAATAAGCTTCATAAGTGATGCATTGTTCATTTGACTTTTTTTTTTTTGAGTGAAACCTTTTTTAGATTCGGTGGTTCAAGCTTTTAACATCCTCAGTGTTTCTTTTGGGGGGGGGTCTGAGTTGGGACCTAGGATAGATGAGATCACTGAAATAATCAAAAGCTCATCTGTATCAAACAAAGTGATGATGTGGATGGCAGCAACAAGGCATTATTGATCAGTGATCAGCCCCATATCTGTTTAACTGTGAGCAGGTAAACTGGAATGTGATCATTGTTCCAGTCTGAAAATACATCCACCGTTGTTTCCCTGCATGAATGAGTTTGTATACATTAAAACCAAGAGGACAAGTGATGATAAAGCTTCTTGTTGTGGTTAAAAATGGGAAATGCTGCCTCATGTTTTATACATAATATTCTCTAATCAAGAATTTTATATTTGCATCTTTACTACAAACAGCTCTGTTTTTTTTTAACTGTCTGATCTGTAATTGAGCCCGAGTAGTGTCTGTAGGCAATTCGGCATTTCTACTGTTTTATTACACTTAACACATTCAAAGATTAATCCACACATTAATTTCTAATATTAATAGTCATTATTTGCAGCTTTAAATTACTCACACTCAAGTGATTCCCAGCATGAGTGTTTGGACCTCAGAGGGAATGTGGAAAGTTTGTGGAGTAGCTCAGGTCATTTTAGATAATAGAAATTATAATTGGTAAAAAAGAGTAAAAGAAAAAGAAAACAGACATTATTTATATCTACTAATGAGCTGTGAGTGAAAGCTCTGAGAAACCAGAGAGTAAGTAGGAGGAAAAGTTGAAGCTCTTAGTGACTGAACACAAAAAAGAAGACACCCTGTCTGTAAAACCATGTCCTCACCATGTCACCCAGTTTCGAATCATTTCAGAAAGCACGCAGGGAAACGCTGTTGGCTGCCGGTTCAAATCTGAGCAGCTTGACCAAACCCTGAAGCTTCTGGCTCAAGTTGTTCCATGTCAACAGTTTTTAGCCCGAGGACGGTCTTAAATTTAAAAAGAAAAAAAAACAATACCTGGATTTCGTGTATTAGAAATGTTTTTTCCTCTGTCCTTTTTTCATTAATAAGCTGAAACAGATCCAGCAGCAGGCTAGTGTCTTTAATATCGTCATTTAACTCTCAGCTGTGGTAGAAGGCTTTTATAATTTATTAGTGATTTGTATTGATTTACTTCATGTTCCTGATTTCAAACATCTAGGAAAACAGCCTTTTTTCCTTTTCACATCTGAAGAAGCCAGCGATCCTTCAGTGGATCTGTCACAGCCTCCAGTCCTGATTCCCCTCAGATTAAAACATTTCAGTGGAGGAGACACATGTGGGACTCAAACTGATGATCAATATCTGGACTTGTTTTTCATCATTCACCAAAATATAAAAAAAAACCGATAAAATTCAACTTAAATACCATAAAACTGAACTTCATCAAAAGGAAAAAACACTGTATTTAATTTGTGTTGTAATGTCAGGAACCTAATCTGATAGAAACAGAACTGAAAGAAAACACAGAGACAAGTGTGGATGTTGTTTTAGCCCAGAAAAGACCAAGCACTGGGAAACGCATCAGAAACCTGTCCGGATACATACAACAAACAGAGAGGTGGGAAAATCTGTGTTTGAGTCATTTGGGTTAACTGACCCTTCAAATAATAAGCCTTTTCATCTAGGCAGGAGTTTCTCACTCTGAGGGTCACGACCCCTCAAGGGGTCAGCTGAGAGGCAGACGAGGTCGTGGGATGAATAAATCCTCATCATATCTCTGATCAAATACATTTTTTCTTAATCTTTATAATCTGGAGCTAAAAATTTTTCTGTCAATATCTGCAGCTTCTTCACCATAGTAAAAATGTCATAACCATTAACCACTGACCTTTGACCTCTAACAGACAAAACCCAAACCTGCTGAACTGAACCTTAGATATGACAGAAAACAATTCCCAGATCATTAAAACTTATATTTTCTTTGTTCTCCTTAAATTAGTGGTTCCAAAATGGGGACTGGTAACCTCTTAAGGGATCGCAGGATAAATCTGTGGGGTCTCAAGGTGCAACTGAAAATAAAATCATCAACATATTGTGCTGCACAAATAGTTAAATCTCTCAGATATTTCTCCTATTCAATCGGATGGTTCCCTTCATCATGCTCCTAACATCTCAAATAAAAGACCTCGAGAGGAAAACACGAGTGTTTGGTGGAAGTGTTCATAGCTCTGAGACATGGAACCACACCAGAGGCTGGAGAGCAGGCTCAGCTTGGAGAGATCAGTCTGATCAGAAGCATCTATACCATCTGACCTGAAGGTCAGATTGCAGCCAATAAGGTTATGGTCTCTGGTTGAATAAAGGGGTGTTTTGTTCCCTAACATTCGGAACAACACTGAGCCTGGGGAGAAGTGCTGTCTGAAGGATAAACTCAGAGAACAAATTCTGCAGTGCTTCCGGAAGGGCAGAGAATAATTGAGATGGTTTAAATAATAAGCAGCTTGCTAATCATGAACATGCACAGCTATGATTTTACTGCTGGAGCTTTTATCGACACTTACAGTGTAAGACATGTTTCTGTGCATCTCAGAACCATGTGGGTTTTAC
>CM029120.1:192500-585000 GCA_016859345.1 Istiophorus platypterus
AACACTGACACAGTCTCTGATCTCAGATCCGATCAAGGAACGGGACCCTGGTTCTTCTTCTAAATGAGTGGACTGCGGAGACATCGACACTGCGGTGAGACAGGGGGCAGACAGACTGGTGGACAGACAGGTAAAACCTCACCTGTCGTTTTTGACTGGTTTTATTCTAAAATTCTTTTACTCTTTTCACTTTTGAATTAAAGTGTCAGTCGCGACAGTTCACATTTAACACAAAAATCACATTTAATCTGTAGCATTAACACATTCTGTTTTATACGCTGTAAATTTACTTTACACATTTTATTAAATGATTAACTCAAATCTCTCGGACGCTCTAACACTAACACTCCGATCTACACGGTACTTTATGGCTCCACGCACTTTTATTAATATTTGAACAACAAAACATTTGCATTATAATATAAACCGTAAATCTAACAGACTAATAATTTAAAACAAAGTCCTATTTGATTCTCATCAACCTGCGGATTCCCATCAAATTTCTTATAAAATATTTCGTTTTAACTCATTGTGTTTAACTCTACAAACGAACATATATAGAATATGTGTATATTTATTCTTTATCCTGTTAACCACATCACTACCTCCGCCTAGAGAGAGGAAATTCACTGCAATCGCTACGTGAAAGAGGACTTGGACACTGTCATTGTCTCATTGCTGTTCTAAATAATGTCACTGAACCATGTATAAGGGTCGAAAAAAAGGTTTATGACTCAAACTGTCCGACTTTCATACAAGACTTCTATTTTAAAAAGACTCAATTTAAACTTACAGCGTCACCTTGTAAACCAGCTGCCAAGTGTCAAAATCAGATACATCAGACACTGAAATATTAAAGCTTCACTGACGAATTCCATTTTATTTGACCTCCTCTTGTTTCTCTGTAGCAGTTTAGAGGTCGGACCCATGTGGATATGGGCTCCGACGGAACGGGGTCGGTTTACGGGTCGGACCCGTGTTCCTTAGTGCATCTGTCTGAGCGTTTTCTCTGGGAAGACCCCGTCGGTCTGAACCAGATGTTGAACGGGACCAGAGTTTCTGTTAAATGTAGTTATGCTTGGAATCCGTCTGATTAATCCCGTTAATACGGCACGTTTATCTCCTACAGATTATCCTTCTTCCTCTTATTTACCTTTGTTTCCTGTTATTTCCTATTATTTTCTTTCCTTTTTTCACTGCTTCTCCCTGTTCCCGTTTCTTTCACTTTCTTCCTTTCCCTTTCCCCTGCTCTCCTTTTTTATTTTCTACTGATGTATTTCCTGTTTTTTTTCCTCTGCTTTCCTCTTGTTTCCTTTTATTTCCTATTATTTTCTATTTCCCCCCTTCTTTCCTCCTTTTTTCGTCTTTTTTCCTCTTCTTAGCTCTTCATATTTTTTCTCTTTCCCTTTTCTTTCCCTTTCTTTCCTCTTTTTTAGTCTTTTTCCTCTTCTTTGCTTTTCCTATTTTTTTTCTTTTCCTTTTCTTTCATTTTTTCCTTTCTCTCCTTTTCTTTTCTCATCTTTCTTTTTCTGCTTCGCTGTGATTATTTTGCTCAGTTGTGGACCCAGAGGTTTAACCCCGTGTTTTAACGAGAGAAAATTCCCGTGAGGTAGAATAAACGTAAAAAGTAATAAAAGGAAAGATTCGATCGCTCTGTGTTGAGCCGAACTGCTGCTCAATAAACTTAGATTATATTGAAATAATTCAGATTTCCAGATAATCCACCATTTGTCTTTCTATGCCCGGTTGGTGGTAAAAGAAATATATCGACGCTCCGATTTTCGTTTTTGTTTAAAGTTTCAAACAGCAACGGAACAAGTCAACGGTGTATTTTACAAGACATTTGGATTAATGTTATTCTGGAACAGTTTCACAGATGAAATATTTAGACCCTTCAGGTCAAAGGCGTCGTCCTGCTGAGGCCGTCGAGGCCTTTGACCCTGTGACTGAGACGAGTTAAAACCAAGTTTTATTCGCGCAAATTCGCTCACACTGTTGCCGCATCATCTGACACAATAATTGGGTAAAAAATAAACAACTCTCCGTTTTCTGCCTCGGGTGATTTTCCGGGACAGAAAAAAATGATCACTGAAGCTCAAATGAATGATTGGACAACTTTCCGAGAATTTCCTGTTAAATTTTAGATTTTCCAGGACCTGATCCGGAGCGGTCTGACCCAGGTCTGACACCCTCACGGTGACGGTAAAGTAGCGGTAAAGCGGACTGAGAGTGACCGACCTCCTCGCTGTAGTATCCGCTCCAGTCCGGAGCTTCGTGCCCTTCCATCTTCACCGTGCCCAGCATGACGGGAGCCCGCAGCCGGAACACGGATCCTGTGGGTCCCGTACCCGGTCTCCCGGTCCTGTCCCCGATCTGTGTGTGTGAATCCTGGTCTAGGTGTAACTGTTCCGAGCCGAGCCGGGCCAGGAGGAGCAGAGAGAGGCAGAGTGTTAGTGAGGAGGAGGAGGAGGAGGTGATGGTGACCTGCGGACTGATGTGATCCTCCTCCTCTTGCAGGTCCAGCCCTCCGGATCTCATCTCCTCCTCCATCTCACACAGACTCATTCCTTCACACACTGGATATAAAAGCCGTTCATTACCGAGGGGAATCAATTAATGGGGAATTATTGATCTTTTATTGTAAATAATTCAGTATGAGGAAGGTGAGACAGTCAGGACCGGATACAGGACTGTAGAGACCCGAGTCATGAGTCCACGCCCCCTTTCCTTAGCATTTTTCAATTATTTCACCATTAAAGTAAATCCCTTTATGGACTGACAGGTTATGGATGATGTGTTGAAGGCATAATAAGAAGGTAATCAAGAGGCTGTTGTGACCCCCCCCCCCCAAAAAAAAAATCCATTATATCTAATATCTATTAGATATAATGGATTTTATTATGTTACGTGTTTTTACTGGATTGTCATCAGGTTTAAGGAATTTTTAGTTAAAATCTAAAAGAATTGATTCTGAATTTTTACTTGACTCTGAAAATTAAGTCAAATTCATTTGATTTAAAAAACTTAAAAAGACCATGAGATATGCTGAAAATACTACAAAAATCTAGCAAGTGGTCCTTGAGTTAGAAATAATAATTCACTATGAAAGTGAAGCCCTTTCATTTTTACCTGAACGTACATTAATAAAAGTTAATTAATAAAAAGAATGAGAGTCCCTTTCTTTTTCCACAGCTTTGAACTATGGTGAAGAAAGCTCTGGAAAAAGACAGTAGCTGGACAAACCAGTGTATTGTGACATATCCAGGTAATTTCTACTGGATTATCAGTGAAAAAAAAAAACAGGGTTTCAGGAGATACAACCTAAAAAACAACATCAAGGTTATCATCTCATTTTAAATGAATACAACTTCATTTTTAAATTAAACTGGTTTAAAGAAGAGTTAGCATTAAAACTCTTAAACCATGAACCGTGAAATGCTTTGATAGATTGTAATGGGTTAAGTTATCTATTAATGAAGTCCTGATATGGTCCCTAATGTCCCCTGTGACCTGAGGGCCAGGCCCCAAGGTCCTTTGAGGTACAAATGTAGGTACCTCTGGTACAGTTTTAGTTTTCCATTTGATTGGATACATTTCAGACACAGACAGGATCCCTCCCCTCATTTTCTATAGCAAACCGAAATCTTTTAGTGGTTGTTAGTTATTGTAAATACGTTTGTCATTAATTCCAAGATCATACATTTTTTAAAATGTTATTTTTTCAAATATTCAAAAAGCACATTAGAGGTATTTTTGAGGACAGTGTTTAATTTATATTTGATTAGATTCCTTTCTAAAAACAAACAAAGCAAAAATCCAAGTGACTTTATTTATTTATTTATTATTACTGATATTATTTGAAATGTATGTATTCACTTTCCTATAATTTCATGGACATAGATAACGTCAGTAACCTTTGCTCATGTATTTACTTTTATGAGTTTCTTCTTCAGCTTAAGCCATGAACCAAGGTTCCGTGAAGGCTCCAAAAGAACTTATTATGCTCTAAACAGAGGGATGTAAAATGAAATTTAAACAGGCCAGAAGCAGCTGCCGCAGAACTGGCAGGTGAAGAGTTGATTGATTCTCAGTGTTTGTCCTGTTAACAGTTCAAAACCTGGTTCTTTACTTACTTGTTTATCTGTTTCTGTGACAAAGTAGAGGAAATGGCCTCAACAACCTGACTGCAGCCCTAAGGTTATCATTAATATCTGTTTTGTTGTTATTAGGTGGTTTTATTGTTGTTTTTTGTATGAAAGGTCCATGAACTGACTCTATTATGCTTCATTAATGATCAGACATGTGGTAACCCTTTTTCACACATGTATAACTGGTCACAGATCTTTTCATGGTCTGCTTACTGGTTTTTATTCTGGCTTTTATTCTGGCTGACTGGTTCCAGTCTGACGGTTTAAAGCTGTTAATGAGCGAGAAACAGAGCGGATCGACTGATCACTGTTCACCATTATCATACTGAATTAAATGGATGAGCCACTGGATTAAAGGGCACTTACACCAAAAACCTGAGTAGACAAAGAAGAGGACAAGAACTAGGACGAAAAAAGGAGCAACATAAAATAGCTTAATTTACCTTTACTTCATTTTTTTTTTTACAAAACAACGGGTTAGATAGAGAAACAATGAAATGAGAAAAAAGAGAGAAATTTAATGTTTAAAACACAGTCTCTTGGTTGATAGGCATAGCTACCATAAACCAGTCCAATCAGTTTCCCTTCATGGAGCATCAGTGTATAGACTGGGGAGGAGATACCTTAACTCTTTGGAGGTTTTAGTTTGATGCTGTGTGAGGCAGCTTTATACTGAGAGGTGTTTCTAGGATTTCGTCCCAATGTGAACTTCATGAACACGATCTATTATTATTCACACGGTTCTATTATAGAGTTGACTTTCAAAGTTGAATTAGATTTAAAATGTGTCTCTAATAAACTTTATATCTCAGTGTAAACAAACTAGAAAAAATGATTTTGCCATTTCAAAATCTGACTGATGAAAACATGTTTTAAGATGCTTTTGAGCTCAGGTTTTAAGTAAACATCAATGAATCATGACAAAAAATTAAACCTCTGAATTTCAGCCATGAACCTGGAGCAGCTGGAGGTCCATGCAGTATCAAAGACCACTTGGGTACAGGACAAGTCCTCCTGCAGAATGTTTGACCAGAGAGATCCAATGTTAAAGATGCTTTGGACCCGCATAAGAGGATAACTGAAAAACTTTGGATTGTTTGGACCAGGAACCAAAATTTTGGGTCAGATATACTGGGCTAAGAGCCTGAGTGCAGAGTTTTGGACCATTTAGATCTGAACCACAGAATTTCAGATCAGTTAGACCTGGTTTAAGACTGTTACTGCAGAGTTTTGGATGAATTGGACCTGGACTAAGAGTCTTGTCGCAGAGTTCTTAACCTTTTGGACCAAAGATAAGATACTGAAAAGATCTGAATGAAGAGCTTTGGACCTGGGATTAGATCCCCAGTTCAGAGATCTGCACTAATTAGACTTGGACTAAAGGCCTGATTGCAGAATTTTGGACCCATTTAACTAGGACTTAACAGCAGTGCTACAGAGTTCTGAACCTGCTAGCCCTGGGTCAGGTGCCCCATAGTAGAATTTAGGACCCATGGTTCCTGACCAAGAGCCTCATTGCATAATTCTAGACCAGTTAGACCTGAACTAAGTCCCATGCTGCTCAGATCTAGATCTTTTAGCCTATGAACCAGAGCCCTGGACTAAGATGTTTGCTGAAAAGTTGGACCTTAGCCTCTATGCAGAGCTTTAGACCAGTTTGGCTAAGAGCATCACTGCAGAATTTATGAACTATTTGATCTGGACCCTGATTCTTGGTGCAGAGTTCTTGACACTTTGGACATGCGACAACCTGAAACAATTAGATTTGGATTATGTTAAGGATCTTATGTACTTGGTTTAAGATCCCCCATGCAGAGTTCTGGTCCAATTGGACTTGGATTAGAAGCCTTGCTGCAGAGTACTTGATCCACTATGAACAGTCTCTGGTGGAATAAATCCAGTTTGATATAATAAAGCATACAACTAAATCTGCAGTCGATGAATTTTCTTCAAGCAATAATACCAGAAACCTGATTGTTCCGTGCTCTGAAACGTGATAATCGGCTGCTTGTCCTGGTCATCTCACCTGAGGCGGCTGTCACCTGTTGAGTTGTAGGAGCTTCCGCCATCAGCTGCTCGCTCTCCTCCTCTGAGAAATCAGGAGACAGTCGGTTACACAACACTGTGAAGAACAAGCGGCAATTCTATCTGATGTACATGAGAAACAAAAGCCGTGACACATTTGGAGTAAAGACTTAATGCGTCTGACAGACATGACGCCCAGACTAAACAAACCTGGACTGAGCTGAACTGTGCTACAGCAGCTATGTTTGTACATTTCAAGGTAAACAAGCCTTGAAAACAAGGAGGTCCATGAAATCCTTCATCTTGGTCTAAAAGCCTGGAAGTCACGAGATCATTCTCTGTGAGGTTGTCATCTGACAGAGATGTTATCTTTGTACAGTGTGGAAGGGAAGTTTTCTGTTTGTACCTCAAGACCAGACCCTGAGGAGGAAGTGGTTCAGGGTTTCAGCGTGACTAACTTGGACTGTAAATCCTGCAGCCGTCACACTAAAAGCTCCTCAGTGATAATTATCCTGTTACTGCAGAGACTGACTTACCTGTCTCCTGTCCATGACCTCCTCAAGCACACTGAAGGACTCCAGCAGACAGGAAGTGAGGTCATTAGGACATGACACTGTGGCAGGTAGAGACCAAATCTAAACCTGGACCTGGGCTTTTACAGCTATAGGGCATGAAATAATGAGACTGTCCTGTAAAAATATTAATTATAACCCACAGTTATATTTCAATGTGAGACTCTGGTGGCTGCAGAGAGTATGATAGAGCAGGTTTATTATTGTTACCATGACGATGGAGGTCCGGTATACTTGCTGCTGGTACGCTCCCCTCTGTCGTATCCCAGGGTTAAGACAAATGACCCATATGGTTGCTCAGGTTGGAAATAATAGACCTAATCTGAATGAATTACATCACATACAAAAATATCACAAATTTGAATCTTTTCCCCTAGATTTCTGTCATTTGGCACTATTTTGATAGGTATTACCTGTCCCCTTGTTGACAGCACTGATACCAGGGAACAGGACACTGTTTCACAATGATTTCACAGGATCGTTGCCTTGAATCAATAGATTCTGATCGGTTCTGATTGATCTGAATAGATTCTTTGTGTATTGTGAATTTAATAAGAATGTCACGTATGTGAAGAGTGAACAAGAGCTACTGTAGGATGTGAGGTGATTGTGTGTGTGTGTGTGTGTGTGTGTGTGTGTGTGTGTGTGTGTGTGTGTGTGTGTGTGTGTGTGTGTTACACCCTGTTATTAAAGTCATGTTGATGGCTTTGTTTCTCCCCTGAACTCTTCAACTCTGTTTTATCAGTTCAACCATCTACACACAAACACACACACACAAACACACGCACACACACACACACACACACATAGTGAGATATTCACCAGCTTCCTCTGCTGTCATTCATTGTGCTGCAGTTGAGAGGTGAGTGAGTTTACCTGAAGGTCAAATGTTGAAGGTTGAAGTGTCTCACCTGAACATCAGGGTTTGATCAGATGACCTCTGACCTCCAGTCTCACCCGAAAAAAGACAAAAAAACCCCAAAAGCAAACAAACACACACACACACACACACACACACACACACACACACACACACACACACACACACACACACACACACACACCACACACACACACACAGCATTTCAGTATGGTTGTTGAAGGATAATCCTCAGTGACAGCACACCCTGTTACACACAAACTGTAAAAAATAAGACAATGAAAACATGTAGGACAGTTGATCAAATGTTCCAGGTTTAAGTTTCCGTTTGTAAACCGGTAAACCAGTTTGTTCCAGATTGTGGCACCAAGATGTCATATTATGGTCTTGAGACTGGTCTGTAATGAGACGTGCAGCTCTATCTAATCTGGTCTATGTCTTTTACACTGCAGCATTGTTGGCAGTTTGGCTGCTCTTCACCTTTAAGAGGTTAATTCCTGGTAACAGATGTTTTTACTCTGCTTATTGCAACCAAATCATTTCATGGCCTTAGTTGGATGCAGCGCCCAGTTGATACCAGGACCAGAGTAATTAAGTAGATATGAACCTGTCAGTGTGTTGAAAGATGTAAAATCTTAATCTGTCAAACCAAACTGAACTGAGGTTGAAGCGCCTCTTGGTTTGTGTGGGTCTCTTGTTCTTGTATTCTGCTCTATTTAAAGCAGTTTAATTAAAAAATTGTGAGAAATGTCACAACAGAGAAAAACACAGCACAGACATAAGTTCTTCAAACTGCTGAAACATTTCTCCAACTCTTTGATGCAGGGATGTGTGTCAGGTGTGTTGTCAGGGGGATGCTGCCACCTGCTGGATGTTGATGAGGATGGGGGGGGGGGGGTCCTGCTGCTGCTGCTACCGGCTAGGCTAAAGTGCAGATGGCCCTAAGTGTAATTCATTCTGTCCCAGCTGCTCTCAGACCTCGTCAGACCTCCAACTGATTTTCAGTGTTTCTCTCTCCCTAATTTCTCATTAATTAATTAACTCTTCATTGGAAGAGTGTAGATCGATTGATATGGGGTTCATTCCACATTTACAGAAACTCTGTCAGTGTCAAACACATTTTATAGCTTGTACTCAAGACAAAATTGTTTTCAATTAAAACAGATTCAGATTCTCTATGTTACAAACTGTTTGGATTCAGTCAACAACGGTTTGGTCAGTCCTCAGTCTCAGATTTTTAAAGCTGGGCTCAGAGGTTCTCCCCACACACACTGATCCCTCTGACAGGATCACAAATGGGGAGGGGGGTTCTGGTCACAGCCCTCTCACTGTACCCAGCAGTCGATCAGAGGACTACATATCCCACGATCCACCTGTGAGTTGGGCAATGTCAGACTGCAGGATGAGACAGTGAGAAGATGTCTGCTACGACCAGATGAAACCAGACCCAACAGAAAGGCACCGGAGCGGTTCCGCCATCCTACTGTTTCATGACTCATTCATAAAGCTCCAGTCTCCACATCAGAGCAGATCCATCACGACTGTGACGTCATTTGGAGCTCGTTACCGTTTAAAATGCCTCCTCCTTTGTTGGATTAGTGTTTAAGGAAGCGAGATGAGTTTTCACACAGAGATAGAAACAATAGAAAAAAACTGTAGTTTGCAGACCAACAAATCAGCCGTCCAAGAAATACATCTGAAGTTTTCTCTTCATTCATAACACTGCTGGTAATAATGAAACACTAAGCTTGTGTAAATCCCAGTAAATGTGACTCTGTTACATGATCTCAAACAGGAACAGGTGCAGTCTGACGGAAACGCAGCCAATAAAGAAAAAATCTAATGCAACAACACTGCTTCGACCGAGATGAAACAGGTCAGTGTTTACAGAGTGTGACTCTGTCTACAGATACTACAACCTGATCCATCGGTTTCACTGCTAAAGAAAACAAATGTTACGTTATTATGTAACATCCAAGCACATCATTAAATCTTTAAAAGTCAACCCATGGTTGACAAATAAACCAGTGGATCACAACATTTTTGTATTGCGGTCCCTTCACTGTCTAGTTTGAGCTCCATGTTTCGGTCTCTGAGTTGTTTTCAGTTTGTCTCTGCTTGAAAATTTTCACGTTTCATTTCAAAACTGTTCAAACGATCAACATTTCACTTCCAAACACTGAATGCAGATCAGTTAATTAGAACTTCATCTCCCATAAATCATCTGACGACCCCTCCGGTTTACCTGGTGAACCTCAGGAGGCCCCGACCCCTATGTTGGGAACCAGTGGCCTAAACCGTCTATCTGTACATAAAGTAGTTAAATCAGCTCCAATACTAAAATGGTGCTGAAGTCTCCATGACTCAGGATCAATGATCTGATCACAGATCAGTCAGAGGAGACAGGTTCTTCATCCACTGGTTGTCCTCACTGCAGGACTAAGTCACCTGATAACATCTGAAGAATGCAGTGGAAAATGGTCAAGAGCTCCGGGAAACAAATAAGATAGATAGATAGACAGATAGACAGATAGATGGACAGATAGAAGGACAGACAGAAAAACAGATAGACCAATAGATAGAAAGATAGACAGACAGATAGATAGATAGATAGATAGACAGATAGACAAAGAGATAGACAGACAGATAGATAGATAAACAGACAAATAGATAGACAGACAGACAGATAGATAGACATACATACAGACAGACAGATAGATAGAAAGATAGATAGAAAGAAAGGAACAGCAGAAAAACAGATAGACCAATAGATAGAAAGATAGACAGACAGATAGATAGATAGATAGATAGATAGATAGATAGACAGATAGATGGACAGATAGAAGGACAGACAGAAAAACAGATAGACCAATAGATAGAAAGATAGACAGACAGATAGATAGATAGATAGATAGATAGATAGATAGATAGATAGATAGATAGATAGATAGATAGATAGATAGATAGATAGATAGATAGATAGATAGATAGATAGATAGACAGATAGATGGACAGATAGAAGGACAGACAGAAAAACAGATAGACCAATAGATAGAAAGATAGACAGACAGATAGATAGATAGATAGACAGATAGATGGACAGATAGAAGGACAGACAGAAAAACAGATAGACCAATAGATAGAAAGATAGACAGACAGATAGATAGATAGATAGATAGACAGATAGATGGACAGATAGAAGGACAGACAGAAAAACAGATAGACCAATAGATAGAAAGATAGACAGACAGATAGATAGATAGACAGATAGATGGACAGATAGAAGGACAGACAGAAAAACAGATAGACCAATAGATAGAAAGATAGACAGACAGATAGATAGATAGACAGATAGATGGACAGATAGAAGGACAGACAGAAAAACAGATAGACCAATAGATAGAAAGATAGACAGACAGATAGATAGATAGATAGATAGACAGATAGATGGACAGATAGAAGGACAGACAGAAAAACAGATAGACCAATAGATAGAAAGATAGACAGACAGATAGATAGATAGACAGATAGATGGACAGATAGAAGGACAGACAGAAAAACAGATAGACCAATAGATAGAAAGATAGACAGACAGATCGATAGATAGATAGATAGATAGACAGATAGATTGACAGATAGAAGGCTCACATCGCTAAATGCCTCCTCCTTTGTTGGATTAGTGTTTAAGGAAGCGAGATGAGTTTTCACACAGAGATAGAAACAATAGAAAAAAACTGTAGTTTGCAGACCAACAAATCAGCCGTCCAAGAAATACATCTGAAGTTTTCTCTTCATTCATAACACTGCTGGTAATAATGAAACACTAAGCTTGTGTAAATCCCAGTAAATGTGACTCTGTTACATGATCTCAAACAGGAACAGGTGCAGTCTGACGGAAACGCAGCCAATAAAGAAAAAATCTAATGCAACAACACTGCTTCGACCGAGATGAAACAGGTCAGTGTTTACAGAGTGTGACTCTGTCTACAGATACTACAACCTGATCCATCGGTTTCACTGCTAAAGAAAACAAATGTTACGTTATTATGTAACATCCAAGCACATCATTAAATCTTTAAAAGTCAACCCATGGTTGACAAATAAACCAGTGGATCACAACATTTTTGTATTGCGGTCCCTTCACTGTCTAGTTTGAGCTCCATGTTTCGGTCTCTGAGTTGTTTTCAGTTTGTCTCTGCTTGAAAATTTTCACGTTTCATTTCAAAAACTGTTCAAACGATCAACATTTCACTTCCAAACACTGAATGCAGATCAGTTAATTAGAACTTCATCTCCCATAAATCATCTGACGACCCCTCCGGTTTACCTGGTGAACCTCAGGAGGCCCCGACCCCTATGTTGGGAACCAGTGGCCTAAACCGTCTATCTGTACATAAAGTAGTTAAATCAGCTCCAATACTAAAATGGTGCTGAAGTCTCCATGACTCAGGATCAATGATCTGATCACAGATCAGTCAGAGGAGACAGGTTCTTCATCCACTGGTTGTCCTCACTGCAGGACTAAGTCACCTGATAACATCTGAAGAATGCAGTGGAAAATGGTCAAGAGCTCCGGGAAACAAATAAGATAGATAGATAGACAGATAGATGGACAGATAGAAGGACAGACAGAAAAACAGATAGACCAATAGATAGAAAGATAGACAGACAGATAGATAGATAGATAGATAGACAGATAGACAAAGAGATAGACAGACAGATAGATAGATAAACAGACAAATAGATAGACAGACAGACAGATAGATAGACATACATACAGACAGACAGATAGATAGAAAGAAAGGAACAGCAGACATATCTGTAGAATTTGATTATTTTAAATAATGTAAACATTAGAAAACACACACTTTTTCTTTGCATGATATTGATCTGCTCATCAATTAGACAGACCATCACACTTACAAAACGTCATTACGTGATAGTCTGTGTGTGTGTGTGTGTGTGTGTGTGTGTGTGTGTGTGTGTGTGTGTGTGTGTGTGTGTGTATGTGATGGGTCTATGTCAACATCTCCATGGAAACCGAATCTGTTGTTTCCTGAGGTGTTGCAGCAGACTGTCCTCCCATTCAGCAGGTGGTGTGTGTGTGTAAAAATTTATGAGTGAGGACATAAATTTTTCCAATGTCACATGTGGGGACTCACATATCCCCTGTGCACAAGTGGCAGGAAAGTCCCAACAATGTGAATAAATAAACTGTAACCAATATTTTTCCCAAAAGCTGCAGCACTGTTGACACAGACTTCTCCTCAGTCCGACACGACTGATGCCGTCACTGAGCATGTGCAATATTTACTAATGTCACTTTAAGTCACTGATCATGTTTAGTATTTCTAAACCAAACACACATCATTCAACACCCCAACAGACCATCACTTCATGTCACAACATTCTTATGTTTGTGCGTTTTTGCTACCTAATGTTTTTTTTACCCTCATTAGATGGCTATTGAATTTATTGATAATTGTGTTTTACTCTTCATTTTGGTTCAATTTTGTACCTCTGTTCTTATTTAACTTCCATGCCATTCCTGTCTTATTTATTCTTTATAAATAGTTTTTAAATAATATGCAGCATTTAAGGTTGATTAAACTGCAATTTTGCTGTAAAGTTCTTGAATCACAAATCTTTCATTACGTCTCCAGCTAAAGAGCTGCTCATTACCAGGGAGGTGACCTTCACTCAGCTGACTGCAGATCAGCTAACGAATATGCTGCAGGTCGACTCTGTGATGAGAGGGAACATAAATCCTCAGATTTCATCGGAGAAAAGCTTTTGTCATCAACATTACTGATCAGATTAACTGATTCAGTCCATCAGTTCAGATTATAGATTGTCATCATCCTGCAGTTTTATAGAATTTACAGTCCTGATGGAGAGGAGGAGGAGGAAATCTTCCTCACCTACATCTACTAGTTTTATTGATCAGGATGCCTGGTTTTTATTTATACACTGATTAACATCGGAAGCCTCATGGAGGACGATTTATCACAGGACCGACTCAGTTTGAGCTGCTGTTCCTAATAAATTGACATCTGAGTCTAGATTGAGCTAATTTCATGTGGAGAAATCTGCAGAGTTTATTAATCAGTGATGAAGAAGGGATGTTTCATGTCTGATCACTGTAATGTCTCAGTATTAACAGCTGTTGGACAAGTGTAAACATAAAAACCATGTAATATTCATTTTAAACTAATAATGATAATAGTCTGCTTTAAAACTCTGGGTATTTTCTCTAAAGTCAGTAAAAAAAAACAAAAAAACATGGAACTTTAAATTTACCTCAACAGTGAGTGATGAGTGATCATTTTAATAAACACTTAATCACTCGTTAAAAAATGATTAAAAAGCTGAAGTTTACACTACGTAGAAACCTGGTCAGACTTGCTGATTATGGATCGGTTTGGGAACAGCTCATTGGTAGTGGCTTCAGGATTACATTTTTTGATTTGCTCCGATGAACACTGTCTCACTCACTGCCGGTTCATTTATTAATAGTTATAAATAGATGGATCTACATCACTATGACAAATACATGTTCCTCAGTTTCTCATTACAATAACATTTAAACATTTTTATATCATTTTCTCATCATCAAAACTACCAAATTCTTCTGCAACATATCACTTTATCTCATTAACCTGTTGTTAGTGAGCACAAAACCAAAAATAAAGCGACGTACACAGGTAAAAAAAAAAAAACCTTAGACATGTAGTTTTATCATGTTATTAGTTCATCAATCATGTTAGACAACATCTGGTGTCTCTACATGGGGTGATGCAAGTTTCTTGTTATGACAACTCAACTCCTCATGTTATAGGTAGAAAGGATAGTTTTAACAAGATATGTTAGTTCTGTGATATAAGGATAAAATTTTGTGAAATAACAAGGTGAAGTGATTTGTTGTTATAACCTGAAAACTTTGGTGTCATGTAATAACCAATCCAGTCGAACAAGAAAGAAAAAATATTTTTTATGAAGAAGTTTTTGAGAATGAAACACATACTGGAAAATGATAACTTTTACTTTTTATAAAATCATTTGTTTTTTTTGTTTTTTTACCTGTAGCTTTTGTCTCCTTAAATATTTCTGTCAGTATAGTGAAAATATGTCTTTTCTTTCTATTTTAATTCAGCTTGTGATAACTTTCATTTTTCTTGGCTTTATTCCTATTCCAAGGTATAGACTCTCAGATCTACAAGGTCCTTGAAACAAGATGGTTTCTGATGGAAGCATGTTGAACAACAACAACAACAACAACAACAACAATAATAATGAAAGAGTCTCACCACATTGACAGATTTATTTGAATTGTTTCTGGTTTTGAGACTCAGCTATAAACAGAAATGACATCATATGGAGGAGATTTCTTTTGAAAAAAAACAAACAAAACATGAGCCTTAAATTTACTGGGAGTGAACAGGCCACATTTACTCTACATTCATTGAGGTCGTGAAGACACTGGGACAGACTAGATCTACAGAGGAACTGAGGCAGGTCCTTAAAGAACCATTGAACAAGCTGCCTGTCACCTCACATGTAAACTGACCCATGTGTTCGTCTGCTGTCTGATCTGGAAAAGATCCCAGCATGTACTTGGTTGGGCTCTGATTGTTCCACTCGGATCCGGTTTCTGGCTCATCGAGTATCTGTATCAAGGATTTTGCAAAGAATCAGTCAGTTTGTTCCAGCTGTTATTTCACTGTGTCACTAAAACCAGGATCAATCAGTAAATATTTCAGCTGATTTTCAGGTTGGAGCCGCCGTTACCAGCAATAATTAGGCTTCATTGATGTTAATGTTGATTCATTTAGTGGCTGATACTAAGAACCAAAGGATTTCTGGCTTCTTGTCCAACAGCAGCTGATCCCAGATCTGAATTGAATCTTTATTTACAACTTTAGTTACAGACAAATGATGAGGGACAAACTTAATGAGATTCAGTGAGGGATTCAAGAGGATCCAGATTAAATAAAATGCTGCCGCACTCAAACACTATCCATGTTTGGACCTCGACAGATGATGAGACAAACTTCTCATGTAACATGACTATGTGGATGCAGAAACTTGATCTGCAGCAGGACTAGAACTTAAAAAACATATTTGAGCCTTTAAATCATGGCGGTGTCAGTGTGATTCAGACTACATCCTGGAGCTGTAGTGTGACCTCCGGGGAAAGGTCCTGGTCCTGTAATCTGAGTCCTCCTCCAGGTCCTCCTGCTGCTCCTGGTCCAGGCTGAGTCTGCAGCTCTTAAGGGCCTTGCCATAGTAGTCCAGGGGCTCCAAGGGGGCCTAAATGTCCACACAGTCCTCGGAGAAGCAAAAATTAAAGGAGTCAGAACCCCTGACACCGAGCACTATTGGCCACCTGGACTGGACACATCCTTTATCAAACACTGAACCACGTCCTGCAGCCTCATATGGACACGGACTCATTCCTTCGCACTCTGAACATGAACCTTGAACTTCAATGGGACCACCACTTAAAAAACACCGCCTGGTCCTTTAGGTCTTGGACCTGTCAGTGGGACTGACCAACGCCAGGTCCAGGACCACATCCTGGACCCGGTGCTTGCAGGGGATGGGTCCCAGTCCCGTTCTCTGGCTCCCGGTCCCGATCCTCCTGCCTCTCCTGGTCTAGGCTGAGTCTGCGGCTCTTAAGGGCTGTGCTGTAGTAGTCCAGGTAGTCTAGGGGCTCCTCCGGGGCCTCCATCCAGCGCAGACACAGGATCCTCTGGAAGGAGCGGCGGAAGTTGTCGGACAGGAAGCCGTAGAGCAGCGGGTTGGCGCAGCTGTTGGCGTATCCCAGGACGACGGCCAGCTGGCTGAGGGTGGGGTCATGCCGCTGCAGGAACACCCCCACCAGCTGCACCACGTGGAAGGGCATCCAGCACACCACGAACACCGACACCACCACCGTCACCATCACCGTGATCTTCCGCTCCGACCTCCGGCGCTGCTGCCAGCCGGCCCGCAGCGCCACCACCCGCAGCTGGCTCAGGATCAGCGCGTAGCACAGACAGATGGCCAGCACCGGGAACAGGAACCCCATCAGGAAGGCGTAGACCGCGAACGCTGCCATCCAGCGCCGCTCGGGCTCCGGCATCTGCATGTTGCAGGCCACCGACCCGTCCGAGTTGGGGGCCGTGGAGGAGAAGAGAATGATGGGAAGGATGACCAGCAGGGAGAACATCCACACGCACACGTTCACCAGCTTGGCCACAGTGGGCCGCCGGTACCGGGACGCGCGCAACGGGTGTACCACAGCGATGTAGCGGTCCACGCTGAGCACCGTCAGGCAGTAGATGCTCGTGAACATGTTGATGGCGTCCACGCTGAGCACGAGGCGGCACAGCGCCGCGCCGAAAGGCCACCTGCGCAGCAGCGCGGCGGTGACCACGAAGGGCACGCTCAGCATCAGCAGCTCGTCCGCCACCGCCAGGTTCAGCAGGTAGAGGTTCGTGGCCGTCTTCATCTTGGCGTACCGGAAGATGACGTAGATGACCATGGAGTTCCCGCCCAGACCCACCAGGCAGACCACGGAGTAGATGGAGGAGATGAGAGCCGCACTGCCCGCCGACGGCGCACCGCCGCCGGAGACGGAGCCGTTAGCGGATGCGTTCAGCAGAAAGAAGCCGGCGGCGTCCTCCGGAGAGCCCAGCGTGACCGGGAGAGGAGAAGAGGATGAGGAGGAGGAGGGGGAGGAGGAGGAGAAGGAGGAGGTGTTGAGCTGCATCACAGAGAGATGATCCAGAAAAAATAAAAGCAAATAACAACAGATCCTCAGGAGGAGGGGAAACCAGCGGCGGCTTCTCCTCAGACGATTCTAGTGGAGGGACGCTCCGATATCCGTCACAGGGAGGAGGGACGGAGGGGGTGGAGGGAGACGGAGGTGTGTGTGTGTGTGTGGGGGGGGGGCCAGAGTAAGACTAAACCAGAGTATTGGTCAAAGAAAAAAAAGAAAAACTAACTTATTCGCTAAACAGCGGCAGACCCGATTCCCACCCCCGGGAACAGAGACGGGTTAACCACCTGCCAAACACCAACCAGAAAGACCTGCACAACACAGCATGCGAGCAGCGGGACACAAGCACCACGGAGACTCAGTCACCGACCGTCTCTGCAATGGACACACCTTTCTTACCTGTCTCTCTCTCTCTCTGTCTGACTACAGACGCCTTAGGAACAGACATGTTATTGATCCAACAGGACATGTCCCCGTTCCAGTTCACATCGGTCACATCGGTAGATAAGAAATAAAAACAAAAATGATCAGCGACACGAAGCCAAACAGCGGTGGTGGAGGAGGAAGTGCAGTCCGAAATCACAGTATAGTCAATCTGTAAAAATACAAAACATCATCATCACGATGACATTATGGGTTCATGATTATGATGCATCACTTTAAATCGGAGCTAGGTAGTTGAATCAATAATAAACATCATCATTCACTACTTCATTGTATTTTGTTTTAATGATCTGAATCTGTAAAATCACTAGAGCTTTGAAATGAATGTGCAGTAAAAGGCACAATAGTTACTCTTAAATGTGTATTGGGGGGGGGGGCAGAAGTAGAAAGAAACATTACGTTTGAAATAATATTTATGGGAGGGGGGGGCATTTCCTGCCTGAACATCTTTGTTCTTCAGGAAACAGGAAAACCATACACACACTTTCTGACCTAAAGAAACCTCTTACAGTACCTGGCCAAAAGGAGCAGTACAGCTGTACTTCACACACATATGAGCAACAAAGAGTTGGCCATAAATGCTGTCCATTTACTTTTGGTCATTTATGTATGCACATAGAAGCTCTGCTTAAGTTTAGCTCGTTTTAACAATACATGGACAGAAGTATCTGGACAGCAGATTGTTCCAGCCAACAGTGATTACTGTAGTGTGTCAATTGAATAAATTGCCTGTCTAAAAGTATGTGGACAGCTGTACTTCCCAATGATATATCAACATTATTGTGGACAAATACACTACATGGCCAAAAGTATGTGGATAGCTGAATGTTGCTGTCATATCTGAGTATCATGGCAATGATATGGAATTTGGACAAATGAGCATAACTTGGACATAACTTGGCCACATAATGGTTGAACCAACAAGCATCTTATTGAACTCTGTCACAACACCTAGACACTAAGTTTTTAAAATAATATCCATGGAACTTTATTTAAAACGACAAAAATCTTTATTGATCAAAATGTATTTCAGCATCAAATTTTCTTACTTTGATCAACTAATAAAGTCAGTTTCCTTTTCCTAAATATTAAAACCCATATACAGAAACAGAAATGCAGCCGATTCAGCTGGAGGTTTAAACATTCAGCATTTTGTTTTCAGAGAATATTCCTCTTTTTACGAGCTCTGTTCCTCTTTATGTCAGTGAACAGCGAAATTTTATTCTTGGGATTTTAACGATAATTTACAGACTGAAAACAAAAACATTTTGAAATACTGCTGCCTTAAAATGATGAGTAAATGTACCACTTAATAATTCAGTGTCAATTTCAATCATTAGATAATGAATCATTAATTCTGATTAAATATCATATCTGAAGAATATTCAACTGATTGAATTTAACATTTATTAAATTTTCTCTTTTGTTCAAAATATTTAAAAACCAAACTAAGTCCAATTCAGAACAAAACCCCTAACAGTTCAAGTCACATGTGGAACTGAATCCAGTTTCTCCAACCAAGGAAGCAAAATGACAGTAAAAAAAATTCACCAGTTCTAGGAAACGCTGTTTTATATAAAAACACTTTAAACTGAAAAAGCCCAAAAAACGTATTATATCTTCCTGTGATTTTTTAGCCATTTCGGGGAAGAAATTGAATCGGCCACTTTATCATGCTGACATGCCTTCAACCAATCATGGCTCCACTTGCTCATGTTGCTGCGTTCTCACTGGTTGTTGTGAAGGAGTCCTGGTCTTTATTTTTCATTGCCATTTTCTCTGACTTCTTCATGGAGCGTTTCTTTGATCGTTTCATCAGGCAGCACTTCACCGTCACCGCGACAACCAGCACCAGCACCAATAGCACCAACACGGTAACCAGCACAGGGATCGGGATGCCAGACAGTGAGCTGCCATCATCGGTTGTCACAGTATCTGTGCATGCTGGTGAGCTCTCATTGAGGTGTTTCCCATGCTTGTCGGTGCAGACGCACCTGTAGGAGCCCTCAGTGTTCAGACAGGTGTGCCTACACGGGGCGCTGCCACTGCACTCGTCAATGTCCACACAGTTTCCAGAAGTGTCTTTGCCGAAGCCGTTGCTGCACGGTTGGCAGATGGTGGTGAAGTTGGCGGGCGAGTTGTCCAGGAGATGCCACACAGGGGGACGACCCCGGCAGTGGAGCTCCAGCGGATCAGTGGACCAGCACTCCACCTGGATCACACTGCTGTTGTCTGGGTCTGGTCTCAGGGAGCGGGCTCTGGGTATAAGGGGGTGCTGACACAAGTCCGACCCCAGTGCGGGTCCAGAAACAGGTCCGGGGTCAGGTCCCCGCAGTTCAAGTTCGGTTTTCGGTTTCAGATCAGTTTCTGGTTCTGGTCCTTGCGTAGCAAGTTTAGGTTCGGGAATAGCAGGTTTTGGTGAATCCGGGGCAGCAAGTTTAAGTTCAGGTGTCACTGGTTCCAGTGCAACAGGTTTAATAGTGGTCTTTCTGTCCCCAGATGTCTTTGTGTTTCTCTGTTTGCAGATGAACTGGTAAGTGTTCTTACAGGTGATTGGGGTCAGACCCCACCTGGTCACTGCTGAGTCATTCAATGCCCCCTGTAGGACGGCACAGTGAACCGTCGTGCAGGTTTCCTGTGGCTCCTTCTCCCAGCGGCTCACCTGTGACTCCTCACTGCCATCCTCTATCCACTTGAATCCTCTCAGTGGCAGCGTGGGGATGACGCACTCGTTCTTTTCTTTCTTCAGCCCAACCCAGAATCTAAATTCGTTGTGAGGCAACATTGACTTGGAGATGAGCCTGAGGATTTTGGCGACCTCCTGCTTGGTGGTGAGGGTGGTGAGGACACCGGGTAAACAGTCCTGCGTGGCCTGGTCAAAGCTGACCTTGGTGGGGTGGATGGTGTAGTGCGGTGGTGAGTGAGCAGAGTCAGCAGAGAGTTTTCTGGATATGACGATGATCCAAAGGCACATCCAACAGGAGCTGAACTGAGACGCCATCTTCTCTGAATCCTCCCCCTCTGATGACGATGTTGTTCTTTTAAAACAGAGGGACAGCAGAAAAAGTTAGGTTCTGTTTGAAACTGTAAATGCCATCCAGAGGCCGAGTTAACATATTTAAAGAAAGGAAAAAATTTTCGCAAGGAAATTTGACCACACTTAACTCAGCTGAGAGACAGTGACATGAGGCATTTTACAAACAGACAGTTATGTTTGTGACTTGGTTTCTGACATGAATAAACAAGAACTAGTAAATACAGTTCAGTCTTCCTCACATTATAGCGGAAAAAAGGCTTTCACCCTGTTTGTTTGACTTTGTTCTGTGGGAGTTGATTTATGTACACACAGGAATAAATAAAGACTCAACGTTAGTGTCTTACTGTTTTAAAAAAGTTTTATTATGTCTCCTGACCAGGTCTGATCACCAGGAGAAATGTCTCTTGTAAAGGTCAGAACATGAACATAAAAGCAGTCAGCTCACCCCAGGGAATCAAAGTACATTTTTTCAACAGTCTGGGGGTTTACTTTACCTCCCATTTCCCATTTCCCATATAATCAGTACACAAACATGTAATAGTTATGTATAATGTTTATCCAGCAGCTTCCATTGATGATGTTTCCACAGGAGGAGTCAGGGTTGCTGACGGAGATGTTAACAAACACTGAGACCTGATCACAGATGATCAGAGTCTGATAGAAACCAGTAACAACGTCTTTATATTCTGATTAAACAGATAAATAAACCAGTTATAACATCTTTATATTCTGATTATATAGATAAATAAACCAGTTGTTACATCGTTATATTCTGAATATACGATAAATAAACCAGTTATTATGTCTTTATATTCTGTTTATGATGATAAATAAACCAGATATTACATTTTTATATTCTGATTATAAGATAAATAAACCAGTTATTATGATTTTATATTCAGATGATACAGATTGTTTGTGTGAAATGTTGTGCCTCACCAACATACTAGAGAAAGAAGGCCTACATGCACACCTAAACCTGAAACTAAGCTAAAGACCATGTGTTGCTAGTTGAGAAAGACAAAGAACTCAGCTGACCAAGTGACGAGATGAGTGACCGCCCAATGCATACAGCGTCAGATGATCAGCGGCGTTCCCTCATAATCCATCGCTCCCGTTGGGTGAATCCCGCCACGGTCAGTCCCAAACTGTGACATCAGCTAAAGTTATATTAACACAGAAACTCCTGAAACTCACGCTTCTGGCTTTGACCTTCGCTACAAACAGTGAACTCCTCATCAATAGAAGTAGCAACAATAGCCGCTCCTAAGACTAGACCCCGTCCCTCGTGGCGAACGCTCTAGTCATAGTTAGGAGTTCCTGTGTACACGATTAATTATCAGGTCTACGGATTTCTCTCGCTGGTCGAGATGATCTCCGCTCTCCCCGTGTCTGTTGAGAAAACACAGTACAGCCCGGTTCGAGACCACAGATTGACCCTCTCACCTGGATGCGAAACCTGGTAGTTAACAAGTCCTACCCGTTTCAAGAAGAAGAAGGACCATAGACCTTGCTTCTTTTAAAGGTGACTCACTAATTCTCCGCCTTGAGCCAGAATTACTTTGCCTCGCCGAAGACTAGCCATCTCGTGAGAAGACACGTTAGCCGCTGGTAGCCGCTAACCAACACCACCTCGCCTGTACAAGGACACCGAGGACGAATTAAACACACTGCTTCACCTGCAAACGAGTAAGAGGCTTATAGCTCTGGGCAGATGTTAGCAATTAGTGTGTGTTAACTGTTGCTGTTACAATATTGTGAAGATATTGTTTGTCCTGTTGCTGCTATTAGTTCACTTATGTCACCAGACTTGAGTGAACTATAATTTGATCCGTCTGCAGCGGATCAATTTTGTCTTGCCCTGCATGGCGATGAGACCAGTACTTTCTGTTGTTAGTTAAAGGTCCATACTCATGCCGCTCATCAGCTGAGCCAAGTGAGTTTCTGTGTAACACACATAACACACATACTGCCCCTCGATCACAATCGCCAGAATGTTGCTGCTGAAAACTTCTACCTCTTTCTTTCCTTACGAACACGAACACACACATTCTTACATGAACACCTGAGACAGGGAAGTTTGAACCTCCTGCTCAGCTGTTCTCCTTTGTTGAAGTAACGTGTTACCGGCGAACCGCCATGACACTTGACAGACTTCCTTCCGGCCGACCCTCACGTGACGTGACCGTAACGAGTCCCACCGCCATCTCGCTCCGCCTCCCCTCGGGCACATGCACACATACACACACACACATATCCATGCCAGTATAAACACACACACACACAGACACATAGACACACAGACACACACACACACACACACACACACACACACACACATGCACAGACACACACACATGCCAATGTGATCTGTAGTTGGTAGCCAGTGGGTGTAGCATATGATAAGATCTGTTAGATAGAAGTGATATTGATTGGAGATTGATGTTACTAATGTTAATAAATCCTGTCATATTTTACAAAAAAGTTACCCTGGGGTTTTTCTGTTTGCATATTGCGATACAAAGCTGGTGGACGGAGTCAGTGCTGACCTCCACTCCTTCTCTGTTCACTCTAGAAATACCAATACTTCCCAAATATTGGCATTTCTAAGTGAACACCCCTTTGAGACTACATCCACTATTTGGTTATTGGTCTGAGTCTTCCAGGTTGTGCCCCATTTATTATTAATTTCAGATTCATTAATAATAATTAATATTTATCTTTAATAATTATTAATTATTGCTGATAACCAAATCTCGCTCCTGCGCCGCACAACAAAAACAATAGAAATCTGAATTTAATCAGTCTGTTTTCTTACCTTCTGTAAAGCTGAGACTCAACTTTCTTTTTTTTTTATCTTCAAAACAAATCAGGAAACTGATTCATTTACTCTCCTTCTTCCCTTCTTGTAGTTTTTATTCTGATTCTCTCTTTTTGTCCATATTTTGTGTAATTTCGCCTTCTTTCTTTGCAATTTCTCCTACAGTTTTCCCAGTTTGTGTCCTCGTTGTCCAAATCTTCTTCTCCTCCAGTTTTCTTCCTCTTTTCTTCTAGTCTCTCCAGTCGTTTTTAAGTTGTAATTTCCCAGTTTCTCCTGGATTTCCTCCGAAGCAGCTTTGCTGACAGACTGACTGTTTGCCTCACCCCTCATTTACCCCCCCTTCCAGGACCGGAAGTGTGTTGTGTCTTGATATGGCAAACTGATTTCCTCCAGAGAAATGCCGCCTTTGTCGCTCAAATTGAGAGAAAACTTCACAGCCGACTTCAGATTCTGAAACCACTGAGATAATATTTATACCAAAACTGATGCTGAATTTCATCATTTTTCAAATTACAATCAGATCAACATTACTGATCTTACACTGGAAAACTGAAGCACCGGGGCAGATGCAGGTTACAGACAATAATGATTAATAATAATTTTAAATGCCAACATACCAGTATCATTTTTAAAATTGTGAAATTGGCAATGGAGTTTGGTTCAGGCAAGTTAAAAAAATAAATCTGATTTACAATTTCCAGGTTTAAATTAATTTATCCTTGAAGAGGGTGCTCAGGACCTGAGGCCATCGAGCAGGCTTGAATGGTCACTGAAACAGTTTCAGGCTTCCTCGAGGAGATTGAAGTTGGACCTGAAGAGGTACCTTGGGTCAATGATAAGTTTGCAGGGTTCCTTGAAGACAAGGGTCCATCAGGAAGGTCCAGAGGTACTTGAGGGTGTTAAAATGGTCACTAAGGGCATTACAAGGGTTGATGAGGAGGTTCAAATGTTCCTTGAAGAGGTTATAGTTGTCACTTCATGAGTTTGAAGAGCTTAATTTGTCCACAAAGAGGTCCTTGAGGAGGTCCAGGTGTCATGTAAGAGCTTACATTGGCACTTGATGTGGTTCGATAGCTTCTTAAGGAGATCCAATGTCATTAAAAATGTTTTAGGGGTCCTGGAGAAGAAACAAGACATCTCTGAGGAGGTTCAAATGATTCTTGAAGAGGTTCCAGGAGCTTCAGGGAACCTTCAGTGGCACTTGAGTAGGGTGCAAAGGACTTGAACGGCTTCACTAGTCTTTGGAACGTCCCAAAGGTCCATAAGAAATCTAATGATATAACTATGATCAAACTGATTTGATTTCAGAGATTGTGCACTTTGTTCAAACTGAAATTGGTCATCTGTATCTCTCTATCTAACTAACAGACAGACAGACAGAGAGACAGACAGACAGACAGACAGACAGACAGACACTCACACTCACACACACACACACACACACACACACACACACACACACACACACTTGTATCTGAGTTCTTGTAAACTGAACAAACTGTGGAAATGGATGATGATTGTTGTCACGGCGACCCAGATGCTTCCTGGAGGAAATATGTGAAGAATGACAGGAAGACAAAGGGCACAAAAGGTGGATCTACAATGAATGGTCTACTGTTGCCATGGGTAACCTGACTGTGTATGTGTGTGTGTGTGTGTGTGTGTGTGTGTGTGTGTATGTGTGTGTGTTTGTGTGTTAAGCCTCTTCAGATTTAATCAATTTAAAAGCTTTTTTTTTTGGAGGTGTTTGGTCCTGATTGTTCATTTTTTAAAGCTTACTATGGCATCAGGCCTGAGCCACTGAAATACATAAAAACTCATCAGAGTCAAATCTGAACTGACATCATCAGGAGGAAGACCAGTAAAACTAGTAGAAATAAATCAGTAAAAAAAACCCAGTGACCAGTATGAATAATTTCCTCAGCACCTTTATTACACCAGACGTTACTCAACATGTCCAGGAACCAACTTAAAAACCATGATCAAGACACATACACTGGATGATGCTATAACCTGTTTCTGACCTGATCATCTCTTCGTCACTGTTTCTAATCCAGTTCCAAAATCCCACCAGAAGAAAGCCGATCAAGAAATTTCATCTAAACTCTGACGTACTTATTAAACTTGTAACTCAGATTACTAAGTCTCTTCTTTGTCCCATCTCAGCTTCCATTGAAGACCTGGTGACTAATTTTAAAAGTAAAAATAAGGGCATAAGGTCTCACTGTGGGAAGGCAGAACCACTGTGGAGAAGTGCATCGAGCCATTCTAAGAGAACAACCAACTACATTTAACAAAGAAACCTGCAATGTTTGATGAATCTACTTTTTTCTATATTGATTATTCATCAAAAAAACAATTCACACACTCTTTTCTCCACTATCAGCTACCCCTAAACCCGGAGCCTGACCGTCTTCACCTGACTTCAGGATGTGAACATCAGAAAGAATATTTAACAAAAATGAATTACGTGTCCTGGCTCTAAGACAAAGCTCCCCACTCCTCCTTACAGGTGGAATACATTTTAAACTGTTCTAAAAGCCCTGTTTAGAAACATGTTGATCAATTGTAAAGGCTCCGATTGTGATCTTGACCTCATCCCCCAACCTTTTTCAAGAATTTCGTTGTCTTGATTATGACGTAATGGAAACTGTAAATCAGTCTGTGCTCAAAAGTACTTTCCCCACAGTTCTTAAACCATCAACTGTTAATAAGAAAGAATAAGAATAAGAAAACCAATCCTGACTCTCTGTTCTTAAGTAGCTTCAGGCCAAATCTCAAATGTCCCTTTTCTGAACAAAATTACAGAAGAGTTAGTGTCTACAAAACTCAGTGGTTATCGAAATGAAAACATCTCAGAGAAATTTCAATTTGGCTACCGCTCTGCTCACAGCACTGAAACATGACGAATGATGACCATGATGAATGAATCTGGACAAAGGAAAAATGTCATTTCTTGTGTTTCTAGACTTAAGCGCTGCATCTGGCAACACTGATCATTCTGATCAGGCTCCGGACCCATGTTCACATGTCAGGTACAGTTCTGAACATGCTACTGCTGGGAAAATTTTCTTACATGACTTAACTGATAAAAAAATTGACATCCTCATCATTGGTACCAAAGAAATGCAGACACCTTCTAGTGCTCCCTTAAAATGGTTAGATATAAACACAAAGCATGAAGCAAAAAACCTCTGTGTTATCATTGATTGTGACCTGTCTTTTGAGACCCAGGTGAAAAATGTCTATAAAAATTCCTTTACCATCTCAGACATATTGCCTGCAGACAACTTTTCCTGTTGAAGGAAGAATCCAAAAGACTTGTCCATGTGATTTTGATGATTGTAAAGTCCTGTTGTCAGGCCCCAAAATGCAGCCTCACGTCTTCTAACCTTCCAGAGGAGGTCAGACCTGATCTATTAGGAACCACTACCAATACTAAACAGAACTCCCAGTGACACCAGTACATGGGTGATAAATGTACTAATATAGAGCTTTTCTAGTCTTTTCAGCCTCTCATTATGTTACTGTCACGTTCACCCATTTACAGACACATTCATACACTCATGCACCAATGATACATCAGGGTTCAGTATCTTGGCCAAGGACACTTCAGCATGTCGACTGGAGGAGGAAGGGATCGAATCAACACCCTTCTGGTTGGTGGACAACCATCCCCCAGTAGTACAGATGTACAGATGTATAGATGTACAGATATTCAGATGTTTTTCAGATGATATTCAGTGTATCAGCCTCATGTCTGAGCTGGAGTCAGGATAAAATTAGCTTAGTCTAGCATACAGAGTGAAATCAGGGGATATACTGATCTTAGACAGCTGTGAATGAGGTCTGAACTTTCCTGGACCTGTTTGGAAAGAGCTCCCAGGTTTTAGTCTCAGATTGGAGAAACAGGCTGACCCTGCCAGTCTGCACTGGTCCGATAGCAACAATCCAAATCCAACATGAGGTCTTTGAAAGTCGCAGCTGTAAGGAAAACTAAACAAGATCTGGAGTAGTTATTGTGATAAATATAAAAGCAGCTATTTACAGTTTTTCATATTTACGAAAACATGACAACCAGTTTCATAATGTTCTTGTTTTATCTAAATGTAAACGAACAAAGCATTCTTTATCTGTTTTTATATGTAACTTTATTCATCAACCATATTTCACCAACCAGTTGTGTGATCTTTGACACAATAATAGTTTGAGGATTTTCATTCAGGATTTAGAGGCATCATAGCACGGAGATAGAACTGGTGAAGGTTACGAATGATCTACTAACCACATTGGATAAAGGAAATATCTCCTGCTGCATTTGACACTATTGACCATCAAATCTAATGACAGAGTATGGAACATTTCATTGGCATCAAAGGACATGGCATTAGCTTGAGCCATTCCTTCACTATGCTGCTATAGGCCTAGACCACCGGGGGACTTCCCATGAAGCACCAAGCTTCCCTTTCCTCAGCCTCTTCTCTCCCTGTGAGCTTTAACACCTCAAAAATGCTTGTTACTAACTGTCCTCCCTCTCTCTCGCAGTTTTGTTCTTCCTTGTCTCTCTCGTCTCTCTCCTCTTCCTTGTCTCTCTCCTCTTCCTACTGTCACTTTCTGCAGGTTTTTTCTGATGCTCCAGAGTCTGGATCCATGGTTTTAGAACCATCTACTGCCCCTTGAGCCTGATAAAACCCACTGCTTTAATTAGTATGATTGCTAGTTACCATTTCATTTAGTCCTGTTAGTAATATTATCAGCCCTGTTAGTTTAACTATAGTATATATAGCTATTAGTCATATTATTATGCTTTGCTCTCTCTCCTCCCTCCTGCCCCCCCCCCCCCCCGCCTCTCCCTCTTTATCTCACTCTCCACCCAGCCGGTCAAGACAGACCCCCCCCACACACACACAGACACACACAACCACGATCCAGGATCTGTTCAACGTTTTTATCTGTTTAAAGGGAGTTTTTTTTGCTCATGGGGGAAATGTTGTGTAAATAATAACTATGAAGAGTCTGGTCTAGACCTGAGATATATATATATATATATATATATATAAATATAAATAAAGTTGAATTGAATAAAAACATTTCTATTACAAACACCCTGAACCTTCTGATCATCCAAGCTGATTAAAGGGTTCAGGTGAGGTCTCTCACTCACACACACACACGCACATGCTGTGTGAGAAACAGTTTTTTGATCAATGATCAGGTGTCAGGTGCTGTTCTCAATCAGAGGCGAGCTCTAAGGAGGAGATAATGACTTCCTGTGGAGGACCAGACTAAATACAAAATAACAGACCCTGATTACAAACTCTGTTACTCAATCTCTGGCCACGGCACCACAGGGGGTCAGTGGATAAGCAGAGGGGGTCACCACAGATGTTTGCGATCAGTCCAAGTTCATTCAAAAAACATCGTCACGTTTTAATCTGTACGTAATTCGAACTGACAGTGAGCTACATCACTGCAGCATTTGTCTCCATGGCAACAGTGAACAAACCTCAAGCCAGGTTTTTTTTTCTTTTTTAACCTTTCTGTTTGTTCAGCTGGAGGAGCTTCACTGTGGCAACAGAGTTAGGGAGGAGGGTTGTCACCATGGTAACAGAGCAAGAGAATAACTTTAGTAGAACTGGCAGAAAAGTCATTAGAAGAGACAGGGAAAACAGTAGCTATGATAGTAGACACATGCCAAGTGTTTATCATCATCATCATCTATGTTGTAATAGTGTTGTATTGTGTATGAGTAAAGGACAAAAACACAGTGAACTTCTCCATGGCAGAGTTTTATTACAAACATGAGAATAGTGAGAACTCAAGTGTTCGACGAATTTAGAGAGAAAGTCAACAAACAAACCAACAGTCGTTCACAAGTCAGAGACTCTGCAGATGAAGTCAAACTTCTCTTCACTCTGGAAATCAAAAGCTAATGGAGAAATATCAATGCTGAACAGCTGCCACATGCAAGGCACAAGACGCTTAAAGACAAGGTCAATACGATGATGTTTTCACAAGTTTCATGAGGATCAAGACATTTTTTAAATGAGTCCAACTTTCTATCAGACTCCTTTTATTACCTTTGCCTGTTTTTGTTGTTTGCTTGTTGATTTCCTGACTTGTCATTCAGCAGAGACAATCTGATCTCACATCAGTGACAGACAGAAAATATAAGTAAATAAACAGAGGGACTGTATAAAAGTCATATTCAATGACTGAACTGTTTAATCTTTTATACACTTTCAATTTGTGCATAAAGTCTGATTCTCTGTTTCTTAAAGATAATTTTCGACAGTGATGATGGAGAGTGAAAGACAGGAAAAGTGTGGAGAGAGAGGAACCTTGGTCGGATTCGAACCTGGCCTGGATTTATGCCCGAAACAAACAAAGATCAGCAGAGAGACGTAGTCACCTGTCTGCTGATTCAAGATGGTAACAATCACATACCTCTGTGGAGCCTGACACCTGCTGGTGACAAACAGGAAGGATCGAGCCAATGCTTAGACAAGCTTTACTTCCTTAACACCTGACCATTGTCCAATGCTCGCTGACGGTATCAGATTTCTGAATGAGTTTTAATATTTTTGGATGCAGGTTTAAAACACTTCTTCCAGTCTGCGTTATTTTTGTCAAAAGCACATTATCACGCAATTAAGAGTGTGCAATGTTTTATAATTTCACCTATAATAATAAGACCCTGCAGAGTATTGTTTATTGATAAAGTACTTTTAAGAAATATGAATGCAAACCTGGATTACACGACATTTTTAAATATATTTTAGAGGTAAATGGAAACCAATGGCTACCTGAAACACCAGAGAAAAAATTTTAAGCTAGTTGAAAAGTTGAGCCAGAAAATTAATCTGCAGCAGTTTTGATTATTGATCATTCTCATCAATCAGAAAATTAATCTGCAGCTGTGCTGAGACTGTTCCCTCTGCTGCTTCACATTAAAAGCTTTACATAGGAAAATAACACGTGGGCCTTTATTGTGAAGAAACTCTCAAACCACAGTATTTGAGGTTAATGCCAATCGGTAGCTGTTCTATGACTTCATTTGATTCAGTGGACCAGTTTTAAATATTACAGAGATACTAAATAACAGGATAGAAGCAGACAAACCTAAAATGACAGGCAATGTTACCAGATTCTGATGTGAATTTTTCTGTATGTGATGTGTGAAAACCTGGCTGAAGGATGCAAAACTGCTGATGTGTTGCTGTTAAATGAAGCTTTGTCCACTTACTTCTCATCACATGTTGGATTATCTTACATTCCACTATGTCTACAAGCGGAAGTCAGTTCAAACAAACTCACATTGTTTTAGCCAATCTCTTTTTAGGGGCCTGAACTAGTGAACATGTCTAGAGACTCAACCACAGTTGAAAAATATAACTTCGTGTAGCAAAACTATAACCTGGCAGTCTTCACTCAGGGTTTAAAATATCAGCGTCATTGCTCCGAACCTGCCGCCGATCGGCCGACAGGTGACGCGACTCAGGCAGCTAATGCAAAACGGTAAACATAATACAGGAAGGTGAAGCGAGGACAGGTGTGCTCAGGCGGCACTGGAGACGGCGAGTTTCTTCAGGTGATCCATGAACACCTGCAGACTGACATCGTCGGTCAGGATGGGTGCTCCAGACTCCTGCACAGAGAACGAGTCAGAAAAAACTGGTCTTATGTGGAAACCGACCTGGATGAATCTAAAAATAAAGGTCAAAGGTTAAGTTCAGGGCCATGTGTCAAAGCGGGGGTCTTACCTGTCCCCAAGTGTACATGTTGTTATGGGTCTGGGAGGGGTTGACTTTAGAGAGCAGGAAACGAGCCTGGAAAAACATCGGTCAACTCGTCAGTGAGGAGAAATTAAAGTCGAACTCGCTCTTGCTGTGTGCGACATTTACGTGAATTTAATTTACCAAAAAAATCTCTATGAAAACCATTCACACACAAACACACGTTGCTTCACCGTTACGTACATATTAACGTGCAACACATATTTGCGTGTACAGGTGTGTGTTGTGTGTGTGCTAGTGCCCCCACCTGGCTGCCCCCGTGCTCGGTGTCGATGTATCTTGGCATTGGGAAGCGAGTGTGGAGCAGCTCCTGAGCATCGTCCACCGGAGCCTGAAGCAGGTGTTTGAAGTTTTCATACTCAGGCATCTCCTGATACCCGGCCTTCCTCCACTGAGCTACTGTCTGGGGGCAGATGTTGATTCAGACTGATCACACACCACAGTGTTTAAAGACGGATAAAGCCACAGATGAAAGAGTTCAGTGTCACATAGACGTCAGACCACGTCTCTACAGAGATCTGAGGCTGATGTGGTGAGGTGGACGTGAAAAATACAGTGAGACCAAACCTAATCATAATTATCACAATGTTTTTTGTCAGTTATGTACATTGTATTTTTTTGCAGTCTAAACTAAAATCTGAAAATCTGTGAATTACAGTTCATGTATTGCTGCAAAGTGTACATGCTAAGATGTGAGAATCTTCCAGAAGGACAATGTCACTCCACCGATCTGGGCTCAAGGCAGAGGGGGCAGACGAAGAATCTCCTCAGTAAATGTTTGTGAAAAAAAAGCATCTGAGAGAAAGTCAGACTGTGGGAAACAAGATTCTCTGGTCTGATGGAACCAAGATCGAACTGGAGGAAACCAGACATGATACTTGGACTTAGTTGTCATCTGGAATTGTGATATTTCAGTTTTTAATTTTTAATAAATTGCTCTGTCTCTGAAAGCCTCTGAAGACGAGGAAAAATGTATAAAAATGGCTTTAATTCCTAAACAGTTGATGTGATATTTTTGTGTAACCTCTTAAATTAAAGCGGAAAGTCGACTTTTCGGTTACATCTTGATTCGTTCGTTTCACTCCATTGTGGTTGTGTACAGAGCAAACATTATGAAAACTGTGTCCGCTAACTGGATACTGCATGTACACTGATGTATACATATTTTTGAAGTTATGACTATTTTTTAAAAAAAGTTTACTTCAGAAGCAGCATTTAAGTCAGAATTATGTTTTCAGTTGACTCCTCATAGTGATGCACCTTGTTTCTATATGAACGCTACATATTAAATCTTTGATTGATTGACTGATGGTTTCACAGGTACATGAGATGAATTAGTGAAACAGTCATAAATAACCAAAATGAGATGTAGTTAAATTGCTCTAGATGTTGTGCTTGAAATTGTGCTTCTGTTTTTTTTCTCTTCATTCAGCTAGTGTTGATCCATGAACATGTTTCCGTTTTAAACAGAACACAGTTTTATTCATCAGAGTGAAGAGTGTGTATTTATACTTCTGTTTTTTTTAAACTTTGAATCTGGTCAGTTTTATGCATTTAAGGTCACGGGGTCATACATCTGGAGGTTTAGTTTCCACATCACACTGCGTCAGTTTCCTATTGGTCCCTGATTGGCTCCAAACTAGCAGTGATGTCATAACTGTCATAACAGGTAGATTTAAGATGAAGCTCAGAGAAATGTTCATCCTTCAGCAGATGGAGGCGGAAACAAACTGAGCAAACATCTTTCTGCACTGTGACGTGAAACATCCTACACGTTTCTCAGAGCAAAACGCATTTTTGAGCGGAAGGGGCCTTTTTTTAAGTTTAGGTGTTTATCCTGCAGTCATGGGCAGCTGCCTGTCCCCATGGAAACAAGGCTAACGACTCAGCGTGTGTTTGTTCGTGTCTCAGTAAATCTAGAGTGTTTTCAGCATATGTTGAGTGTGTCTGTACCTCTCCGTGGTAAATGAGGATCTGGAAGAAAGTGTCCATGAGGAGGATCCGGTCCGGCAGGATGCTGCTGCTGTCCAACAAAACTGGCTGAAACACACAATCACTCTGATCGATCACCTGCATCAAACACTGGTCGATGAGCATGACTTTCTGGATCAGTCTGTATCAGTTTGAAACTTTGGCCTTTTAACTCACGAGTCATTAAACTTTTACCGCAAACACAGCAAATGTCAGTGCACCTGTATGAATAGGTGTCTACGGTGGTGAACAGGTTTAAATGTACCGCACTTTCATAGACTCTTTTAGTGTTATCAACCACTCAAAGCCCTTTACACTATCCGCCACATTCACCCATTCACACTCTGAGGATACATTGGCGTTCAGTATCGTGCCCAAGGACACTTTCACTGGCGGAGCCGGGGGTCGAACTGCTGTCGGCAGACAACCTGCCCCACCTCCAGAGGTGTGCGTACTTGCCTCAGGTGGTCCATTGAATGAGTAGGCGTACAACACAGGTTGGATCATGATGAGAGCCTGAGTCAGGTCTTGTCTGTTGAACTGATGTCTGTAATATGAACTCTCGTCTGGACTGTTGTTGAACACCTGCAGGAACGGAGAGCGCCGCAGGTGGAACATGAACTGAAACGCAAAAACACGGGTAAGATACAGGAAGTGAAGCAGGGGATGTTGAAACTGTTTTATGGAAAAATTGGAAAATGAGCTGTAAAGTTTCCACCCGCAGGTTCACTTACATCCCGTCTCCAGTTGTTACAGTGTGACCAAGAGGTATCTAAGTATGTAGAACAGGTGCAGTAGTATTATGTGATGTGTCTCACCTGAGGGTAGAGGGAGAAGGTCTCAGAGAACCTGAACGAGTTGGGGTCGTCTTTGTGATAATCTCCGAACTTCTGACACTGAACAGAAAAAGGCAGGTTAATGCACAGCGGTTTTACAACTTGTGAGTCCAGATCTGTATTTTGACGCTGGTCTTTGTACCAGTCTGATGAGCTGCCGGTCCAACCATCTGAGGACGTCCGGCCCTTCCTCTGTCTCCGCGCGGTACACTGCCAGCCTCGCCATCAAGATGGCTGCTGCCTCCTGATCAAAAGACGCTGCAATGCTCTGGATCTGAGTCTGAGCGTCCGCCCAGCTGGGGAAAGGGGGGTAGTGGAGTAGAGTGTAAAGAGGAAAAGGGAGAGGGTGGGGGAGGAGGAGAGGAGAGATGAAAAGAAAAGAGGTGGTGGGAGGGAGAAAAGAAAGAACGAGAGAAGGAGGAGGGAGAGAAAAAGGAAATGAGAGGAGGGGGGGTGGGGAGAAAATCAGAAGGAGAAGAAGAGGGAGGGAAAGAGGGGAGTGAAAAGAGGAGCAGAAAAGGGAGGAGAAAGGGGAAATGGAGGAAAATGTTAAAGGAGTGGAGGCGGAGAAGAGGAGGGAAAGAGGTGGATGAGAAGGAAGGAAGTGAAGGTGGAGGAGAGATGAGAGGGAAAATGGAGAACAAGAGGTGATGCAGAAGATGATGAGAGGTGAGAGGAGGCGGAGGAGGAGGACAAGTGAGAGGAAGGATAGAACGAGGAGAGGGAGAAAAGGAACAAAGGAGGAGAGAGGGAAGAAGAGGAGAGGGAGGAGGACAAAGAGGAGTAGCTGAGGTGTGAGGTCACACTGTGTCAGAGCTCAGGGTTAAATATCCTCCAACTTGTGTCTGTTACATGAAGCTGAGTTGCACCAAAGTCAACACCTTCAACAACCACTGAAAAAAAGCAACCCATGTCAAACATAGGCTCAGGAGCCCAAGCACATCTCCAGGGAAACGAGTTGCAGCCTTCACAGGATGTCAGTGAACACATCACAGAGGGTATGACTTAGGTCTGCGCAGTCAGGGGGCCAGAATACGAGGGGGTGTCTTACTTCCTGGCAGTGGTGGTGACTCTGATCCGCCTCTGTCCCGACGAGTGCTGGTACTGGGTCACGAACTGGATCGCTCCACGGCCGCCCTGAGGGATCGGCGCATTATGCTGGAACACCAACAACAAGGAGAAGGAACTGGGTCAACAGTCGAAACCTCAGACCGGTAATCGATCGATAACCTGATCCACACATTCAACTGTTCGCTCGGAAACTGGACATCCAGTACCCAGAGTAAAAAATTAAGAGCTTGCACTTGCAGATAAAGAAAATGGAGAAGTTGCAATATAAATTTAAACACAGCAGAAGGTCATGGTTTGGAATTTATTTTTATTTTTTTTGTCTTTGCAGCTTGAATGAAGTGAGTGAATGAATAAATGACCTCAGAACAACTTTTTCACACGTTTTCCTTGAAATATAAATGGTTTAAATAGAAGGGTTTGCTCCAGAACGGAGGTGACCGTGATTTAAATGGGGACTAACTGGGTCCCTGGCAGTTCTTCCATCTCTGGGTTCCTGAGGGGCTGGGTCAAGGTCTTCCCATTGCTCCTGCCACCATCCAGGGCAGTGGTGATATCACAGGCACTGTCTGGAGCAACCCAGAGGCATTTCAGGCACTGAAACCTAGCTTCTGAACCGAGCTGGCCAAAAACCATCTCAATTCGTGAAGGCTCTCTCTGGGTATATCGTCGGTCTCCAAGAAGAACTCCAATAAACTCCCCTACAGAGTAAAAGCTTTCATGAAATACAAAAGGAAATTCTTAAGTTTCAAGAAGATCACGTAAACCTGGGGTGGAAACAACATTTCACTGCCTTGTACAAACCTCTGTGGCGGTGCTGTTGCTCTAAAAATTCTTCAATCGATCGTTTTGCTTCAATATTAGATATCAGGCAGTTTCCGGATCATCTGACAGCGTAGCTGGGGACCTTCAGGGATGTGGGACACTTTTCCTGGCAGAGCACTAATTTAAAATTTCTCAGGATGACTGAGGTTGATACAGTGGCATCTTTCAACATGTAAAATCCAAGTCAGAATCATCTAAAAATATTCTCACATTCCAGAAAAAGATTCTGAACTGTAGTCTGACAATGTCTAAGATTTGATATCTGGTTTTACATGGGCCCTCTGCTGCTACATAATAGTGCTATGATACATTTGGTAGGAAGGTGATACTTGATTTGTGTGTGTATTTTTTTCTCTTTTCTTGATGTGATTTCAGTTAGGGTTCTGTTTCTGGCCGATCGTAATTCATGAAACACTGCTGAATAAAGACAGGTAATGATCAGCAGGGACTTCCTGATAACTCTTTCACAATAAATGTCTAAAAAGAGAGCCCATGTTGTTGGTTTACCCACTGGTGTAACTCATCAGAGAACATCAGAACCCCATCAACGATGGAATTTTAAAAATCAGTAGCATGTCAGGCTCCAAAGAGCACGTCTGACATGATGCAGCACAGAAACACCTGTGTATACCTGCCCTACACCACCAGCTTCACTCTGATCACATGAAGTCTGGATTAGTCTGAGTCATAAACCTGAAATGTAACATTAAACAGATTGTAGGTTGGAATCCTGCTCTCTGGTTGGCTGTTTCACACCTGAACCCTCAGTGGTCTGAGGCTCAAAAGCAGCAGGATGATGATGATTGCACACCTGTACACTATTATTACCTGAGTCAGGCTATGTGACACATGCACACAAACACACACACAGGATATTGGATGTTCTGGTACTGTTGACATTATAGTCAACAGATAACTGTGTGTGTATGTGTGTGTGTGTGTGTGTGTTTTCCTCTCACAATCATCTCAGCAGGTGACTGACAGGTGTACCATAGCAACATGGCCTCTGGAGACACACACACACACACACACACACACACACACACACACACACACACACACGGAAACACATGGACACGCCTCCCATAATCCGTCCTAAGACTCAGAGCTGATCAGACTCTGATGGTCTCGGATCAGATTTTAACGACAACTTTAAAGATCAAACGGGTCACCAAGCAATTGCTGCATCATCTGCCGATCACCAGGTTTGACCTTTGACCGGCTTCATTCGACTCTGCTGTCCGGAGTTGCAGAGGAGGTAGAAGAGTGTTCTCAGAGGACTGAACTGAACTGACATGGACTCTTCCCTCAAACAGTTTCAGGTAGAGTTGAAACTACCATCAACTATTTTGAAAATCAATTTATTGTTTCACTCTATTTTCATCCTTAACCAAATCTTCTGCTCACTGTGTATCATGTGGCGGTAAACTGGATCTCTAGGTATTCCAAGATGTCACCTTGAAACTAAATCTGAGAAAAGCCCCCCAAAAAAAAAAAAAAAAAAAATTGGCATTTTAGGAGACAATAGATCAAATGATAATACCGGTAAATAGTTCTGAGATTAACTGATTATGAAAATAACTGTTTTAAAGGAGGACATGACTGTCCTCTTTTCGGAAGCCTGTTTGTGTTTTTACCTCATTTGAACATGAGGATTAATGATTTGACTAATCAGCAACATATAGAGCTCCAGACTGCCCCTGGTAGTTCCTGGGTCTCTGCCCTCGGAGGGGGTCCGGGTGTTTTCTGAGGCCAGGAACTGATTTGGACCTTGGAAACACAGACACAGTTCCTGGAAGAGTTAAGTTAGTGGACACAGGCCAATGGATTCTAACCCTGAAGATTTTACCTCACTGAATTTCTGATGATATTTTCTGAAATCACACAGTGTTTTCAGACTCAGTCAGCTCATTACTGTGACTCATCAAAGTCACAACTGATCCCATCTCTGTGGCGACTGAGATCCAACCCAGCAGCTCTGCAGGATTTACAGCTCGGTTTTATGAGGCCGGGACCTCAGAAGGAGTCTGGTGTTGTCAGCGTCAGGTTTTAGAAGAACTGTCTGGAAGAGGCTGAATCTAAACTCAGTCCTGGAGCCAAAATGACACATTTTTTGAAAGAGGAAGCAGAGGCCAAGCTGCGATGCGACACCTTAATCCTTAGAGAAACGTGTAGGTGTGAAAGTGTGTGTGCGCGTGTGTGTACGTGCGCTGGCTGTGCACACTCTTGTACTGTGATTTTTTCCTCTACTGTCCGCCGTGGCTCGGTCAGTTAGTCGACCCTCCCTGTGCCAGAAGTGACAACGTTTTGGGACTTTTACACTGTGTAATTATCGTCCCTGTCTCTCACAGCAGCAGGTGTGTTACCTGAGTGGAGTGTGATGTTGTCACCCTGACGACCAAGACTGGTTCTAGAGAGCGGGGGGTGCAATTTATGTCAATTTATCTTTAAATCAGTAAATAGCAAAGCTGTTTCATCACTTTATATTTATTTTATGAATATTCAAAAGGAATCATAATATGCATGATAAATAAAGAAAAGAACAACACTCTTTACATTAATCATCCTCTTAGAGTGATCAAGTCAACGTGGACAGAAGTGACCACTCGCAGAAAATCCACGACCTCAGAAAATCCGAGAGCAAGTAGGTGTCTTGCGCAACAGCTTTGACGCCACATAAAGAATTCAGTTGCTCCTCAGAGCGTTTGGAAGGTGGTTGAGGTCACCAGGCACTCACTTCCCTCCAGCCTCCCATTTCCTCTCCTTCTCTCTGTTTATGAAGTAGATTCATGAGCCCGGGGATATGTGGAAATTTTCCACATAGGCTGATGTATTTTCAACCTGTGCCAAAGTGTCTTTGCCTCAGTTTCACGTTGTCTGAACTCAATTTTTTTTATTGTGTTTATGCAGTTTCCACTGTTGCAAGAAACAATGTTGATCCTGCCTGAAGTGTGATAGAAATCTTTAGAAAACAGTGAAGTGAAGCATCACAGTGTCAGGTATCATTAGCCGACAATGGTCCTCACCAGTCTGATCCCTCGGAGGCCTCACAGGCTCACAATTAGGATCCATCTAATGTGTATAACTGTATAACTATAATTCTCATATGGGGATCCATACTTATTATGTCACATCCAGTTTCTCCTGAGAGATGAACTGAACTGAAAAAAAAATAGAACTCATATTACTTGTTATTTGTGGTGCTTTCAACTCCATCTCCTGGCCTTCCTCATTGGATTGATTTGATCAGTTGTCATGGAGATAGCTTGGTCAGTGTAATGGGACCCCAGTGTGGAATTCTGATCATGTGATTACATATGTCAACTTTTTAATCATTGATAGAAGTTGGAAGTTTTCTGTTCACTTGATACAGTCAGATTTTCTTAGAGCTGCACCCAGTGGATGTTATAGGAACTGCAGCTCAACACTTCTGGATTCCTCCTGGTTTTGGATGGTGATGTTGAATATAAAGGAGTCCTGACGTTTCTTGCGTGACTTGGGATGTATATAAGTGACATACTTCCTGACCTGTGAAGATGGTGGACGCTCTGAGAACACTGTTTGCCGCTCTGATGGTTCTGTCCAGCACGGCCTCTGTCTGCGGGAACCTTCTCCTTCTGCTGGTGCTCCTCTTCAACAAGGAGCTTCAGTCCGACACACTGGGCCTCACCCTGAGCTTCAGCCTCAGTGATCTGGCCCTTGGCCTCTCTGCCATCCCCTTTGGTGCCCACAACAGCCTTTCCTGGCCCTCTGGATACCCCAGCGATGGGGCCTTCTGTCAGGGCAGTGGCTTCATCTTCCTGCTCCTGCAGACTTCGTCCATCCACTCGCTCACCTGGGCGACTGTAGACAAGTTCACAGAGATCTGTTTTGCCCTCAGCTATCGCAGCATCTGGACGGCCGGGCGGAGCCGGGCGGTGCTAGTCCTGGTCTGGCTGTTCTGCCTGGTGAATGCCACCCTGCCCCTGCTGGGGTTCGGCAGCTACATCTACAGCGAGTCGCGGTTCCTCTGCTGCCTGAGCTTCACCCCTGACCACAAGTACTTTGTGGCGCTGTGGATGTTGTTTGGTATCATGGCACCGATCCTCACCATGTGCTCTATGTATGGATACATCGTCTACGTGGCCAGGAAACAGGCCCGGAGGGGAACATTCATGTGCAACGAGCTGCACTGTTTCTACGTTCCTGCCAACAATTACCTGAGGAGCTCCATCATGATGGTCACAACCTCAGGTAGGTTCATGCTGTGTCCTGTTTGTCCCCTGACATGACCTGTCTGCTCCTTCCTTACTTATAAACTTATACTTTTTGCCCATTTTTATCAATTTCTAAAGATCCCAGTTCCCAAAATCTCCAGCTGAACTTTCGGTAAATGAGTCTAAAATGAAGCAGTCATGTTTAATATTTCCATTTTGTTTCCGTCTTAATTTGCTGTTGGTTCAAACGCTAAATTCAATATAATGCTCATTTCCAGCAGAGTCATGTCGCACTCGCTACTCTATGAAAAGACTTTCTCTTGTTAATAGCCATACTGTTCAAATTCGCAGATAATCAGATGCTTCTACTTTGCTGCTTTTCTGTTCAATGTTAATCTACTAAACAGTTCGAATTAAAAGTTTACCAGCAGCTGAATGTTGCAGAATTCCTTCATTTCCTGAAGCCTTTTAATGTGAAACTTCTGTGCAGGAAGTGTGTTTCAGTGACAATAACTTAACAGCAATTTTAAAACGATGAGAGGGTACTGTTAGCACTGAGAGCAGCAGAGCACTGAGTATGATCTGACTCCTTCCAGAGAATCAATAGGTTTTTACCAGGCTGAGAGTTTCCAAACATCTGCAGACATCATAGTAAGATGTTGGCAGAACATGTATGAACATTTATGTAGGCTGGTCATAAGAGAGGGTAGTGGACTGACTGTAAAGCTCCATCCTGATTTGATATGCGGGGGGGGGTCTGACCATCAGTTTAAAATGTATCAGCTTTGCTCCTGAGAAGTCAGGTTTTTCTGTCAGCTGGGAGGAAAACTCTAAATACTACAAAACCCATGAGCCTTACCTAAGGGTTCCTCTACCTCTGCAAATAGTCCCCAGACCTCTTCAATTAGTCCTGTTTCTTCTTCAACCAGTCCCCAGACCCCGCAACTAGTCCTCAGACCTCTGTAAATAGTCTCAAGACCACAGCAACTAGTCCCCAGACTTCAGGATGTTGTCCCCAGACCTCAGCAACTAGTCCCCATACCTAAGAAGCTAGTCCAAAGAGCTTAAGAACTACCGTAGCCCCTGGACCTCAGCAACTAGTCCCCATACCTAAGAAGCTAGTCCAAAGACCTTCAGAACTACCGTAGCCCCTGGACCTCAGCAACTAGACATAGTCTTCAGATCTCTACAACTGGTCTCCATACAAACAGCTCGCTGCTGGTGGTCTACCAGTGTGTGGTTGGTTCTGATTTGATTATCTGGTATTTCCTGTCTCGTTCTCAGTGTGTCTGCTGGTCTGCTGGCTGCCCTACATCTCAGTGTGTCTGTACGAGACATTCAGTGGTCTGCAGTGTCCTGCTGTTACTTCCGCTCTCTCTGCCTGGCTGGTTCTGACGAGCGCCGCCCTCAACCCCTGGATCACCTGCATGATGCAGATGTAAGTAAAACTCAGTGCTTCGCATCTGGTGGTTCCATTACAACCATGGAACATGCCACCTACAGAGTATCAGTAAGTCTGTCTGTGAGGCAGCGATGAACCGTTGTGATGCTGCTGTGATGGCGTGGTTTTGTCTGTAAACTTCTGTCTGTCCTTCCATGTGTCTCCAGAAGGTACAGGGCAGCGGTGCATCGGAGTGTCAGCAGGCTTCTTTGGATGTGTCCATGTTCCCGGACAAATTTGGAGACAAGGCCACAGAGCTCTGCCCTCCATCTGCACAAGGCCAATCGCATCGGCACAACGACAACATCAACACGTCTGCCCTCATCACCGAAAACACAGATACCAACAGCGTGATGACCAACATTATTTGCACAGTGGATGCAACCGCCGCTACAGCCTCTTGACAGAAACACTTGCTGTAGTTGTAGGGATAATTAGATTACTGGGCTGACCTGTGACAGTCAGGGTGCATTCTGGGGCATGTAATTTCTTCTTCTATTTCAGTTCGTAAGATGTGAAGCCAATCCTCCTCCATTATGTTCAAAACTTTGATTCAAGCTGAGTTGACACCTGCAGCTTGTCTGAAGTTCACAACCTGCTTTCTGTCAATACTCAGCTCACCTGACTAATCGTTGCATGAATCAGCTGTGATCGTTGGACTGACTGTTTAATAAGTCACAAAAGAATTACTGGATTTTCTCTGGAAAAAGAAAAATAGCTTCTGTTGCAACAGACATTGTACAATGGGACTAGGATCTATAGACGTGTAATGTTCATGTACCTGAAACTGTTTGGGGGAAAACTCAAAATATGGACTTAATAATGAGTCACTTGTTAATCTCACTGAAACATAAGAATGCTCTGTAACCAGCCAGAGCTGAGGAGGAGACTCAACACTGTCAGAGGTAAATAAATCTCAGAAATCTAAATCTAAGTCTTAACCTGAGGATATAACAAGAAAGGAGGACTTTTAATCAATAACAAGAAGACATAAAGCTCAGTTTGTAACACAAGTATTCATAAAATATTAATATTAATATCAATAAATTGAATGAATGGATATTAACTCAGTTAATATTTTGTGTTAATTTTTTTTTGTTGCTCTATTCTCTGTTTTCCTCCAGTCATTTAACTTATCAAAGCTCCTGATCTTCATTGGAAACACATTTGCTCCAACATAATCTCAGCTGCGACTGTACCCGTGATCTGTGCCAATCTGAGCTGGAGCTTTTATTTTGTTAACCTCAGGGTGTCTCTGCAGCCTTAAAATGTTCAATAGCTTAATGTGACAGCAGGTCTCTTTGAATAAACCTGTACAGTGACATCACCCCGTACGATGTCATCATTACTGGATTATTTGGGGGCGGCTGTGACTTGGGAGGTGGAGTGGGGAATCCACCAACCAGATGGTTGTTGGTTCGATCCCTGGCTCCTCCAGTCCACATGCTGAAATGTCTTTAGGCAAGATACCGAAGCCAAAGTTGCCCCCGGGGTATCATCAGTGTGTGAATATGTGTGAATAGATCAGCATGTACCGGACTGACCTGTTGGGTCAGGTCTAGACCTTGTCAATAGAAAGGGCTGTTGTATAGAAAAGTTCTATATAACTGAAATCCATTTACCATTTGGATAAATATTTTTTTTTTAATTGTTCTTCCCTGTTTTGCAGCTTTTTGTTGATGTATAAATTGATGTTTGTTCATATTGTGGTTTCCTGTTTATTAACTAGCAGTTGTTAATGTCATCAATCATTCTGCAGCTTAAGGCTGAGCTCATACCAGATGCTGACAAGTAATAATTCAAGCTGAGACTGTCTAAAGTGTCAGAGGACAGGTGTTCGTACCTGGTTGACGACCTCGAAGTAAAGAGCCAATGTGGTGCTGGGATCCAAACCACAGATCTTCCACTGGCACGTTCCTCCAGTGCCAATCTCCTGTAACCCACATTTAAGCACAACTGTAAACCTGTCTTGGAGATGAACCTGTATTAAAAGGTCAGAGGTTAGCTGTGTGTTGGCGCTTACGTACGTTTTCAGAGACACAGGGTCCTTTAGCATTCAGAGACACACAGGGTCCGATTGCGCCGGACACTTTGATTTCTCTGGACGTCTGGAAAAAAACAAAACAAAAAACCAAAAACACAGCATTTTATTCACCTGTCAAACAGGTGACCTGTGTGGGGCGTGGCCTGTGTTCCCAATGTTTTATTGTTTGCACCTTAACCTCCAACGTGGCAGCGAAGGCCATCTTAAAAGACCCCTGGACATCTTTGGTGAAAACTCTCTGGAAGGTCTGTTTAAACAGAGATGTGTTGAAGGAGTCTGCCATCACCATGTAGCCTCTGAACAGACACAAGAACACACACGTATAAGATAAAATCGCATGACGAATCATAGGCAGTGTTTTCATCCCTGCATAACATGTCCACAGCACCTGTATGCTCCCACACCTGCCCTCATTTCAACAGAGATGCCAGGGATCATGCAAAACATGTACCAAATATACTGATGTGGAAATCTCTGTGTGTGTGTGTGCGCGTGTGTACCCAGTGTAGTTGGCACAGCACTTCATCTCCAGCAGGCCAGTCTGATCGAGAGCACAGGCATAGATGTCGATGATGTGACCGTTAGTGGACGCTCTGTTAGCCAGAGACTCGTAGTGCTACCAACACACAGAAGCACACACACACTAAACATTTCGATGATGATGACGACCTTTGACCTTTCTAACTCACTTAAAATTAAAGGGCGAGCATATATAAAGCACAAAAGTTTGGATCCAACCAGAGTCTTTCTCCTACATAATAATAATAATAATAATAATAATAATAATAATAATAATAATCTTTATTAATACAGCACTTTTTAGAACAACGATTCTTTGTCTTTTAAGTGAGTGAACCAGAATTATGATATTTCAGATAACAATGAAAAAAAAAAAAAATCAGATAAGTAAAAATTATTGGAAAAACAAGATGAAATAAAATAACCAACAATAACACAAGATGAAAACAATAACAATAATAAAACAGATGAGTCATGTTGGAACACCAACAGTGTGGTAACATTAATAAAGAGCTCTTGGCTCTGGATCACCTTGCTGGCTTTCTTCATGAACTTGGCATTGTCCTTCTCGATGTCGTGCCAGGACCTGATGGGTGTCTTCAGTTCATCTCCCACCACCATCCCGGGACCCTGTGTTGCCGGGCCGCCGATGAACGTCATAATCCGAGCGCCAGTGTTCGGGAAGGTGCACTGGGGGTTAAAAAAAACAGCAATGAGATTCTGTAATGACACCCTCATGATGCTGACATCCGACCCCCCCTTACCTCCAGCAGGCCGACTGCAATTGACATGGCAACGCCCAGCGAGCGCAGAGGTCTCTTCCCCTGAGTGACGGGCCAGGGGTCGCGCTGCAGCTCCCCCAACAGGTCGGTCAGGTTCATGTCGATCTTCTGCACTGGCTGCAGGAACCTGAAGTCAGACCAAAACACATGATTCTGTTCAGGCCACAAAGACACTTTGCTGCCTAAAACACATTTATTACAGTCACCGAAAATGGCAATCTCTCCAGAGCAGAAGGTCCTGATTCAACTTCTGGGGGAGGAGAACTGGGTTCTCCTTCCTGTCCTCTTCATAACTTAGTACCTGGAACTAGGTTTTTTAATGTCACATCCTACACATGGACACCAGTTTTTGTAGGAGACACTGAGAGCTGTTGGGATTAATTAGAAGGAAGAAGTGTGTGTGTGTACCTGTTGGACAGAGGCTGTTGGGCAGTCTGAGCTCTTCCCTGGGTGGCTGAGGGTTTGGTTAGACCGAGCATCTCCTACAAGCCAACAAAGATTAACAGCCGGTTAGCGCCATTAACTAGCAGCAGTATAAGTTACAGTGTTAGTTAGTGGGGCAGCTGCCTGGGCAGTTGTCAACACTGTTGTCTCATAGCATGAAGGTTCAGGACTGGAACCTGGAAGCCCGGTTCTCTCTGTATGGGGTTTGCCGATTGTTTCTGTGAAGCTGCTCGAGAGAATCAGAAACGTGATTATCAATAACAGAACAGTTCCAGAGGCTACGAGTCGATCGGCAAAGATCTTTACGTCCCCGGTTCAACAGTTCATGATGTGGTCAGGAAGTTTCAGCTGTTAAACCGTGGAGACGCCTCCAGGACCTGGAGCTAAGAAGAAACTCAGCGAGAGAAGTCTGAGAAGGTCCATGTGGGAAAGACACCACATCATGAACTAAAGAGGTTGAGGCTGATCTGGATTGGTCTGGACCGGCGGTCTCATTCTAGACCGGCGGTCTCGGTCTGGACCGGTTGCTACACGCTAAAGCAGGTAGGGCTCCACTGGCGAAGGTCAAGGAGACGCCACTACTGAAGGAAAAGCACAAAAAGACAAAACCCTTCATAGATGAGCCACAGTCTCTGGGATAATGTTCTAGGCAAAGGTCTCAGGTCTTTGAGCAGGACAACGACCTGAAGCAACCATTCAGCAGCACAAAAGAACAGTTGGAAAGGAAAAGATAGACGTTTTAAACTGGCCAGGAATTAGTCCTGACCGAAAGCCAAATGAAAACTGAGACAGCTAAAATCTGTCATAGAGAAAAGGACTCCTGCAAACCTAAAGGAGCAGCAGAAACTACCAACAGACAGGAGCTGGAAGCTTCTAAATGTTTAAGGACCACTGTTTCCAAAGGACCATTGTTTCCAAAGGTTCTACAGCCTAATATTAGTGATGGGTGCCAATCATCGTGTCTGGGTAAATTCAGCGTTTGTATTATTTAATTAATAGGCAAGTTTATTCTTTATTTTTTTTGTACAGTAACTTCAGACCTTTTATTAAAATACTCTAATCACATAAGATTGGTTCATTTGCATTTATTTCTGGAAATATTCACAATTATGTACTTAAAATCAGGGGTGCCAATAATTTCAAACAGGGCTGCAGGTCAGCCCTATGATAGACTGGCGACCTGTCCAGAGGGAGCCCTGCCTCCTGCCCAGAGATTGCCCCCCCCCCGACCCTGAGACGATAAGCAGTAGTGTTAATAGATGGATCAATGTCTGATAGTGCTGTTAAGCCCCTAAAGGACCAGAGCCTGTAGGAGACTCAGGGATACCTCCTCTACGCCAACGTGGAGGGAGTTCCAGACCGATTCGCCACCAAGTTTTAAACCGTTCTGAGCACTGCGACCAAAAACAAACACAGCGCATGGAAAGTTGGTTCCCAGCTGGAACCAAAAGATAGCAGGTGTTCCTTGATCGTGATGACATCAGTGGACACGTCTTTTTCTATAGGTTGGAAATAAAGGATAGAGGTGAGAAACCGTCATTAATGGGTGGCCCACACTTGTTTTTTGGATAAAAACAAATATCTGTATATATTATCTGTAAGATAGTAATATCGGTAAGATAGATACAGAACAACAGCACGCAAAACTGGTTCCCTACATTGCATCAAATCTCTGAGAATCCTCAAAAGAACCTGGTCAAGAACCAGAGTGAATGCGGTTAAAAGAGCCTTGAGCGGTCAGCTTTGTGAAACACCAGTCCTGTTATTTACCTGCAGCTGCTTGGCGTTCAGGTCCTTGGTCCCCCTGAAGACGTAGCTCTTGGAGATCCCCTCACAGCCGAGCTCGTGGACCTGGACCATGCGTCCGAAGGTGATGAGTCCGACCAGCGCGGTGGGAGGCAGGAGGGACAGGGACATCTGCAAAGATTCCTTTAGAGCCTGGAGGTCCTCGTCCTCCATACAGGTGTCCACAACATACAGGAAGACCAGTGGCATCTGAGGACCCCGCTGAGGACAGAGAACAGACTGGGTTACTTGCCTGATAACGTGTCTGTACCTGTCTGTACCCACCTGCAAGTCTTACCTGGACCACGTATTCGATGGTGGAGAACTGAGGCAGCAGCTCAGCAGGCTGGTTCACCTCAGAGATCCCGGCATAGGAAGGAGGAAACTAAATCACAAAAAACCCACAACAGGACACACTGTTAAAGTTAAGGCTAGAATTACGATTCTGGAGCTGAAAATCCCACTCGGACATAAGCTGTTTTATTTGTGAGACCTGCCAACAGATGCCAGAGCGAAGGACACATATGGTCTGAAAATATTTACTGCTGCAGCAGAAAAAGCATCATTCATACATGGTAATGAACCAATCCGGCCACCGAAGATATACACATAACCACTCAGACGGAGAAATGACCCATACAACGAAAATATAAACTAAACTGATCATGTATTCGTGTTAATAACAGAAAAGGGGCAGCGGGTCTGTCTCTTCCATCTTTCTGTCCTTGTCACATAGCTCGTCACATTTTTCAGGGGAGGGGAGGTTAAAATGGGTACTGAAAAGGGGGAGAAAATAAAATCCCTTGGTGTTTGTTAGCTCCGTATAAATTTCAATTTAAACTAGAAGTATCCTGTTACTAAAAACAATAATACAAGTCATATGTACAATAATTAAAAGACAGTATTAGTAAAAAATCCTTTTGAACAAGCATAACTCTGCAGAACTGACATTCCAATCTCAATAAGCAAAAAGTTGGTTTGGTTTTTAACACGCTAAAACCAAAGCAAACTCATGGAAATCCGTCATGGGTAATTATTTATAAATATATAAATCTAGATATAACTAGAATAAACAGTTTTTTGGAGCAAAGTCAGAATGTTGCAAAAGGAGTCATTAATTTACAAGAAAAAAATCCAAAAGTAATGTAAATAAAGTAGCAATTTTAACAATAATTTCTACAAATATATATATATATAACTTGATAAAATATGATGAAGTGAGTTTTATGTGAAAAAGTCATAATATAACATGAATAATAGAGTAAGTTAAGTTAAACTTTAGCTTTTTATCAGAATTTTTCTAGTTATGTTATGAATTTGTTCCAGAAACATTTTCACCTTAAGTATCAAACAAAAGAGGAGAATTAGATTTAGGTTACAGATATGTCAGTGCTGGTCCGCACATGTATAGAAGTAAATCTCTGTGTACTCTACCTGGTTCCTTTGGTAGCAGAAGTTACAGGCCCACAGTTTGGCTCTGTAGTCCACTTGGCTGAAACACACAGACAGACGGGCATCAGACGGACAGGAGTCAGACAGGCATGTGTAACACAGGTAAGTTTAACACAGGCCGGTAAATGGTAAACGTACTGAACTTATATAGACTTTTCTAGTTTTATTAACCACTCAAAGCTCTTTACTGTCACATTCACATACACACACACACACACACACACACACACACACGTAAATTCACACAAATATTCACACAGCGCTTTCTACCCGCAAACACACAAACACTCATACAACAATGATACATTAAACAGGTGGGTGTCACAAAGAAGGTAGTCTCTATAGAGCTAATAGCCAGGTACCACATGCAGGGACCTCTGAGCCCCGTCCATGACCCCTGACCTCCGACCCCATTGATGACATCACATAGATGTGCAGTGATGCATACCAGAGGGGGTTGAGAACAGCGCGGCAGGTGGCGCGGCTGCAGAGAACTGGTTCGTACTGGATGGGGGGCAGGTCAGGTCTCTCCTTCAGGGGAGTGAACAGAGCGGCCACCGGCACCACCATCCGCGTCGCCTCCAACCGGCTGGAGGGCCACACGTTCCAGCTGAACCGCACGCCATCGCGCTCCTCGTTCTGAGTGATGTACTCTGGGAAGGTCGCCATGGCAACACAGGGACACGGGGGCTCGGGCACACTGTCAGGTAAGAGCTGTTGGGGGAGTGGGGTGGCAGAGTGAGTGTACCGTGCTACCGCAGGTAGGTATTATAATGGTCATAACATTAGAAAAAAAGTTTTAATAAAAATATGATTGACAACATCCTAACATTTCTACTTTGAGCATTTTTATTAACTTGTTATAACAAAGTCAAAATATTTCATATTTTGTCACAATTTTACAACATAAAAATGATGTTGAGGAAAAAGAAGGTAGAAACGCATTAACAGTTCCTGATCTGGAAAGTTTTAAAAGTTTCTTTTCTGCCTCTAGAGGATGAAGCTTTAAGTTTTAATGACGCCTTCATCTGTAGCGCCACCACGAGGACAGACTCAGGTCAGAACTTATACTTTCAACCAAAAGTTTTGGTGAAACATTAGAGTTTGTCCATGAATTTCTGCATCAGGTGTTACACAGGTTTTTGTGCTTTGCTCCGTACTTTGTGTCTGTGCCTGTATTTTCTTGGTCAGTCTGGACTAAATTAAGTTTGTACTTAAATTTAGACCTGAAACAATTAGTCAAAAATAGAGAAAACATATCTGAACAGTTACACAAAAAGTGAAAACGTGACGTTTTAAATACTGCCAAAATTGTGCAGAGTTTGGTTGGTAGACTTCTAAATTCCTCCACTACTACCCACCCAGCTTAGAACCACCAACAAAACTCTGTTCAATTTTCTGGGTACTTTATAAACAGCACATCCCTCAGACAACAGTAGAGAAGTAAAGATCAAAATACAAGAACGAGTTTACAGCAGCAGAGAGAACAAATCGCTCAAGCCTGGACTTTTACACAGTAGTGCAGTGAATTTACTCAGTTGGTACGTTTCCACAATTGGGCTGTTTCTAACCGACAGGCTGCCGGTAATCAATCCGAGCTGATAGTTAATCAGCGGGGGCGATAAATGAAATCAATCCATTCATCCCATTACATTCAAAGTCTAGTCTGATTTAACAATCGCTTCTGATGTCACCAAGTACCTGTATGACACCGCAGGTAACGCTGCCGTTTCAGGTAACGGTACCTGTGTCAGCGTCTCACCTGAACCTGGAGTTTCAATTGAAACACAGTAACTGAGTTTTTCTACTCAGAGATCAGTCTGCAGGCTCAGCTCAGTTAGCCTCACAGCTAACGCCAGCTACCTCCGCAGGTAAACAGCAGCGTCATTAACGTCACACAGGTGACAAGTGCAGGACCGACTGACGGTTGACCTGACAGATTCCAGGTGAGGCCGAAGGTCTGTCAGGTCCAGGTGAGTGCGTGTATGACCGCGCACCGGGGACTTACCGCCGCGCCGCTGCTGCCGCTGCTCCGCACTGACAACGCAGCAAAACAACATGGCGGCGCCACGTAAGAACACAGAGAGGACAAATAGACAGAGGGCTCGCTCTGACTACAATCCGGAGACACACTCCAAACAGACCGAAGGCGGGGCTCCGAGGGTGGAGGAAACTGCTGTACAGCACCTTGTGTTATACAGGTACAGGTTGTTAGCATTAAACGACTACAGCTCACATGAGTCTTTGAAGAATGGACTGATGGTCACAGTCTGAGAAAGACAGAAAAAGCTAGAGAAGCAGGAAAAGACATTAATATCATATTAGTAATATGGACGGCGATGATATAATTAAGTCAAAGAAATTCGTAGTACCGCAAAAATGACACCACTATTGTGAAAAATGTTTGTATCGAGAGAGGGATAAGGAGCCACGAGTTTGTTACACAGACACCGGCCACATCAGCCCACTTTCCACGGCAGAGGGAGTCATCATAATTTTATAAGATCTTTGCTGGTGCCTCACCCAGAGTTCAGTGAAAAAAATATTTCAGGATTCTTCTGTCTTTACTGAGAAAAGTCACAAACGACTCATCATGAGTGAAACCACAAAAAGTCACAGTTTTAACTTTTTAGGTCAAAGTTTTAAGACAAGTCCAAATCTACTTTAAATGAAAATATAAAACAGCAAGATCGAAACATCTCACACATTCATGTTCCCCTCAGGATGAATTGTAATGACTTCACCGATCCTCTGACTTTCCCTCTAGCGCCACCACCAGGTCGAAGTTTATAACGTGTCCAGTACTTTGGTTTCTGATTAAATACCTGCACAGGTGACTGCATTGTTAATGGAAACAATGGGGATGTTTAAACTGAGCAGAAACTACAGCCAATGTTCAGAAACTGTCCGGGCCACTGTGATCTTCATCATCATCATCACCATCATCACCATGCGGCAGATAAATTTCACATCTTTGCTCAACACCACCAAGTACAATGTAAAACCTCACAACCTCGGGACATTTATCTCATTTACTTCACTGACAAGCACCAGTGGTGGTTGCAACCTCTCAGAGACTGAAAATCAAAATCTGGAATCTCCTCATTTAACTTTTATTTTCACCATTTTTAACTTTATTTTTTTAAAATTTTCTTGAGGGGAACAGGCTTCTCTTCAAATATCAGAATTTCACTTTAATGCACTGTTCCCTAAATCAGATAACATTTCGATAAATTGTCTCATAATATCAACATATTTCTGATTTTCAATTAATTTTACATGGATAACAATAACAACAACAATAATAATAATTTTGGTGTAGCATGAAATCTAGAAGAAAATAAAGACAAAAGGTTTAAAATGGTGAAATACAAATGTTTATTATATGACAAAAATACTGTCACTAACTGTCATCATCATCATCATCATCATCATCATCATGTGGCTTCCACTTGTCCAATCAGGATCAACTCTTTTCTGTTTTAATCTTATACATAAACATCTTACACAGAATTAAATTAACGATGCCCAGAAACAACTGGCAACAACCATCTTCCTCCTCCTCTTCATCGTTTAAAGCATGTGTTTCAGATGGATCTCAGCACAGAGCTCAAACTGGGATCCTCCTGAAACAGCTGAAAGAAATGGTGAAGAAGTAGTTTTCTAAAAATGTTAAACTGCTCCTTTAAATCATCATTTTTCTTCTTCTGGTCTTTTTCAAAAAGCAGAAATCTTTGTCAGTGAAAAGCAGCAGAGGACACAGCGGAAATTTAAACATCCTCCTTTTAGTTTGTCTTTCTATACTCCCCGCTCTCTCTCTAAGCTCCGCCCCCTCCACATGTACCTATACCTTTTAGGAGGCAGGACTTTAACTTAAAAAAAAAAAGAAAAAAAAAGTTTAAGGCAGCTGATTGGTCGGTGGTCACATGTTGTTGAATCCCATCATGCCTTTCATGTTTCCAGCGGCTCCCTGCTGAAACTGACGCATCATGGACTGAAGACCTGCCATACCACCTTAAAAAACAAACAAAAACAGGGTTCATTATCATCATTCAACATTTTTTTAAGTCAGGTTGCAAGTTACATTTGATTCCTCAAAACCTGTTACAGCAATGAGAGGACGTACTCCTTAAAAAAAAGAAAAAAGAAAAAAGGCAGCTGATTGTGGTGGGGTGGTCACATGTTTTTCATGTTTCCAGCGGCTCCCTGCTGAAACATCATGGACTGAAGACCTACATACCACCTTAAAAAACAAGCAAAAACAGGGTTCATTATCATCATTCAACATTTTTAAGTCAGTGCTTACATTTGATTCCTCAAAACCTGTTACAGCAATGAGAGGGCGTACTCCTTAAAAAGAAAAAGAAAAAAAAACCCGCTTAAAAAGGCCCAGAGGCGACGTTCAGGTCAAGAACTATAAGTACTTCAACCGAACCCTGAGTTTGGAAGATTCTGAGATGTCTGACAAAATCATGTTGTACATAAATCAGCTCTTTTCTTAACAAAGTTCATCTCGGTTCGTCTGCCTGGTCTGGACAGAAATATCTCAACAACTGTTGGATGGTCTGAGATGGTCTGAGGTTCAGATGGTCATGGTCCCCTCAGGATTAACTGGAACCACTTTGGTGAGTCTCTAACGTTTCCGGTCAAATTTTAAAACTTGCACTAGATGTTTTGTGATTGTTGGTTATTGTGTTGTTACATTATTCTGCTGCCCTGTATAATTAATGACGCAGGTGTATTTGGTCTCACCCATGTGGTGCAGGACTCTGGGGTCCATCATCTTGGCCATCTGCTGGTTCAGTTTGGCCATCTGAGACGGGTTCACGTTCTTGGACATGTCTCCCCCTGAAAAAAGAGACATCTTCAGCTCTGCCTCGTTTTGTTGGTCAACAGAATCACTGCTCCCTGCTGGAGGTTTGACATCATCTCCTCACATTTAACATACTCCTCCAATCTGTTTTTACCTTTAAACAGTCCCTTGATGCCCCCCATCTTCTTGACCATCTGGGCGAACTTTGTGTACTGAGTCAGCAGCTCCTGGACGTCTCTGGTGGCGACCCCTGAGCCCCGGGCCACCCTCTGGATCCGGTTGGGCTGCTTACTGAACAGCTTCGCCCCATCTTTACTGTCCAGTTCTAAACAGACCCTGAAAGACCCATGGAACCCGGTGAGGACAGAGTTCGTGAACCCATCAATGAAACCATCACCAGTTTTATGTCTTATGTCACAGATTCTGCATTTGCGGATCTCAAATACAGACACATCTGTGAGCTGGTTTCAGTCACGACCGGACTCTGTAAGATCTAAATTGATTTCTAATTTACACTTTAGTTTGAAATAAAGACAAAAAGTAGCATCTGTCCAAAAAAACAAAAAAACCCTGCAAAACAGATACAGCTGCACTGTTTTTCCTTTCTAAATGAAGGGATCACATTCAGGCTGAACATGGACGAGCTTTACTTTCCACCCACAACTAACCACAACCATAAAATGAACTAACTAACTAACTAACTAACTAACTGTCTCTCTGCCTTAAAGACGTTCTCCCCGTTTTCGGTTCATATTTGATCTGATGATGACAGACTGACCACATAGGTCTGTTCCTCAGCTCTGAGGGTCTGGATCTTGAAGACACCTGCTGTTGTTGCCTGCTTCTTCCACTGCTGAACCATTTCAACAATAAACTGCACAACGTCTAGAACCAACATCACACCACTGCCCACAATTTTCTTAATTTTGTCTCTGTACATCCCCACAATGAATTTAAACCGAAGCCATCAAGATGTGATTGAAGTGTGACTGTCTGAAGTCTGGAACCATTAACGTCACCAGATGCTGAGTTTCCTCTTTGAGATGCTTTTCCAGGCTTTTGCTGCAGCTTGTTTATGGGTTTTTCTGCCCTCAGTTCTGTCTTCAGGAAATGAAAAACATGCTCTGTTGGGTTGAGGTCAGGTGACTGACTTGGCCATTGAAGAATATTCCAGTTCTTTTTGATTAGGTATAAAAACAGCTTTAATAACACTATACCTGCTGAAAGTCGAAACTTCAACCACATCTTATATATTTAAAATCTGTTGTGGATACGACAATAGGCAAAATTATGTCAACTGTCACTGTCCATATACTTATGGACATAACTGTATATTGTATATTTGCATGCATGCATGTTTATTATTACAGAGACACATTCTACTGTGGAAATAAAATCACTACAGGGGTGTGTGTGTGTCTGTGTTTTACCCTGGTCGTTCATGCTGTCCATGATTGTCATCAGTTTCTTCAGTCTGGACATTGATTCCTGCTCATTTCCTTTACTCATAAAGTCTGTGCCAAAGCCAGGAATCATTCCCTGAACACAACACAACACAACACACACAGACACACAGACACACAGACACACAGAACAGTTACACTCGCAGGGGTTGTGCGTCACGGTGCTCTTACTACTTCAGTGGTTGTATACCTTGTGGCTGTGACCTGGCACACAGAGAGCTGTTTTGTTGATATAGTGTTTGTACAACGAAGGGGGTGCTTTCCCCATGGGGATAATAAAGTGTATGCTATAGTTCAGCTTGAGCCCCAGACTTGTGACTTGAGTCTACACACTGTGACTTGGATCTGAAGTCTAAGTCGTGTGACTTGGTCTCAGGTGCTGCCATGCAGCAGGTGTTTACCATGATCTGTCCGAAGGGTCCCATCTTCATGATGTTCTGAAACTGCTCGTACATGTCTCTGAGGGTGAACTGACCTGGAGGTCAGAGGTCAGAGGTCAGTCATCATGCCCACAATGCACTGCATGTTCTCCAGACCAGTAAGTTTAGTTTCCCACCGTGTTTCAGTTTGTCGATCAGCTCCTCGTTGTCGTCCAGTTTGAGCTCATTCACTCTGTCGATCAGTCCTTCGATATCTCCCATCCCTGACAGGAAAAGGAGTTAGGGAAGGTTTCCATGGCAACACTCAAGACAGCATGTTGTTTACTGTAATGTTGTTGGAAACAGGTTTCACTAATTGTTGTATACAGAGGGCTGATGATGCCTAATCGGTACAAAAAATACAAAAACAGGCAAAAAAGGGACCGTGTTTGATGGTTTGAATTATCATTATCACCAATAATATGAATAATAATAATAATAATAATGTCACCATCATCACTGGACACCCGAGGTTACTGTATGTTCTCAGAATGATAAATAACTGACACAAACAGTTAAATTGGTTGACTTGGAGAGGAAAGAACATTTTTATTGAATTGTTGTCAATTTTTGTACTTTTATCTGTGTTTTATAGATTTTTTTATACTTGTGGTGAGCCAAAATTCAGGTGTGTTATCATGGTGTTTTCAGTAATTCAGGGATGATGTGTTTTTTCTGTTACCTCTCCCCTACATGTTGCTATATGTGGCTGGATGGATGTGTGTACCATTGTGTGCGCTCTTAGAGCGTCTGTCCTCAGTCAGCAGTGAGGATGATTACCGAGCAGTTTGCTGATGAACGGCTGAGTCTTAAATGGCTCAAAGTCGTCGATGTGTTCTCCCGTCCCGATGAAGATGATGGGACTCCTGGTGGCTGCCACGCTGACAGGAAACAGCAGCAGAAGGAAGTAGGAATGTAAACACACACCTGAGGGCCACTGTGACATCATAATGCAGCAAAGGATGATGGGCTTACGCGCTCAGAGCTCCTCCTCCTTTGGCATGTCCATCCAGTTTGGTGACAATCACCGACGCCACGTCCACCTTGTCTTTGAAGGCTTTGGCTTGAGACTCGCAGGCCTGACCGATTGACGCGTCCATCACGTATACAATGTTGTCTGGTTGCTGCAGGAACACCATGAGAGAAATATCACTGAAAGGGAACACACCTGAGACCGGCACAGGTATCTGAACGCACTGCTGCATGCTGTGTCTGCACAACTGCTGCAGGTACTGACTACGCACCCGTGGTGGTGCATTCAGGTACTCACTACAGCGTTGGAGACTTGTAACATTTCCTCAAACAGTGAGTCTTCCTGTTTGTGTCGTCCACTCGTGTCCACAATGATGATCTCAAAGTTCTCGGCTTTGAACTTCTCTACGCCTTCAGAGGCGATCACTACCGGGTCCATCTCTGTGTAACTGAACACAGCTTAAAAGGTTACAACACAATTCAATGCTCAGGATTGACAGCCAGCGGCCAGCAGGGGGCACTGTGTGTGAGCTGTGGAGTGACTCACCTGCCATAGAAGGGGATTCTGGCTTTGGTGGCGTTTTGTTTCAGCTGATCGAAGGCACCTAAGGGAGAAAAGAGGTGGATCATCACACTGGCATGAAAAACTAGAAAAGGCTAAAGCCTGTGTAATGTAAGCCGTCTAAATGTCCCCTGAAGTTTAAAGTGATTAAAATATCCGTTGGATAATAATATGAGTTCAACAGTCAATTCACATCAAATGTGAGTTGTGAGGTGATAAAAGCAGTGATCACAGGAAAATTATGAGAACTCCAAAAAAGTGAGTTGAAATGAAAAAGTTCATATGAAGTGGAGACTGTTTTACAGTTTGAATGAAGCTTCAGGGCGAAAGTATAAACCTCTGAGGTCTGAGAGGAGAACAGGAGTTCAGGAGTTCGACAGACAAGTGGTACGTTCCATGTCTAACATCGCGTCCTGTCATTTACACACAAGTTGGAATACCTTCAAAATGATCAAACTTAAAAGATATTTTTTAAATGTATTTTAAAGTCAGATGAAATCTGCACAAGAAAGCTAGGGGAAGTTGTGAGAACATGCATGTGCATCTGCGAAGACACTAAATACTTCGGTCAGAGTCAGTGCATCAGTTGTGGTATTTACCAGCTCTGAAGGTGTCGGCACAGATCAGACAGGTCTTCCAGCCTTTCCTCTGGTAGTAGTAAGCCAGCTGCAGCAAACACAAAAGAGTGAGAACAGACGGACAGCAGGGGGCACTCTGAATCAAAATATAACTATATAAAAGGGGGGGCGGCCGGCATGTGATGTCACCTTGGAGCAGGTTGTGGTTTTCCCGCTGCCCTGTAGACCAACAAACATGATGACGTTGTTCTTCCCTTTGGTGGGAGTCCAGGCCTTCACACCGGGGTCCACAAGCTGATAACACACAGCATATACACAGGAGATGTCTGTGTGTGTGTGTGTGATTGATATATATATATATATATATATATATATATATATATATACACACACATATACATATATATACATACATATATATATATACATACACACATATACATATATACATATACATACATATATACATATATCTATATATATCTATATCTATCTATCTATCTATCTATATATACACACACACACATATATACATTACATACACATACACTTATATACATACACACACACACACACAGTACACACAGGGCCTATACCTATTATCAACATTATGCTGCAACCATTTTCAGCTTAGACAAGCTTAGTATCTTTTTCTACAGCTATCAACTTTGTTTTTTCTTATTTCACTGTTTCTTTTTTAATGTATAAGTTACTGTTCTCATTATTAACCTGTAGGTCACCTACAGGGTAAAGCACTTTGAACGGCACTGACCTGTATGAACTCTGCTGCACTAACAAGTTTTACTGATTGAAAAAAATGAAAGATCATTTTCTATTGTTCCAGAATATTTTAGGTACCGGAAAAAACAATTATTTAGCTCCCGACGCTTCCAGGCTTTTTCCAGGCCTTTTCCAGGTCTGATGATCTGACCTTAACGAGCTCCTTGAAGACGGCGTGTTGGATCATCCTCCTCTTGTTCAGGCCTGAGGCCATCTCCTCCAAATCTATGGCAGACCTGCAGGGACAAAAAACACACAGTACAGTCACTGCTCCTGGACTGGACTGGACTTAGCCAAGTTCTGATCTAAGACTTGGACTCATGTTTAGGACTCACTTGACGTTCTCTCTCAGCTGTTTGACCAGTTTGATGTTAACGTCGGCCTCCAGCAGAGCAGCACACACTTCCTTTAACATGGCATTTAACACCTGAAAGACACAAACATATCATCGCAGTCCATATATCTCACCTGTACCTGCCCCCCGCCCCCGGTTGTGAGGAAATCCTGTTCTCACTGGTGTTTCTGAGAGTCTCAATGACCTCAGGGGTTCTACCATTACTTTCTAATCAGAACCAACATCACTTTGTCTGTAACAGGCCAGTGGACATTTGCCTCCGACGTGACTCACAAATGTACAAAAGAAGTATACACCGGGCAGTCAAAGAAAAACATATACTTTCGTATATTTATGCACCAATCAGCCATAAAATTTAAACCACTTACAGGGTCTAAAGTTGTGGCTGAGTGTGTTTTACTTTAATTTATACTGCATACATTTCTGTTAACAACAACTTGTCTCTATAAGTGCAAATAGTTACAAGTTTTAAACTAATTGCTAATCATACACAGTGGATTCTCAAGGCTGACTCTGCCCCTACTTTGGCTTAATCATCCTTAAATTAAGTCAGAATAAGACACATTGTGAAATAAAATCCAACAGCATTAATGATCAGTATCAGTATCTCTCTACTCGAACTATTCAGACTTTTGGTTACAATTTCTTCAAGAGTTGGGTTTGGGAATGTGGCCTCATGACCCCAGGACATCTAAGATCCTGGTTCCAGTCTGTCACTTACCTCTTCATTGATGATGGTGGCATTGCTGAGAGACCTCAGCGCCGAGGTGATCTTCCTCCCCAAGTCAGCTAACACCATGATGATGGTCTGAACTGATCGTGGAAAACACAGAACACTTCTGCTGAAAAATAATTCAGGCTCAGACAAAAACAACCGAACCTGAACCTGATTTAAAACCTGATATAGCGTCAGGACCTGGTGGGTTCAGGATCGGAAAGAAGGCAGGTTAGAAATGAAGATCTGATTACAAATGGTCACGTTGGGTGGGCAGACATGAAACGGAGTAAACCCACCGAGCTGATCACCAACCACAGAAACTTTGTTAGTTATGTTAGACATGACCTGTTAATCAATAAGGTTCATATAAACGCTACAGGTACAGACTTACTGTATGTGTTACAAGAAAAACTGTGTGTGGAGGGAAACCCCCCTACTGAGCACGCTCAGTGAGCGCAGGTCAGCTGACGGGTGAAGGACACAGCTGGTGGCCACAAACTTTCTGTGCAGTGGAGACAAAAATATAAAAAAAAAAAAGTAATTAAAAAAAACCCCAAACTGTCAGCAATGATTAATCAATCAACAAAAAATTAATAAGAAACCAATCAATAATCTCAGTCATTTAGACTTGATAACGAAGGAAATCAATCTTGCTCATCACTAACACAATGTTCCTCCACTGTCATCACACAGACAGTGGCTATATCCAGACCTCCACCTGGGACCTGGGGAAAACCCTCTGATCAGAGAATTCAAATAAAAAGGTGTACACCTGAATCTGTTCACAAGTGTGAGGTTCTGTGTGTCTGCATGAATTGAACCTGATGGTTGAGGAACCTGAACTTTACTTTACTTTACACAGTTTACTGTTGTATTACAGCTGTGGCCCAGCGTTGTTCAGGTAAACAGAGCAAACAATTTTGATGAGCCGGAGTCACTGGAAGTCACGCTGTGTTTATAATCACAATGTGTCTGTTAATGTGACAGAGGGAAACACGATGAATAAAAAAGTACTGTTTATTAGACCAAGTTACATTTATCACCATTTTCTCACGTTATAAACCAAACTAATAATCAGCTGACAATGACTTAAAGACATGTCCTCCAGTGGCTGATCAATAACACGTCTGATCATGTGCCGATTATTATCAGTTTCCGCATCATACAGAACTGAACCAGTTTGTTTTTAATCGCAGTTCAGTGCCAATGTATTCAGTTAAATTGCCTTTTACAGCCATTACACATTAGAATTATTCAACTTCATCGGTGAACCCTCGGTCCGCTTCCGAACATATCAACATATGGGAAATCATATTGATTGATCCTTTTATTGGTTGAGCAGCTTTAAACGGAGCAGCTGCTTACGGCGCTAACGTTAGCAGTTAGCTGTTAGCTGTTAGCAATCACCACTGACAGACAGTGAAGGTTAGCCGTTAGCTCAGTTAGCCGCGCTCATACGCAGCCTGTCAGCTGAGTAAATGATCAGGAAACCGCCCGTGGCCGCAGCAGGACCATCGAAGGGTTCAACCACAGAGCTCTAGAGGTAAATTAACCACCTTTTACCGCTTCTCGGTGACTTCAATGAAACAGCAGCTGAAACTCTCAGAGGAGCGTCATCCAACTCAGACCGGAAACACTAAGCAGCTCTTCTTCGTGTGTTTGATGTCCCGTTGGAGTGCAGCACTGCCGCCTGCTGGACGAAACTTAGACCGAACACCTCCGTTCCTCCGCCCTCTAACGTCTACACAGTAAATAGACTTATCGGCCACAGCGTTAAAACCTCCGACAAGTAAAGTGAATTACACTGATTATCCCCTCGTCCTGGAGAAGCAAAGGTGTAATAAGTTTTGGCTCCGTCCGTCTACCTTTCACTTGGATTTAAGAGACCACATATCAAATTAAAGTTTAGTGTGTTAACTGTACAAAGATGGATTAATAGATATGAGGAACATCCATTTGAATTTAAGTATTTGAAAAAGAAATGTCCCAAAAATGTGCTTCACCTGAGTCAGGCTGAGATTCAGTCATCAGGTTAAAATAATCCTGACAATTCTCATCCAGATAATTTCAACACAGTCTGAGCGCTGGCCTGGTATCCTGCGCTCTTATTTTGAAGCTCCACAATGCATCCATGTTAAACATCAGATACCAGCTTTGCGTGTATTCAGACCAGTGGTGCTGGGGACAGTTTAATGAGCTTTAATGAACAGAGACTCTTCACTGAAAGTCAGAAACCTGCTGTGAAAATCAAACCTCAGTAAAATCTCTTTAAAATCTCTTTAAATCTCTGCTTTAACTGCATAGTTGCTTTCCAGCAAAGTGAGTTTGACTGTTCAAATGACAAACTCCCATTTTAACATCCAAATAAACTCCACATGTTCTGGCTCCATTTGTCTGGAACAGTTGGAATCTTATGGTTGAGTTTCTGTCTTTTTGCTCAAAGTTTCTCAAACTACACTTGGTTCTTTTTCAGTCTTCAAACCTTCCCTTTGTCTTAGATGTGATCATGTATAAGTGAAGGTGATTAAACTGTGATAAATGACACCAGCCAATCATAATAATTCCTCAATAATCTGCAGTTTCTTATTTAAACTCAGAATTATATCAACACTCTTTCACTATAAATATAGAAATAAACAAGAGAGCTTTGTTCTCTGAACATGACTTTGTGTTTGGGGTTCAGGCTATAGGACTAGTTGCTATAATAACCCATCCAGATTCTTTTTAGACTGGTTTTGAAGAACCAAAAAAATCCAGACTTGTGTCAAATCATCAACATTATGATCTGGAGAACTTGGTTCTCTACATGTAAAGAACTGGACCCTGGTGGTTAAAGGAGGCCAGTCCTTTAATAAATTGTCAGCTTACAGGAAACATGCCGCAATCTGATTTTATTAAAAAGAAGAACAAAACCAACAACACAAAAACAAACAAACAAAACAACAAAAGTCATCAGTTCTTTGATAAGTGACATGATGGACATTTGTGAGCCCACCCACAGGTTTACGAGTGGCCAACGAGACAACGTCCTGTCAGTCCAGAAGGAGGGTGAAGGTGAGGGGTCAGAGGTCGTCATGCACAGGTGTCACTCTGTTCCCGACTTCCTTCCACTGAAGAACCTGATTGGACAAACTCTGCACCTCTGCCACCTGAGCAAGCAGCTGGGCAAGAGATGTATTCTGATAGAGAAAGAGAAAGAGAAAGAGAAAGAGAAAGAGAAAGAGAAAGACTCAAGAGGTGACTGGAAAACATCCAGGTGAAAATACCTGTTCAGAATGTGGATTTAAGAGCTGCAGACTTCTGCTCCTTTACTCACTGTTACACCAACAGTTAGTTAGTTAACAGAGTTGAGCCATGTGAACAGACCATAAACACAGAATAAACCCAGTGGATCCACCCACTGAGGAAGAGCTACAGACAGAAACAGTCTGAGCTGCTCATAAAACACTGACTCAACCCGTAACTACCACTGACGGTAAATTTAAACTGGACCCTTTAAAACTAACTGATTTACTTCAAATTTTAATGAAGGGTTTTTATGGCCCATTTACGACCCGGCGACGGAACAGAGTTCCAACAATTAGTTTTGTTAATTGTCATAGCTAGTCTCTCTTCTGAGACTAGTTATGAACCTGCTCCTAGTCTAAAGAGACATCATGGGACTGACCAGCTGAGTGAGCTGGTCTCTGGTGGTGGTGGAGCTGTGGACTGTGTCCAGCTTCTCTTCCAGGGTCTCTATGAAGTCCAACAGCATCTTCACAACCTCCATCACAGACCTGAAACACAGCGCAGACCAGCATGGACCATGCTGATATAATCTGTATCTAATTACTAAGTAAGGCCCCTGGATTTTGTCTGGTGCATTGGGGGTCTTACCTGGGATCAGCCAGAGTCACGGTGTGAGCTCAGAAAGACTACAGATGTTTGGTTTTCTTTGTGAACAGATTCTGGACTGAAGGGGTTTTGGTCTCGATCTAAATGGTACTTGTCATGAAAGCATTTTCACCGAACCATAAAATTAGACATTTTATGTCCAAGCGATGCTGAAATACTGATTCATGCTTTTATTATGACTGACCCTGCTCTTACTGGATCAACTGGGAGTAAGTCGGACCACTACAGCCAGGATTCAGACTAACACATAATCCTGATCCCGTTCTCCTGCTGCTCACCTCTGTCAGACCTGATTTTGAAGTTTAATTCCTCATGTTTCATGGAAGAAATCTGCTGCTCTCTGTTGTCATGGATTATCGTCTCTCTGTGCCTGGGCCAACAAATTCCTTCTGTATTTTTATAAAGAAATTACAGACCAGTCTATTTAAACTGCCCTTTAATCTGTGGTAATCCAGCAAGGTTAAACTTTTAGCTCTGGTATTTTGTTCTGGCATTTCATTCATGTTATCATCAACTGTTTTATTTATTATAACTGATTATTTTCTTTTCTGATTTTGGCCAAGACTTTGTTTTTTATCTTGAATTTGGGTTGCATAAAATGTGCCATATCAAAGTTATCATCATTATCGTCATAATTATCTTCATCATTATCATTGTTGTTACTGTTGTTGTTGAAGTGGATCCGAGACAGGGGTTGCCATAGAGAATTTCTACCTGTGCAGGTGAGCCCGAACGGGCAGGTTGGTGCGACCCAGCGGTCTCATCAGTCTCTGTCTCAGACTGTTCTGATCCTTCAGGAGATTCTGCAGGTGACCACAAAACATCTGCAGCATCTGGAACCTCCGAGCTGCAAAATCAGGGATCAAACTTGAAATCTGAAAAAACTGACTGCTGTTTTTAATGGTTCATTAATAAGCAATAATTTATCATGAATGAGAACAAGCTGTGGGCTTATGCCAGAACATGAAAACATCTTGGCTGGTATCCTGTTTGGCAATGATGCAGTTTAATACTTTAATAACCTGTCAGGTCTGAACTTCACTAATACAATGATGAAGTAATAAAGACATTAGATACAAGTCATTGAGCTGTTATGAGGGATCCTCCAGCCTGACACAGCTTAGTTCAAACACTCACTGAGGTAAAAAGTGTGTGTGATGTCGGCACTCTCCTTCTCCATCTGCAGCAGCTCCAACTCCAGCTGCAGCTGCAACAAGTCAACACAGTTAAAACTGGTTTTATCTTCTCTATTTCATCAAGATAAATCCTTAGAGTCTAGATACTGAACTAAAAGTCAGCAGAAGGAAGGAAAAGTAGAACATTTTCTTGTATACATTCAGAAATACACAAATATATAAATAAAAATTCATGTGAATGAGCCTATGCTTTTATTTTATTTGCTGCTCCCTAACCCTTACTTCACCAGCTTCTCAATATACTAAAAATTTATTTTGCTATTATTTTTAGCAGTATATCAGGTGATGTTGGTCTGTTGCTGAGACATCAGCATGAACGTAACAAAGATTTGCTCATGTCTGCAGAGCTGCCGTCCAAACACCAGATACTTTATTACATACAAACATAATGAATGGATGGATTAACTATCTTTATTTACACTGTGCTTATTACAGCAAAGCCACCTCTAAGATGGTTTGTGCAAACAGACACACAGACAGACACAGACAGGTGGAAGGCGGTGGATGAACCTCAAAAATTCATTATTGTCAGATTTTACATGGAAACAAACAAGCTTTTATAAAACAAACATGAGGACATTAATAATTTTAAGGCCTGGGAAATTACTACTTCCAGACTTTTCCAGGCACTCAGATAAACAGGCTGTGACATCAGACTGAAGAATACCTCGTCTAGTCGTCTCTGCATTCTGATTCGCTGCTCAGCCTCTTGCAGGTGAGAGGAGAAGGCGGGGCTCTGCCTTGAGGAGGCGGACTCGATTTCCTCCTGTGGACAGGTAGAGACAGAACGTGAGGTTCTCAGGTGATAACCCCACCACTTGTCCCAAATCTCTGCTTATTTATTAACAGACAGATCAAAACCTCTGTTTTTACTTCTAGAACTAATGAGACTTGTGTCGGTTTAAACAAACTGAATCAAAACAGGTTCATTATTTACAGGCAAGTCAGTTATTGTGATGCACCTGCAGCTACAACTGATTTATCCCCTGCATTCACACACATTAGTTTTCTTTACAGTGTTCACTTTCAATTTCACTTTGCACAAACATACGAAATCAGATGAATGTGAAAAAACACAAGTTTTCTGGTTTACGGAGTTGTTTATCTAATGAGGGGTTTTTTTGTACTTTTGTTTTGGCTCATTTAAAATGATTCACACTGAACTATCCTGTTTTATTTGCAGTTTCGTGGACAGTCTCTGTGCTGATGAGCCAGTTAGTGAGTGATGCCACCCAGTTCTTTATGGTGATTATTGCCTCAGACAAATAGATAACAATGAATCAGCTCAGCAATATTCAAAGTCATTCTGTTGGTTTTCGTAGCATGTACTTGCTCCTCAATAAGGAGACATGGTCTGTTATCTATTTTTCTATATACTAAAAAAATAAAAATAAGGTTTTCTTTATTATAGGGAAAGTGAATGCTCTAAATATTGATGATGTTTTAGGAAAACGACCTTGCCAAACTTGATTATTATTATCAGTCATTGTTATTGACTCTGAAAATCCATATTGGCGAATGTCTGAGCAACTACTTTACGTGCTGACAGCATTTTATTGTATGAAAAATACTATTAATGTTTTTATTTGATCACTTCAAGTTGTATTTTATATTCTTATTTTGTTTTAACTAGTCAATAAAAATCGACATAGTTATAATATTCAACAATTTGTTAAAAGGTCTAAACAACCTTCTGAGGGAGAATTGTCAGTTACACTATGACTAGAAGGAACAATTTAAAATATAACACTGACCTGAGATAGAGCTCCTCTGGAGACACATCTGGACAACAGGCCTACAGCTGGAGTCACTGAGAACGGAGTCAAATTCCACTGATGCATCTGAAACAAAGTCAGAGACAGATCAAAGAGGCTGAAACGGGAGGAAACAAACCAAAGAGGCTGAAACGGAATGAAACAAACCAAAGAGGCTGAAACCGACAGGAAACAAAGCAAAGAGGCTAAAACCGACAGAAACAGACCAAAGAAGCCGAAACCGACTAAAGAGGCTGAAACATAGAAACAAACTGAAGAGAGAGACACCAGACTAAAACGTCTCAGGTTAAATACATGTTAATGAATAGAAGAGGAAATCACCGAGCTAAGATCCACATAGCAGGAGAACATCTATATAAAGCATGTTTTACTCTGGCTGTAAAAAAAGAAAACGCTATTTTCCCTTCTGCTGCTCTGAACAGTGAAACAGAAAACGATTGTTTTAAACTAACTGCTAACGTGGAGGAAACGGCGGGTGACGTCCACCCCTGAAAATAACCTGAAAACTGTGATTTAAACGGTCACACGGACCCGGCTTCCTGGTCTGTACGCGCACAGTAAACACACCGACAGTTCTGAAATAGTTTGGTGTTTGTTGTTTGCTTCTTACCCCAGAAACCGAAGAGTCGTTTGAACCGGCTCCAGCTGAACGGAGCCTACCCGGGGTTTTGCTTGACAGTCTTCCTCTTCTTCTTAACGGCTCGGCAGCCTCAACGCTCCCCCCCTGGCTCATTACCGCTATCTCAGGGCAGACGGGAAACTACACCCGTAATCCCCATGGTATTAATGAAGTTTATTTTATCGTGTTTTATCCGATTTTATATTTATATTTATGTTCGATTATATTTTTCCGGTTATAATCTTCTGTCTGTGTAATATTACTGCACAATTTCCATAAGTTAAAAGGTTCGTTTTTGTAATTTAATTCGTTTCTTACCAAGAGCTGTTTTGTTTTGTTAATTTTTTTTGATCACGGATATATAAAGAACTGGAGACGCTACACCGAGATGGCATCACATTGATTCCTACCGTAGCTGCTCACAGAGTTCATGCTTATGAGATCGGCTAATGACAGAGCAAAACTGAGCATGCCTAAAAGAGGTGACGTGTCTCTCACCGGTGTTCCCATTGGCTCGCCCAGCAGAGCCGTTCAGTCCTCGGTGGTTCAGGGAGTCTTCTACTGTTGCACTTTATCCGACAAACTACACACTTTATCTGAGTAACTACGCTCGTTGCCTGAAAAATTACACACTCGACTTGACAGGATTTTATTTTCGGTGGAAAAGCGACATTTTAACGTTTGCTTTGATGTAAGTGAAACCGCCCTGCTTCCTGTGTGAAGAGCTATTTTTGTAGCAGCTAGCAGGCTGACGTTAATGCTAATCTCGCTTTAAACTGGACTCAGGTTGCTCCAGTAAACAACGGCACCGTAACGTTATCGTTAGCGTGTCGGGTTGATTGATAGCTTGTTACAGGACCCAGCTGTGTTGGGAACACTGGAAAGGTCGGTACCTGAGGGGCTAATGCAACTAAGCCGTTAGCAGATTCACCGACCACAGCAGGGCGAGAGGGATCCTATAAATCCGTCAGCTGATCCCGGTACTCGGACTGACACTGACCACATCCAGTCTGGATATGACCTCTGACATCGGCGTCACATCTAGTGGAGTTTTTTTGCTGTAGATCGACGGTGGAGGAGCATTTCACCGTCACAGACAGTTAATACCAAAGTGGGCTCGAGCAGACAGGTAGACAGGTAGAGGTGCACCTGGCTGCAGGTCCACATGGGGAACAGTGCGCTGAAGTCTCACCTCGAAACCTCCCAGAAGACCGGGGTGTTTCAGCTGACAGGGAAAGGGCTGCAGGAGGTAAGACACACTTGTTCTCACCTGTTCTCATCTGTTCTCATGAAATCTTTGTGTTTACAGTTAAGTAGTGAAGAATTTTGCAGTGAGGTAACTGTTCCTCACGCAGAAATAATCTGTTTTCATCACATGTCTTACACATGTGCAGACAGGTAGGAAGGAGACACAGGGGTCAGGTATGCCTCTCACATGCCGGGATCTAGGTGAGGATGTGCAGTCCAGTGTACTAGTGGTTTTGAGGATCAGAGTTGTGTGTCAATCAAACTCTAAAACCAGTAACACTGACGGGGCTTTGACCAGTAATAATCACTGGAATATGAGTCTTATGATGTTTAAATGAAAGGGCCTAAACAGTACTTTAATTTTCTGAATTGTTGCTGGTTATTTTTGTGTCGATTACCTTATGGACTGAGTGTTTCAGCTTTCCTTCCCCCACCATTCTTTCATTCTCTCGTCCGTGACCGACATGTCGAGACGAACTTCAGAGATCGGCTGGGTCCAATAGCAGAGGTCGGTCGCTGACTGCTTTGCTGTTTGTGTTGTTGCTCCAGTTTCCGGAGGAGCTGCAGAGGCTCACCAGTAACCTGAGGACAGTGGATCTGTCCGGGAACAAGATCGAGGTCCTTCCTGCTGCCATTGGAAACTTCCTGCAGCTCAAGAGTTTGACGCTCAACTCCAACAGACTCAGTGAGTGACTGATTCAGAGGCTGTCGGCTCGTTACAACAGCGTTAATGTTGGTTTTCAGGTGTTTCGGGTCAGCGATGACTGATTTAATCGGCTATAATGTTTAGGTCTCATAAAAAAATGTAAACACTGCGACTTATGACAACTTTCAATATTGATTAATCCGAGTCTAACACTTGTTGATCGATAATTTCTGTTGGCCGATGAACAGATTAATCAACTAATCATTTGAGAGCTGGTGGAAATCTATTAGTTTGTGTCATCATGGGCAGTGATTATTGCTGCAATCATCGTTTTTGCAGCTTTTCGGGGAAATTAGTTACATTTATATCGACCGCAAAACAAAGGATATGTTGATCGTATCCAAACCCCTGATCCCAGAATTTTCAGACTGATGAAGTGACATAATTCAGCTAAACAAGCACATCATGACAGTGTACACGTGAACAGTTGGTCATGTGACAAAGCAACTGCAAAAAGTTGCTTCCCATGTTAAATTAAAACTGCACCATCATGAGGATTTAACCCCTCAAATCCAATTTGGCCGTGGTAGAGCTGCTTCAGGTGGTACCGGTCTGTACCGGACTTCTGTATCGGGTCTTCACACAACCTGGACAAATTCTACTTTATTTGAAAGCTCTAAGGCTCCTGATTCTGTCTGAGAAATGCATTTCAGGATCCATGTCAAATCACTGCATCAGCTGCAGATACAGATTGCTTCAGACTTTTTACTTCAGGCAGAAAATCTTAAACCTCCACCATGTTTGCACCTCTGTAACTTTGGTTCAGTGTCTCTGCCGCTCATTATGACTTTTAGTTTCTGACTTTTTAGTTGATAAATGGAGATATAAAAAGTCAAATAGATTTGACGGAGGAGAGGATTGCATGTCTCAGAACAGAAAATATGTCAAACTGTTAAGATTGGGCTAAATTTACCTGCAAACTTTAGGTCAGAACATGGTCTAGTGATGTTACAGTCACGTAGGCGGAGTGTTGATCATTCCTGTCTGTCCTCAGCCAGTGTTCCCAGTGAGATTGGGAAGCTGAAGAAGCTTGAGACCCTGAGTCTGAATGGGAACCAAATCCAGCAGCTGCCCCCCACTTTGGGCCAGCTCAAAACCCTGCGGACCCTCAGCCTGGCTGGGAACCAGATCTCAGACTTCCCCACCGGACTGGCGACCCTGAGGCAGCTGGACCTGCTGGACCTGTCCCGAAACCAGATACAGAATGTCCCTGCAGAGGTGTCTGAGCTGCAGGCTATCGAGATCAACCTTAACCAGAACCAGGTACCTCAGAAGCAGGTCTCACAGTCCTTATGGCAGAACTGAAACAGACGAAATTTGACAAGTCATTAGGACACCAAACTAAATCAAGTACTAGAACCCAAACCAGAACCTGATCATTTTAGTTTCATCCAAATGGGTTAGCTGAGCCCCTTTGACAGGCACTGCCTGGCAGGCTGACATTGGTTCCAGGAACAGAAATTAACGCTGCTCTGGTGTTTTAATAATGAAACCTGTCAGTAGCGACTCGTTGAACCACTGCTGTGAAACGCATCCCCTAACGGCGCTGTCTGAAATGGCCTTTGCTCTCATGGTTATTGTGTATTTTTGAACCATCTAGCTTTTTAAGATAAACTGAGCACTGTCTAAACATGCAGTGTCTTCTCATGTGGAAGAAGCTGTGTGTGGTTTCTGTGCAGGAAGTGGCAGCTACAGTTGGAGGTGCTCCATCTCTTGTTCCTCTGTGACACAATCAGTCCCTGTCTAACTGCTGCCAGTGTCTTCCAGTTCAACTGACTCCACGAGACCCACAACAACAAGTGTGTCAGGAAGATTTTAAATACCCTGTCAGCTTAGGGACTCAGGTTTCAACAGGTTTCCTCTCCTCCCTGCAGATCTCGGTGTTGTCAGCGGAGGTGTCTCGATGTTCTCGTCTGAAGGTTCTCCGCCTGGAGGAGAACTGTCTGGAGCTGTCCTCCATCCCTCTGTCCATCCTGACCGACTCCCAGGTGTCTCTGTTCTCTGTGGAGGGAAACCTGTTCGAGGTAAAGAGCCTCAGAGACCTGGATGGATACGACAAGGTGAGAACACCTTTCTGTCACGCCGTGTTCAGGGTCCGCGGGACATAAATCATATCATATAACAGACACAGCTGAGATGTTTGCGTCTCTGTTTTTAAATCCCAGTGCAGCCCACAACAGTGACAATACTATAACTATAATCCTCTCTTGCACTGCTCTCTGTCTCTGAGTGACGTTCAGTTTAAGTTTAAGGGTTCTCACAGTGCATGAAAAGAATATGTTGTTTTATGGTCCAAACGAACATCTGAACACTTATCTGCAATTTTTGAATCTGCATGTTCATAAATTATGGAAAACCTGTTGAGTTTTGACCTGTCATGTCTTTGTGGAGCAGTTTTATGAGCAGATCTCTGTTTTGTACACAAGGACAAAACAATACAGTTGAGAATCCATTGATGTACAGAAGGAGATAACGCACTAAGAAATGCAGCAATGCACTGACAAAGACTGAAGAAGAAAAAATGAAACAGTAATATAAACTATGTAGGATTTAAAATATCCAAAAAAAAAAGTTTTCAAATGTTTTACAAGGAAGGAAACACACAAGCCTCATGTAAGAAAACGTTCACATCAAACCTCTGACTTTTTTCTGTCAGGGTTGTTCAGCTCGGAGTCGGATTTTCTAAACTCTAAACTGCACGCATTTTTTGTTAATTTTCCGGTTTTCAACTGTTCATCAGGAGATGCACCTTTGTGACATTTCAACATTAATAAGATTTAAACAATGAAAGTAAGAAAATCATGACTGATCTGCTCAGTGTGCCGGAATTTGTCCACAGAGTAAAAAGACAACGTTCAAAGAGCAGAGATTCAAGTCAGAAATGAGCAGACAGAGTGATGACCGATAGAGCGAAGACAAAAGTCGTGTTAGCAGCTAAAAGAAAATTAATAATCCAGCTCAGAGCAGAACTGAACTGTGACCAACAAAACGAAGTTAACGTTTTCCTGAAGCAAAGCGGCCCATGACTGATGAGAGAGGAGGTCATGTGATGTCACAGGCAGGACGATATTACAGTCTCCTCAGCAGGCGATGATACCTGCAAGTGTTAGACCAGTCTGATGCAGGACAGAGACACTGGCATGCAGAAACATGACATAAAAAGGAAATCTGAAAAACCCATTAGTGAATCGGCAGTTATGATGCTGACCTGGTGAACAGATTATTAATTTGGCATTAAGTTTGTCTTAGTTCTAGGTTTAGTTTAGTTCTTTTCAGCATAAAGTACAAAATCCAAATCCATTCGGATGAAGGCGTCTTGATTTCAGGTCCGATGAGTTGGATATGACTCGTCTGGATGTCTGTGAATTTCATTCATTCCTCAGAGAAAAGTCAGGAAGAAAAGCGGTGAATGACACAGATATTAACAGAATAAGTCTTTGGTGCCTCTGGAGGACGAATCTGTTTGGATGAGTGGTTCTCAAACAAGGCCCAAGACCAGAACTAGAACCAGACCTGGACAGCTGCGAGGTCCTCACCATTCACATTGCATCACAGCTGCTCGTAACTCGGTCACGGACATTCAAGCTTACAGGGCCGGGCCTGCTGCAGTGGCCCAGCCAAAAAATCCTAAAAACCCCATCTGTGGTAGTTTCTGGAACAACATTTTGACATGATGATGCACGCACTCACACACTCACACACTCACACACTCACACACTCACACAAACACACACACTCACACTCACAAGGTGAAAAGAATGACAGCCACCCTGTTGGAGCAGGTAAAGTTTTCAGGGATTAGAAACTGGTTCATTTGTAGTTTCTTCCTGCAGCAGTTGAAGGAAATGAAGCCTTGAAAGTTGATGCAAACAGTTTTGTCTGTTAAAATTCAGAATTGGAACAAAGTGTCTCCGCCCCCTCTGATGCGTCATCAGGAGACACTGAAGCTGGACTGGATGTTACAGTCAGGATGGACAGAAACACACTTTTTTTCTGTAAGCAGAGGCCAGATTTAACTGATGTTTTCACCAGACAGAAGACATTCACAGTTCATTGATGTGGGAACATGTTTGTACAGGAAATCCAACAAATAACCCGACAACACCAGGCAAATACCTCAGCTGTGTCTCTGATGGTCTCTGTAGATCTTTAATGGTCCCTGATTGTCCTTGCTGGCCGCTGGTGGTCCTTGATCTTCCTTGTTCCCTGATGGTCTCTTCTTTTCCCTCCTCAGTACATGGAGCGTTTCACAGCCACTAAGAAGAAGTTTGCCTGAAGACCCTCGTTGACCAGTCTGAACCTCAGACCGACACCTAGAAGCAGGGCCTGGCAAGATACCCCCCCTCCAGAAAAAAAACACGTGCGCAGGCACACACACATACAAAAACCTTCAGCTGATGCTTCTATTGCAACTAAAAACCCAATGTCACACAGCTGCCCCCCCCCCTCCCCACACACACACACACACACACACACACACCACACACACACAGGTAACATGACGGGTTCGCATAGACAAACACAAACTGAGAAGACGTTTAATGTGAGAGAGGAAGACGGCGTGAAGTCCAACAGTGGACGGCAGAGACTCAGGGACAGACGCATGGACATTAACAGACTGTTCACTCGCCTTTTTCTGTTTAGATGAGGCTTTTATTTAACACTTCAGTTCCTGTGACATCATAGTTTATCACAGATGAAGCTGAGAAAATTTTTCAACTAACATCAACTTTTATTATCATCCCTTTTATTCACCCAGCCATTATTTTCGTTATTGATGGATCTGATACCCTGATGAGTTGGCTACAGAGCTGCAACAATTCTTTTTGTAGGTTGTTTTTTTTTTAAGCAAAAAATGACTGTTTCCCCAGTGGTATCTGGCAGTAAACTGAAAAACTTTGGTCTGTGGGGGATGGGTTGGATAAAATGAGCGATCAGATGATGACATCCTCTTAACCCATAGGAAAATGTGTCAGATTAATTGTTTTATGGACGAAACATTTAACACACTAATCAATAATGAGAAAAATCTTTGGCTCTAGGCTTTTAATCTCTGACTCGTTAAGATAGTGAAAGTTTGCTTGTTTTAGCTGACTAACAATTTAAAAAAACAAAAAAACCCAAAGTCTCATAGCTTGAAAAATTCTCAGAATATTTGATGAATTTCCTGTCGGTTGTCTTGTCGTTGCAACTCTGACCTATAATGTTTCTGATCTCCAGTAGAGTTCTGAGGCTTCGGAAACGATGAATGATGAATGTAAAGATAAAGACCCACAGGAAAGAACTGTCCTTATCAGGGTGAAACAAATAGAAAGCCCTTTTTTCTCACAGCATACTTCCAGCTGTTGAAATTTTTGTCTAATCCATAGTTCTTTTACTAACTTAACTTCTACCACGTGTTTGTATTTTTGTCTCTCTTCATGAGCTAATTTTTCATTTCCTGGCTGCCTTGTGGTTCAGTAGGAATGTTGGATCTGACACACTGAGCTTTCATTTCAGGTTTTCAGTTTGTTTTAAACGCCCGGTCAGTGTGATGGAGATCAATCCTCAATCTCTCACTTGTCAACATTCATATTAATTATTTATTCTTCCTATTTAATGAAATTCAAATAAAGCTCAGTACAGACACAAGAGGGCTCAGTTCACCCACCGTACTACTATTGAAGTAATTCACAATTGTCACATCATGTTATTTAGATTTCATGGTTGTCATGTCCCACATCTGACTTCTCCGTATGAAATGAAGCCTTCGCTGTGAAGCGGCTGGTCAGTTTGTTTTGTGTCTGATCTAAGGTCAATTTGTTCACTTCAGCTTCTGCTCCATGCTTTTCTTCTCTGTGACTGCGGACACATTAAATGATGCAAATAACGTACAGAGTTCAGTCAGGATGAGGCGCAGTTTACGGGGAACGTGAGAAGGAGAAGACGGGTTAATTTGACAAAAGCGATGTCTAATTCCAACACCTCCTGCCCACTTCAGACCAACCACATGCTCCACACAGCTTTTATGTAACATGATTGAACTTGCTCCATCTTCTGTGTTAAACTCTGCATGTTTTAAGGACTCAACCTTCAGTGTAAATTGTTGTGGTTTGGTTGAACCACTGTCTGAGATGTTAAGATCAGGTAAATAATATGTTGATGAGAGGTTTTGTTTGAGGCAGAACATGGAACTGGACAAACTGCAGGACGGTGACTGTGTTTCTCTGCTTTCCTGTGGTTTATCTGCTGATACACTCGGATGCCGACATTTCGGTCGAGCTAGGGCACAGAGTCTGGACTCCGCTTCCTGATGACGATTCATCATTGGAGCTAAGCCTCTACAGAAGCTGGATCCAGGCGAAGCTTAACGTGGTGAAGAGTGATGTATCTGCTGCCAGAGGCCGATGTTCCTCTGAGACTCATAGTAAACCTCAAATAAATCCATGACGGTTCCTGTAAGGTTCATGAATCTGCAGCTCAATCGCTGTGAGCAGCATTCTACGGTTTCTGTATCAAAGCAGCTGGATATCAGCATGTGACAAACAGCATGAACTAGAAAAAAATGGAAAACAACAGAAAACCAGGGTAATTTGAGTCAGAAGAGATGAAGACATCAGAGGAGGAGGAGGGTGACAACACAATGAATCACTTCCAGTGCCAGTCAAAATTGTCACTAAATTGTTGAATGAGTCTGCTTCAAGTACACATTCTCCTGTTGGCTCAGGGACAAGATCCACAGCACAGGGTTACTACTGACATATGCCCTGAGTTTTGTCTCTCGGGGTACTCACAGCCTGCCCTGTCTGATAGCTGCAGGTGTTTGGGAGTCAAGACTGAGTTGACCTTTCACTTTCTCTGCATGTTGCACTGGTAAAAATTACAGTTAATATTCTCCTAAAAAGATGTTGGACTCAGATGAGGCAGCAGAGGACAGAGCAAATACAACATCAAAGTCTCAAGCCCCTCAGTGACTTAAAATGTTACTGTAAATCAGATTAATGCATTAACAAGACATGGATTCACACTGCATTTGATTTTTAGCCGTGGGCTACAACTTGAGCCCTGTTCTTTAGCCTTTATCTATTTCCATTCAGTCAAACTGTCCCATTAGAAGCAGCTCAATCAGCAGTGACCAGCTCCTGTCTGCAGTGTAGCAGGGCATGTACAGACAACTGTCACTGGATCACTGAGACACTGGAGGAGACTTAAAAACAGGGAGATTCTGAATGGAGTTCTGCAGCCTCTGTTTTCTCTGGTTTAAAAGAGGATTTCTGGAGCTTTACTCTGGAGGGACGTCAGAGGTAATGACATCCTCAGGAAGTGGAAATGACATTGAATCATCAACATGTGTTTCAGGTCTGTGTCCAGCTCTAACTGAGTTATGACTCTGAGGATGAGGACAAGTTTCTAACTCTGACTCTGTCAATCTGTCCCTCAGTGTTTTTTAACTGTCTTCTGTATGTCACAGCGCCACCTGCTGACAAACTACAATCACTAACTCCCGGTTGTGAATTAAAACATGTTGCTGTAAATAAAATGGTTTGTGATCAAGGGGCACATGCAGTAAAGTACTTGTGAGAGTCCTCCTTCCTGACACCTACAGGGCGAATAAACCACATCTTCATCACTCCTCATCATCACTGGACCGTGTTCAGCTGCCAGTCTGAAAGCTGGAGGACCCCCCCCCCCCCACACACACACACACCCCTGCAGAATCATGCGACAACAACATGAATGTCATGTCTCTTCTCTCCCTTTTTATCAGTGAACATCAAGTGAACATGTCCCCAAGGAAAATTCCCAGCGACATTAAATGAGAAGGTTTGCAGATGTGGAGCAGTTTGAGATGGTCACCGTGTACCTGTCTGACATCACAACACCTGGAGACCACCTGACTACAGCTGGGACATCTACATTTTATAATGAAACAGGTGCTTTCATTTCGCTGCTGAGGTGGAAGAGGGAAACTCTTCGTCACTGTTCCTGAGCTCTGATGTCACACCACCAGGTGGCAGTCATGCACCGTGAATTTTTCGTCCTCTTCCTACGCACACACACACACACACACTTTCATCACACTTCCATCACACTTTCACTGACATAATGCTTTCCTTAGCCCCTGACCCCCCAGCCTAAACCTGGTTCCGACCTGAACCCTAAAACCAGGTCTGAACCCTCAAACAGCCTGAAGACCAGACAAAATGTCCTCAATGTCCCAGAGTCCGAAACTCAAGGAAACTTCTCCTCACAACGACCCCCCCTCTATGCACACACAACCATCTCCACATTCCACAAGGAGGGAGGGGGAGGGAGGGAGGAGGGAGAGAGGAGGGAGGGGGGGGGCGAGAGAGGGAGAGAGCGTTACTAGTGTCAAGTTAGACTGAATGGAAATCCCACTTCCGGTTACATGTTTTTAATAAACTAAAATTCAATAAAATTAAGTTACAGAAAATTAGAAAAGGAAAATTGAATTCAAAAAGCAAAATTAAAGTAAATTACAGTTTAGTACAATTCAGCAACGAATAATTGTTTGACAAAAGCAAGATAAAACAAAATTTTAACTTTGGGGGAGGCGGGGGGGGGGGGTGTCAGCGGCAGCAGAACTTTGTTGTAGGTGTTTGAGGATGGTTCACGTCTCGTCCAAACAAACTCTGTTCTTCTGTTTTTGGGTAACGGTGACTGGGATGACTGAGGATCTTCATCGGTTCTCATCTTCATCAAGTCAACTATAGAGCGACTTGTAAAAAGTCAAACATCAGGTAAGGCCACACTCTTTTCTAATGAACATCCACCGACCAAATTACAGACAAATATTAACTCAGCATATTTTTTGTGCAGCACCTTCACCAAAGGTTGGTGCAATTTTAATCACAGAACTGAGCAGTTGATAATCACACAGTTAAAATAATGGTGGTAAAACAGGAAAAATGAAACCAGCAAGAACTGTAAAATGGATAACACATAACATAAATCAAAACAAACATAAATACAAGATAAATGTAAAACTGAAAATTCACTGAAATTAAACGAGACTATGGGGTTTTGTTTTTATTTTGAAGGTGAGGTGGCGCCACCTCCGGTACGGTAAGTTTAATGTGTCTACCTTTACACCGTCAGAGCGAAGGAGCGGCGGAGTGAGAGAAAAGTCAGCCGAACTTTGCCGAACACCGCGGTCGTCGCGGTCCGTCGCTTTGGTTCTACCCGCTCCACGGAACCGAATCCTCCTCTATGAAGTTGCCGTTTCTCCCGCTGGTCCGGCGCCTCGATTCTCCAGCTTCTCCGGTGGAAACCTCGTTTGTCCGGCTGGACGCGACGCTTCAGTGACGGAGGAGACCGAGCCGAGCTTAGCCGAGCCAAACTAGACGAACACATTCGATTCAAAAGTGCCAAGGACAGAAGTAATGCGAAGATGAAGCGGGTCCTGTGGATTCTGCTGTTTTTACTGCGGAGTCTTGAAGGGACGTGTGGGAGCGGTGAGTGTTCGTCCGGCCGTTAACGTAGATTATACAGCGGCAGCTGCTGCTCGGAGACAAATCACTGTTTGTTCCGACAGGTTAGTCAGAGTCGAAGATTCTCCTCTGGTCAGGATTGCATTTGGAAAAGTTTAGTTTAAAGTTTTGTAGCTTTTCCGTAAATGTTCGCGTGTGGTTAAACTCTTCCTAAGACTGGAATATTTTATCGGTTCTCCGGGTTTAATCGGCGTTCAGCCAACACACCGAGCAGCCGTTTGCTTCGGGCACATTAGAACTGTTTTAGCGGCTCCGAGTCCACCGCTGGGGGCGATTTGCGAGAGTTGCAATCGGTAAAAAAGGAGATTCCAGCGAAATATTTGGTTGTTTGGTTTAAACAGGACAATCGTCCCAAATAAAGCGGTCCGATACGTGTCCCTTATCCGTAATAAAGCGAGCCAATGAAAAAAATGAAACTTAAATTACGTTTTTTTAGAATGGAGTCCTGCGCTAGGATTGTCCATCTACAGATAAACAGCTCTCACTGTGTAAAATGCAGGTTCACGGTTGTCACGGGCGATGTGAGCTTCAGACAACTTTTCTTATCCCAGCGGTTATTTAGTGAAACCGTTTATCACGTCTTTCTTAGGACTAACAACACTGCATAAGGAAAAACAATCATAAACCTTATTGGAGATTAAACTGGCGGCATGGATATTTATCATCATCATCATCAGTATTATTATTATTATTATTATTATTATTATCAGAATGTCCCTTATACTGTTAATATTTATTGTTTTTAATATTTTAGTTGTTTTTACAACTGATGTTACAGGTATTATTAGCAATGAGAAATGTCTCACAATGTGATGCAGTTTACCAGAGATAAGGTACTACAAAATCAAAGGATAAAAAAAGAGTTTAAGTAGTGAAAATACAATAATGTAAATATAACTGTGTAAAAGTCAGGATTCAGATCTGTGGACTTCAATAAGTTCTGATCCTGGATCAGCAACATTACTAAACACCTGCTGTGAGAAGGTAAGAGGTCACAATTGCTGGAGATAGATGAGTCAGTGACTTTTATTTGTCAGGACTGAAACACCTGTGTGTGTGTGTGTGTGGGGGGGGGGTATTTAAAAAAAAAATCTTTAATGTGAAATCAAAGTAAAGCCGTCAGGTAAATGTAGTAAAAAGTATAGAGTCCTGTGAAAGGGCCTCGTGTACAGTCCTGTACTTACTTGCTTCCCCCACTGTTTTAAAATGCTCAGTCTGTGAATGTACTGTTGTTGGAGGCAGAGTGAAGAGAACCAGGAAATGGTCGCAGTCAGTCAGAACCCAAACGATCTGTCCAATAATCGATCGGTCCATTGACAGAATTTGAGTCATCAGCTATTCTGATAACCAGTCAGCGGTGTCAGCTATTTTTCCAGATGAGAGGTTTTCACTCTTTTTTTCCTGTCACATAAGCTCAAAACTTCACAGGCCAAAGGATTTATGGGTAATGGAGTTAGTCACATGTAGTTATTAACACTTGTTATATCATTATGTAGTTTGGTTAGTTTAGTTTGGTCATTGTTTATGAGATGCTTGATGATATCATTGGTGGGGGAAGTGATGTAATCTCATCTTGATTGGATCTGATGACTCCTTAAGGCCAGGAACAGCTGATGGCTGATGATGTCGTCTGTCTCCGATACTGCATTCAAAGGACGTCGTAAAAAAAAAGAAACGCGATGTGAGAGAACCTTGGGACGAGACGTGACATCATTTACCAGACGCCGTCTGCTTGGCCGGCGTCACAGGTGTGCAGTGAAGGGTCACCTGTGGACACGCAGTAGGTGACCTGTACGGGGACCGGTGGGACGCCTGATGAGGGATGTCTGCTGAATAGAATGTGGGGAGCTATTCTCTACCTTCAGTCATTCTCATTCCAAATGTCGATGCCTGCCGACTGTCCCGTGCCTGATCACCTGGACAGGTGTGATGGCGATGAAGCCGATGGCTGGAACCAGTCCGCGGTTAACTGGGGAAGAAACTTTGGTACTGTGAGAAACAGGTTAAATCTGGACCAGTCTCAGGTCCAGGATCTGACGGGTCCGCATGCTCTTCAGAAAGATGAAAATCATAAAGGAATGTGGAATAAACTTAAATTCTATACAAATCTGTGTGTGTCTGCTTCTTATTCTATCTTTGTGAGGACCAGCATGACTTTTAGACCTTATGGACTGAGGACATTTTGGGACAGTGAGGACATTTTGTCCTGGTCCTCAAACCTTGAGGCTGTTTGAGGGTACAGGTCTGGTTTTGGGGGTCAGGTCAGGACCAGGTTTAGAGTCTAGGGAATGCATTGTGCCAATGAGTGCACTCACAACTGAGAAACTTTGTCGTCTTGTCTCCAGTAGCTGTTCTTTTGTATAAATATTCTTTTTTTTTTTCCTGCCCCCACTCGACTTCCTCTTTTCATTTCTCTGCCCCCCTGCTCACCTCCCTCCTCTGCTTCTTCTTTCTCTTCACCTCTGCCTGTGTCACCCTCCCCCTCCTCCAGGTGTGACGTTTACGAAGCACCCATCCAATCAGACGGTGTCTCAGGGCAACGCGGCGAGGCTGGGCTGTGCTGTTCAGGGAGTTATGGAGCCCGACATCGTGTGGATGAAGGATGGAGAGAAGCTGTACAGCACCGACCAGATGTTCATCACGCTGGGGGAGCAGCACTGGGAGACCTTCCACAGGTCCAGCAACACACTCTGGGGGGGGGGGGCACTGAGACAGGCATCAGTTTTATAACTGCTGTGGTCACGCTCTTCTTTCCAAAGAGGGAATGAAACGCCATTGTATAGTGTGTATAGAGGTATAGAGTACAGGCTGCACAGTGTCACCCTGTTGTTACTTGTGGGTCTGTTGTCTGCTGGTTCTGTCAGAAACTCTGACTTTATTTCAGTGAAACCTTCAGTGCATCAGCTTCATCTGTTTGATGGTTAAACAGCTGATCAACAGTAAATACAGGCAGAGCTGCCTCCTCCTCTTCTCTCTGACTTTCTCTCCTCCTCCTCCTCTTTTTCTCCTCAGTAGAGGTTAAAATGACCGTGGAACTGTTTTTCTCCCTGGTGGAAATTTTAAAGAAATGAGAGAAACTCATGAAAGCACTGGTTTATTGTTAAACTCCGTTTTCCAGTTTTTTTGAAGTAACTGTTGTACTTGCATATGAGTGCAAACTCCAACCTTGAAGTAACACTGCAGGCTTTACTACTATGCTCTCCTTCCCACAATCCTCTGCAGCAGTTCGGACTGGTCTGAGGAGGAAAATGTGTTCTTTGGGTTCCTCCTCTCTGATCTGACCATAATCCAGCTCCAGGGACCCTTGGAAAGTACAGTATCAGGTCCGAGGGCTGATTCGGGATCAGGAGTGTTAAAAAAAAAGAACGGCATGAGTGTAGTCTGGGAAACTGACCTCGGATCAGTGCGTCTCAGTGTGTGGCAGCCGGTTAATTTGCTTTCCACTCTGGATTCCTGAAGAGGAAGAAAGCATAGTGAAGGTCAGAGCCCCTCTGGCTCCGACTGCTTCTGTCTCTGATCTGAGGTCTGAGAAGGATTTTCCAACTCTGAGCCAGTTTATATACCAGTGTCCTCGGAAGATTTCTACAAGACTGAAGTTTTAAAGATCTTTACCTAGGGGACACCTTGGGGGTCACAGGTTTGAGGTGCGGCAGGACCCTGATGGATGTCCTCCCCCTTGTCTATCCGCTGTCCTGACGTCCAGCATCGGGCCCGGGCCGGGCCCATTGACGCCTTCGTGCCCGGAGTCAGAGCTGAGAGTAGAAAACCTTCAACTAGCAGCTTTTCAGCTTCATCATCTTCCTCCTCTGTGAGGGAAGAGGCTCCACTCTGTTACACCTCTGTGCAAGCAGTGTTTCTGTAGTTCAACAACTCCAACAGAGTGAGATGTCTTCTCTAATAGACCAGCTGATCTCGTGTCATTTCCAGCTGTTAAACTTTCATTCGGATCAGAACAATAATTTGACTTGACCAACTTGATAGTTTGAATCAGGACCATGAGTGTTTGGAGTCCAGGTTCTGGCTCTTTGTGTTCGTGGTTCAAGTTTCAGCCCTGGTTCATGTTCCAGGCAGTATCCTGGTTCTGGTCAAGATTCTAAGGTTCTGTGTGTTCTTGTTTCCAGTGTGAAGTCAGTCCAGCAGCAGGATGCAGGTCAGTACTGGTGTGAGGTGGAGTTCCACGGTCTGACGTTCTCCTCCGAACGAGCTTGGATCACCGTGGAAGGTGAGGACCCTGAACGCTCCAAAGATTGAATCCCCTGTCTTTGCTCAGTCTGGTCAGATCCCTGCCTGTTGTCGTTGCCCCCCCCCCCCCCCACCACACACACACACACACACAGACACATCATGCTCTTCTTATTAACTCTTTATGTCCTGCAGGTGTCCCTCACTTCCTCCAGGAGCCTCAGGACGTTGCCACGTTCCCCAATGTGCCCTTCAACCTCACCTGTGTGGCGGTCGGCCCCCCCGAGCCCGTGGAGGTGCTGTGGTGGCTGGGGGGGGTCCAGGAGGGAGAGCCCAGGCCGTCCCCCTCCATCCTCTACGTCCAAGGTCAGAAAATCTTCTAATTTCAAGTGTGTGTGGCATTTGAGGCTGCAAAACCTGGAAACTTGTAGACCAGTTTTTCCAGTTTTTGGAAATGCCTGGATAATGAGAGAAACGCATCATCAGGATTATTTTTACCTTGTTGCCCCCGCTGAGAGCAAACTGTGAGCTGAAACACAGAGCTGTGGGCTTTTCAACGCACAAAATGCTTTTTTTTTTCAGCCTCTGAAATGTGCAACTTCCATTTTTTGCCATTTTCTGACATTTAATGAACTAAATGATGAACCAAGAAAAGTCCCACTGAAGGTTATATATTTACTGCTGAATTCTCCTCCTGCTCTGAGACACGTAGGAACCATAACTACTTTTGGTTATGTGATAGTTCAAGCTGAACCAGGCTCTGCTGTTAGTCACAGCTTTCAAGGCTATTACCTCATTTAATGCTCAACACACACACACACACACACACACACACACACACACAGCTCCTGAAGGGTTGTGAGTCAGACACAAGCAAGTGTTGGAATTAATCCAAAGGTCAGTCCTGTCGGGTGGAGTTGAGCTCAGCCTCAGACGACGTCGACTGTTGTTGGAACAGGTTAAAACAAACTCATCTTTTTCTCCAGACTAAAACTGAGTGTAATTCTGTCCAGAGTGTGTAGACGTTCTGAAACACCCACATCATAACAAACATCATCTCAGGGCTCTTTTCATACAGAGCAGGTCTAGACCAGACTTTTTATAGTTGTTAATATACAGAGACACAACATTTCCCCCATGAGTAAGAAAAACTCCCTTTTTAACAGGTTGAAATGTTGAACAGACCCTTGCTGGGGGGGGGGCTCAAGCTGATCCTGAGCCAGTTCCAACTATAAGCTTTATCAAAGATGAAGATTTTAATCGGACTCTTAAATCTGGATGTTGTTTAGGAGTGGAAGGCATCATGGGAAGTGAACCTTGCTCTGCTGCCGTTCTGGCTGTCGTATGTCAATGGACACGATGGGTTCAATGTGTTAACTGGCCGTGAATCTGGATTCTGTTTCCAACCTCATTTAAAAAAAAAAAACAAACCATATCGACCCTAAGCTCTGATCTGTGACTCTCTGTCCTCAGGAGTGAACAGCAGCATGAAGTTTTACTGTGAAGCAAAGAACGCCAGAGGGATCTCAGTCTCCAGAACCGGTACAGTCCACATTAAAGGTGAGTTTACCTGTTGACCAGCAGCACCGTAACCTCAAAAACCAAGTCTTGTCTCAAAATGACCAAAACACAAACCGGGCAGGAGAGGCTCCGGGCTGATTTCAGCCCTGCCGCTCAGGGACACTGAAGTCTCTAAAGCAGACTCTAAAGTCCTGACCCGAGGACACACTGTTCTGGTGCCACTGGTACTGATGTTCATATGTAGTCCTCAGTCTGTGCAATGCTTGTCTCATCAGCTCTCAGATCAGCCATGGCTCCAGGACGCCATAAGGCGTTTCCTTTTATTTTGGCACAGTGTGGAAGTCTAAGGTTCATCATGGATCCAATTAACCCCCACCCGGTAGAAACTGGCCCAGGTCTTTACAGTTTCTGTTCTTTTGACATTTTCCTGATGTTGCCGGTTCTACACGACCAGAACGACTCTACGCTCTGTGAACCGGAACCTGAAGAAATCTAAATGTTCAGACTTTTCAAATTGAATCTTAAATTAATATCGAACATGTGAGTTAGACTTTACAGGGAAAACCCTGTTTTGATTCACTGTAGCTTCATGTACACACCTTGCAATACACAACTGCTGTAGTTACTGATGCTTCGCTCTGAGTGGATGACAAATTTTTGGGGGTTGGGTTTAGTTTTGCCGGCCGCTCCTGTTGGACTCCAGGTCTCGAGGATGTTGGGCAACAACATCACATTGTCATGGAAACCAGGATTCACAGGTCACTCTGAGCTGTCCACCTGCATCATTCAGGTAACACACACACTGCAGGCTGACTGAAAACCAATAATTAGAAAAGTATTAACTAATATCAGCCGTCCCTGGAACCCCCCCCCCCCCAGGCGCCGAGGCGGCCCGTCCGGAGGTGGGACCTCCCTCGGCAGGAGTTTCTGGTTCCGCCTCACCTTCATGTCCTGTCAGGTCTGAGGAGTCACTCTAACTACAGTGTGAGGGTCTCCTGTGCGAATGAGGTGGGGGCGTCTCCTTTCTCCCCATGGCTGCACTTCCAAACACCCGAGTCAGGTAAGACAGGTGATGTAACACCTGGTGCTGACTTTCTCTGTTCTACTTGGACAGGTGCTGCCGGGCATGACAGGAAACACCTGACTCTCACCTGATTCAAGAGCTGATTGGTTTAGATGTTGCATCAATAACATGAAGTTTAACAGAAAATTATGTTCTTTATTCAACTGAGGTTTGAGTTTTTTTGTCATGCCTCTAAAAACTTCAGTACCCATGAACGTCAGCTGCTGTTGCCATGGAGCAGGCCGTGAATCAGTTGCCATGGTTACTGAATTCTGCCAGAGGTTCATCAGCGACGCGATTTCAGCTACAGCTTCTGTTTTCAGTCTTTAGCTTCACGCTGCCTTTTGCTGCTTGTGTCACAGAATCTTAAGCTGTAACTGGAGGCTTCTTGCCAAAATCCATCTTGGGAGTTGTAGTTTAAGTGTAACTTGCAGCTTTTATGTCTTCAGCTTCTGTTTTTGAAGTTCGATACATTTACTGACACAGTGGTTGATATTTCGTTCTGACGACTGTAGTGGGACAGTTTGAGTCTCACCTGACTGACTACGGGTCACCTTTCCGAATCAGAAAAACTCTGCTGTGTGTTCTCACCTGTGGGGTTCCAGGTGGGACTGCTGTGGTCACAGACAGTTCCACTTCCTGTTGCCCACACTGAGCTGCCCCTCATCCCCACAAGTCCACGTCTCCTCATAAACATGTCGTCATGGTTTTCTGTTTTCTCTGCACCTCAAGAGCTGAACTCTGAGGCTGGTCTGTTGTGTTGAGTTCTGTTGTATGCTGGTGGTCCAGCTGGATAATATCCAGCAGATTCCAGACCTCTCCGTACAATTGGCTTTTGTCCGTGGCCTCAATCCATATGAAAGGACTTCTCTGCAGTGCCCCCTGCAGGCCGCAGAGCAGTCTGAGAGCACTGACCTCAGACCAACAATGTTCACACTTCAAACTGTGTGCGTGTGTGTGTGTGTGTGTGTGTGTGTGTGTGTGTGTGTGTGTGTGTGTGTGTGTGTGTTGGACAAAGATGGAGAGAGGATTTACTTTTGGAGGCACGAGATACTTAACAGAATTTCTTCCCTCTGCACTCTTCTTCTCTTTCTTTAACACACACACAGAGTTGTGACATGTGTCGTCTCTGGTTTGTTTCTGAGATAGAAACTGATCTGATGTCAGTGCTCTTTATTTTTAATTTTTTTTTTTCTAAATGTAAAATATGTAACGCTGAACTGACTAGGATCGCTGTAACATGACTTCTGTGGCATTAAGTCCTGTGACCTTTGTGCAGTGCCCTCGGTGGCCCCCGGGAACCTGACCTTTGATCTCTCGGAGCAGCAGCTTTCTCTGAACTGGGCGAAGCTACCGGAGGACGAGCTGCAGGGTAAACTGCTGGCCTACAAAGTACAGTGGACTCTGGGAAGAGAACCGCAGGTGAGAGTCATACAGATTCCTCCAGTTCTGGTCAATGCTGATTTTAGCCTCGTTAGTTCTACAGAGAATGAAGTTAAGAGGGTCCCAGTCCTCAGAGGATGACAGGTGATTCTTAGGGTCAGGGTCAGGCTCCCCCAGTACTTCACTCACATCAGGTAGCGACGCACCTGTCATCTGTCTCAAGTGTTTCTATGCACCATGTTCACTGTTCAAGTCCTGGTCCTGGAAGCTTGTCCACGCTTCATTAAACACTGCTCACAGGCCAATAAGGTAAGAAACCTCTGCTGGGAGATAAATCATCAAGTTTTAGACCAAAGATCAATGACTGCCGAAGTGACACTGTGGTAATCACTGACTAGAGAGATCACCCTTTGTAGAAACAACAGAACATGGAACTCAGTGATTGGCTGTTTGTCAGTAAAATGCACCTTGAGAGATGGAGTTGTCTTATTTTTTGTTCAGGAGAATCTAAACTGTCACCAATTAGTCCCTGCTCCATATGACTAATATATAGTTAGGTCCATAAGTATGTAGATGATGACAGTTTTTTATAATTCTGCCTCCTGTACATCCCTACGATGAAACAAAGGCATCAAGATGTGATTGAAACATGGACTTTCAGCTTTAACTCAAGGAGTTAAACAAAAATAGCACATTAACCGGTTTAACTGAATTACAGCCATTTAGACACGTGGTCCCATTTGTCCAAATACTTATGTACCTACGTTTCATACATGTCTTGTGCCTTCCTGTGTTTTTCCAGGAGCCTCTGCTGTTTAAGGACAACTGGGCTCAGCTGTCAGGAGGAGGACGTTTCTTTAACGCCTCCTTTCAGGTCTCAGCCTGCACCTCAGTGGGCTGCGGACCCTGGAGTCCCCCCGTGCTGGTACTGCCTGCCTCAGGTAGACAACGCTCTTTGGTAATAGATTAATGAACCTGTCTGTGCACTTGATACTTCAAGGTTTTAGAAGATGCATCTGAGATCACATTCTGTGTTCGACCAGTAGAGATGTTCTTCATAGGCCATAACAAGTTGATGGGAATTTGTCTGGTTATTTCTCGCTTTTGCCTCGTCTCGGCCTCGGTTGATGGAGAAGGGAGAACTTTTATCGTCAGACTGAGGTATTTCAGCTTGTGACCTGGTGATTCTGACTTCTGTCGGTCTGAACATAACATAGTTCTTTATACTGCATCTGCTGATGGAACATCATGTCCATTGACTGAGAGAACGTGAGCTAGAGCAAGTTCAACATCATGGAAAGAAGTGCATCTTTACTCTTTCCTAGTTCACTGGTGGACTGTGCATGAACGTCACCTCTATGACGTTGTGAGTAACTGGTATTTAACTACAAGCCGCCCATGCACATGCCCGTTCCACCCGTAGCTTCTCCACCCCTCCCAACCTCCTTGTATGGTACCAGGCCTTTCCCGGCCCTGTCGAAAGCCTTCTCCAAACCTGCATTGGCGCAACTTAGTCTGCTTCTCTCAAAGCAAACGTGGTGCTGCTCCTTCCCGACATGAAGCCCTTTGCTGCTCGCTAATCATCACCTCTGCTCTTTATTATGCTCCTACTGATCAACTCTTTAACTCCCTCTCTCCCTGGCTACTGCAGCTCTGCTCATCACCCTTATTCTTGCAAATCAGTACCAGTAAACTTCTTCATTCCTCAGGCATCTTATTGTTGTCCTAGATTGGGTTAAATACCCTAGTTTATAAACTCTGACATCTCCATGCCTCCACGTCATCTGGACCAGCCGCCTTTCCACTCTTCATCCTTGCTGGTCCACTGCACTGATCCCCTGTCTCCACAGCATCCAACTTCCTTCAATCTTCTCAACACACTCTGCCTGCTGCTCGACACATTTCCATCTCCATCCATCATCGCGTAGCATCCCTCCCAGCTAGGTATGCGTCCAGCCAATCAGGCGAATCCTTTCCTGTCCTCAGATGTCACATGTGGACTAAAAATCTATGCGAGGTCTGGAAGATTTGAGATTCTGAAACGGAACGGAACATACGGAACATATAGGAATCCGGTAAATCAGTTATTACATCCGTAGGGCACCTGTATTGCAAAGATAAGAAAATATAGTTAATCGGTCAAACCGGAAACTGTATGCATTGATTGATGGACGTGATTGACAGATGATTGGCTTATCATTTCTCTGCGGGTCCCTCAGCGCAGGTCCAGGTCCAGCGGAGCCACATGTGGGTCGGTCTGCTGCTCGGTCTGCTGGTGGCCACCGTGGTGGGTCTGCTGCTTGCCATCCTCGCTCAGCGCAGAGGAAAAGAGACGCAGTTCGGGTACAGAACTCTGAAGGAGATATTCATTTATCTTTGTCAATAAATCTCATGTTCAGACTCAAACAGGCTCAGAATGTCTCCTACTAGCAGGTGCAGGAATACACCTGATTCCTCTGAGCCACAAAAAACTATTAAAACACATCAGTGATTCACACACGTTCCTTAATCACTTTCAACGCACACTGTTATTTATTAAATTTTAATTTTTGTGTTAGGAGGTTTATAAATATAAATATATATTTTTTTTGGTTTCAGTAGGAACCATTGAGCTCGGAGCTCAGAGCCAGACAGAGGATGGAAGGTTTTGAGAGACGGGCCGACACACTGATGGTTTAAGTCTGAACATGGGATTTGATAACAAGAAGAAAAGCCTAGAGTAGCACTGATACTTAAATGTTTACAGAAACAGTAAAATCAGTGACTGGCTCTGTGTGGGTTTCTGTCCTCAGCTCAGTCTTCAAGCCTCCAGGTCCCGAGAGCACCGTCTCCTTCACAGCAGCTCGATCCTTCAACAGAAACTGTGCAGAGCTGCAGGAGTCAACATGTGAGTCCGACGCCGTCCATTCTCAGACCTTCAGCCAGAGCTGCAGTTGACATGTTGGTGAAACTTTGAGTCAGCGACTCTGTTTTATCAACTAAAACCGAATTTTCTCATCTAATTCACACGTGATTCTGAAAGTAGGTCAAGCATCAGCCGAACCTGTCGGCTGCTCTCCGTGGTTCTGTTAGCACACGATCAAACCGGGGTTCTCTGAGGTCTTCTTAACCCGGAGATCCTCAATGTTTCGTTTCATGCCCATCCCCCTGATCTGCTGGGCTGTGGCTCTGAACCGGAACTGTCTTGTAGCTCCAGTTAACAGTATGTGAGCAGCTGCCAGTGCAAACAGAACCTGAGTTCTGCTACAAACAGAACACGGCTCGGTCGTGGTGTTTTTCGGTAGCCTGGGGTTTGGTCCAGTCTCAGTGACAGAGGATGAGTCGACAGGAAACGTTTTAGCCTGTTTCTAACCAACAGATGCCGAACGTCCTTCAACAATCTGTTTACACTAAACAATGCTACCCATATTGATGCGCTGGACTCGGCTGGCCTGTATTTACCCGCCACGTGTCACCTAATCAAATCATCCATATGACAGCACAGCAACACAACCTGGTGCCATAACTCTGAACATCTGTCCTCCAGATGTTTCCTCTGAGTTCAGAGGCAATAGGAGCAGGTAGGTACAGGTGGGTGTGGCTCAGCAAGCACACAGGTGCAGGTGTATTCTTGAACAAAGGGACCCGCTCAGAAATGGTTCTGTTGAAAGTCCACAAGTTTCACTGAATCCACAAGAGAAATGAAGAAGAATCAGCTGCTGCTGCCCATCTTTAAACTCTGTGTGTGTGTCTCCCTCCAGTGGACAGTCTTGGTATAAACAACGACCTGAAGATGAAACTGCAGGACGTCTTGATCCCAGAGAGACTGCTCACACTGGGGCACATGCTGGGGAAAGGTGAACGCAACAACAACAACAACACAACGATGACACACATATCCTGTAACCACAACTAGCAATGATGTTACATTGTACTGTAGTACAACTGGTACACACACAGACACACACAGGGAAATGTTCCATCACGGACCTCAGTGCAGCACAGACACACTAACAGCACATCACACTGATGCCAGAACCCGGATCCAGTGGTTTTCTCATCCTGTGGAAACTCGATGTTCGTCCAGATGTTTCAGCTCTGACTCCCTGTGACGTATCAGTCAGTGGCGGATCAGTGGAGACCTGGACGTGTTTCAATTGTAGTCACTGCTGTTTTCACCTTCCAACAGACTTAAACAACAGAGACAGGTGACGTCAGAACCAAAAAAACTATAAACTAATAACTGAAAACTGGAAAACTTAAAATAAAGAGAAAATCGGTAAAATGTTCAGAGAAGCAGAAAAGTCTTAGTCCACACCAAGATCATGACTTTGTCATAAATAATAAAATAACATGGTTTCTCCCTTCCGTGTGTGTCAGTGTAAGACTGACTGTGACATAGTGTCATGTGAATGTTTTCTCCTGATCCAGAATCAGACAGGCCAATGGAAACATGATTTCGTCATCCATGTGATGTTTAAACACCTGAACTAGCAGATCAGCCTAGCATCAGCCTAGCATCAGCCTAGGATTAGCTCGGTTGTTGGATGAGAGTCAACATTGAACTTTAATAACCCAGTGTTGGCTGCGTGTGTGCTGTACACAGTCTCAGTGTGTGTATACAACAGAACAAAGTGCTGACCTGCAGTAAAACTCAATGTCTGTGTCAAGTTTCCCTTCACTGTTAAACTTCTGCCTCGTCAACAGGTTTGAAAAAGACTAAAAAGTTGTGAAGGTGTGACGATGTTTCGCTGATTCTGCTAAAACCACAGAAAACGGAAGAAGTACACAAGTATCATCAGCTTCATGTACTGAAAGTATCACAGTAAAAATCTGGAGCCGAATCTGTGGTTTCTTTAGTTTCCTGCTTTAATTTAACGAAAGTCTAAACTTGAAAGTAGGTCACTGGACTCTGACCTGAAACCCAGCTGATACAGAGCATCCACGTTAAACGACACTGTGATCAGCGGCATCAGATGCATAGTGTTTAAGTGTGTGTGTGTGTGTGTGTGTGTGTGTGTGTGTGTGTACATGTGCAGGCGAGTTTGGCTCAGTGCGTGAGGCTTTCCTGAAGACAGAGGACATGTCCGTCCAGAAAGTGGCTGTAAAAGTACTGAAATGTGAGTCAGAAGTTTCTTCTTCTTCTTTGGGTTTCTGCTGATTTGTGGGGACGTAAACTGACTGAAGAGGAGGAGGGAGGAGTTTTTTCTTAGACTGGAAGGTGCCGCCGGAAAAGGCTCATTCACACTGACAGTCCCAGGTGTAAACTCTGTGAACAGGTGAAAACGACCAGAGAAGTTTTTGTCTGTGCGTCATGTTGTGGAGGAGCTGCAGTTTATGGTGAAGCCTTTAAAGCAGCTGAGGAGTCAGATGGTCAAGGACAGGCTGCTGAGTCCTCACAAGTAATGTAAGACCTGTGTGTGTGTGTGTGTGTGTGTGTGTGTGTGTTTGGTCCTCCAGCTGACATCACCTCATCAGGTGACATTGAGCAGTGTCTGAAGGAGGCGGCCTACATGAAGGACTTCCACCACCCCAACGTCATCCAGCTGATTGGTAATATACACACACGCTCTGACACATTGACCAACGGTCAGAGGTCAGGCGCTTTGATCGAAAGCATCTCATCCAATAGGAGTGAGTCTTCACCAGCGCCCGGGCCAGCGGCTGCCGATCCCAATGGTGGTTCTTCCCTTCATGAAACACGGAGACTTGCACACCTTCCTGCTGCTGTCCAGACTTGGGGAGCAGCCGTTTGTAAGAGCCACACTGTTTACCTGGTACTACAGGTACCAAGGACAACACACTCTCACTTGTTACCAGGTGTCCTTGACACTGGAGGCGAGTGCTGCGGGGGATGTCAGTCTAAGTCAGCAATGATATAACATCATTAAGCGTATGCTTCAGTGCTCAAGGAGTCATTGTCCTTTAAAGGTCAGAGTTTCACAGAGAACAGGAAATAAAACCTTAGAAAAACGTCATTTTTGGTACTTCTGGCTTCAGATCAGATAAAGAGGACAGAGAATGACTCTCGTTATTTTGTAATTTTCTGATTTTAAGAGGTTATTTATTCAAACAAACAATAAATCGATCAAAGCGGGGATAATGGTCTCGTCCAGACACCCAGCTATATTTCATTCACCTGATTAGCCTGAGTGAAGTTTTTGAAGTCCCCCAGCCGGTACTGATCCTGTCCCCCTGTGCTCCCATCAGGAATTGTCCCTACAGACTCTGATCCAGTTCATGTTGGACATCTCCCGAGGGATGGAGTATCTGAGCAGCAGGAGCATCATCCACAGGGACCTCGCTGCCCGAAACTGCATGTCAGTCCGCCAGTCAGCTCTCAGCCCATCCACTAGTATTAAACACAAAACACAGCAACGACAGTGAAGGGGTCAAGGAGGCTTTTTGACTCTCAGGTCATATCTTCTCGTTTCCACTGCATCCGGGAAGTAGTCAGAGCATTTATTGTTTACACAGCCTGATGCTAAAATCATTTGTTAATTTTTCCCTCATTAATCTAAACTCAACACTCAATAATGACAAAGTAAAAGCAGAATTTTAGAATTTTTTCAAATTTATTAAAAACTGAAAATCTGAAATATCACATTGACATAAGAATTCAGACAGACGCATGTACATGACATTCAGCTGCAGCATCAGACAAACTGTCAGACTTTAACTAAGATACTTCGTTTCATTTGATTTTATTTTGAGTTGAATATTTATCTGCAGGTCACAGCAACATAGTCTCTCATTTAGTATTTTTAGTGTGTGTGTGGGGGGGGCAGCAGGAAGATTTAGACTAAAGACCAAAGATGATGCGTGCATTTGTGTGTGTACGTGCATGTGCGTGTTTTTTTCAGGCTGGATGAGAACATGACGGTGTGTGTTGCAGACTTCGGTCTCTCTAAGAAGATCTACAGTGGAGATTATTACAGACAAGGCTCCGTCTCCAAGCTGCCTGTAAAGTGGATCGCTCTGGAGAGTCTGGCCGACAACGTCTACACCACACAGAGCGATGTGGTAACCATGCACACACACACACACACCCTTACACACCCTTCCCCCTGGTAACAACATTAATCCTTGAAGGCCTGATGATGGACACCATCGGACAGACCAGACACATCTGCAGCTGCTCCTGTCAGCAGTACTGTACTGAAGCGCAAAGCAAATGTAGGTGAAATAACACAATGATATTTAAAAATAAATCAATTCCTCCAGCGTCTCAATGTCCCATAAAGAAAAGAGAGAATGGATTTTTAAGGGTGGGGGACACTTGACGTTCATGCCATTGGAAAGTTCCCCTGAGAGATAAAAGCACTGTGGCAGGCTGGACGTTATAGTCCTGATGACATCACTGTTACATCAACTGCAGCTGGTCATGAGTTAGAACACCTGATGCTGTCCAGCTGAATGGCTCCAATCTCTGTGAACTGTGATTTATGGCATCGCAGCACATGGACGGTTTCTGATGGCCTCTGCCTGAGGCTAGAAACCTGTAGCTATGTGTGTGTGTGTGTGTGTGTGTGTGTCAGTGGGCATTTGGCGTGACGATGTGGGAGATCATGACTCGTGGTCAGACTCCGTACCCTGGCGTGGAGAACTCGGAGATCTACGAGTTTCTGATCAGAGGAGAACGGCTGAAGAAACCTCCAGACTGCAGGAATGACATGTGCGTCTGTACAAAACACAAAGCAACAACACAACACTACAACAACAGCGTTGTCTAATCAGATGAGTGAATGTCAACCAGATTCCTTCTTCTCCTCCAGTTATGAGATCATGCACAGCTGCTGGAGCCCAGTTCCTAAATGTCGTCCCAGTTTCCAACATCTGGTCGGGCAGCTGGAGGCGCTGTGGCTCAGCCTGTCCCCCGCCCCCCCACAGAAGGAGCCTTTACTTTACGTCAACCTGGAGGGGGAGGAGGGGGAGCAGGGTAGCGAGAGAGGAGGATGGATGAGGGCCCCAGGGCCGGAGGAGCCGGCAGTGGCATCGAGCTGGGGCGTCCCCTGGCAGCGGCGGGTGGAAGATGAGGAGAAGGACTGGCTGATGGTGGGGTCCGGGGCCGTGTTGGCCATCGGAGGAGACTACAGGTACATCATTGGCCCTTGTAGAGGCCCCGGGGAGGGGGAGGGGGAGGGGGAGGGGGGAGAGAGGAGACAGTCAGTGGACGCTTTACAGGAGGAGGTGAGAGAAGACGACGACGAGGATGATGTTGTCATTAATGTCTGATGGACTGAGCAATCACAGTGCTCCTCCTCCTCTCACCTTATTGAACCAGAGCTAGCCTGAGCTCGTTAGTCAGCTGATCAGAGAGACCCTCACTTTATGGCTCTGAGCAGCAGCAGGTGGGTGGAGATATTGAACTCTGGGCTCAGACTGAAGGTACAAACTCACTCACTGCCATCGAAAATACTCTGATTACATTCTCTCTCTCTCTCAGACACACACACTTCTCCAGCCTGACCGACTCTTTCACAGAATAAGTGAACATTTGGAGACCAAACACTGCAGCAAGTGGTTCAACAGAAAACAATATGACGGCCACTTTAACTGCAACAAGGCCGCAACTAATGACGATTGCCGTTATCAGTTGATCTGCAGATTATTTTCTCCATTGATTGATTCACTACTAAAATGGAGAAAAATGTCCATCCTAGCTTGACATCTTCAAATGTCGTTTTGTTCGACAGTTTAAAACCCACAGATTCAATTACTGAGACAAAAACAGGAAATCTTCACATTTCAGAAGCTGAGATGAGCAAATTTTGTCTTTTTCATTTGAAATATTACTTAGTGATTAATCAAGTATTTTTCCAATCATTTGATTGTTACAGCTTTATAAACATCTGACTATATAATAGGTAGATTAATTAATAATGAGAATCGATGCTAAGTTTAGCTGTGTTTGAGATCATGGTTTTCCAAGAAGAGTCTAATTGTGGGTAACTGGACTTGGTTAAAGATATTGAAGATGTCTCCTGGCTCAAAACACCACCATTAGAACGAGACAAGAACATATTAACAGGTTTGATAATAAAATGGGTCAGGCTGCTGCTTGTTTTGTAGCTGTGGATTAAGGAAGGACACTTTCATCAAGCTGTTATTTTTAAAACCGGGTTTTGTTCACTCGGTACCAGACTCCTCTTGATTCTGGACAGTGTATTTCTGTCTTCGTGATACTTTTACTGTGAAGTCATTTCTCAATCTGCAAGGGAAACTGGTCCTTCAAAATAGGAACCCTCACTCTGGAAATTTTCTACACTTTAAAAACTGAAGTTTAGAACATTAAAAAAGGACAAAAGTTGTCTGTCAACAGCCTCAGAATGGACCGGTCCACTTTTGGACCTCAACAACCCAGCTGGGAACCAACGGTACCAGTACACCTTTGTAGTCACAAAACAATCAGCTAATCTGCTGTAGAGTTTACGTTGGATGGCAGATGTTGGTCTAACTGCAACATTAAAACAAAGCTGCCAGTTTCACATTTTTATCTCATTTTAATCTCCCTTTGTTTATTTCTACTTGATGAACTGTAGCTGTGAGACTGTTTACCAGAATTAGATCCCACTTTCCTATGCGCTTCAGAGACTGAACCGGACTGAACCGGGAGGGAAGGAGCCCTGGATCAACAGTTTCTAGATGTTGAATAATCTGTGCGCCACTAAAGCACATGACACACGTAGGTTATCTGTCAGAGGTCGCCTCTAATGTGATATATAATTCCTGACTTGCGTCATGTGATAACAACTAAACCAACTCCACAGCATCTGAGCAAACTTCAACTTTAGACCTAGTTCATAAGCCGTGGTCAAAAGCTCAGATAGACAGACCTTTTATTACTTGAGTATGATTGATTCCTGTGTGTGTGTGTGTGTGTGGGGGGGGTGTTTACATTGTGACTGCGTCAGTTCTTTGGTGTCAGGGTTTAAGGAGTTGAAAGGGATTTTTGGCTTTTCACAGACAAATAATGAATGTTTTAGATTAATTCAACTTTATTCAGCTTCATTCAACTTTCTATTTTTATAAGCAACATTGATCAGTCTTGATGTTACTCTAAAATTGGTAAAGTGGGTTGGTGTGTAGCCTGAATACAGCCTCCCTGGTGGTGACCTATAGTAAAACAATTAGGTCATGAATCAGTCAATCAACCTAACATTAATCTGCCATGGTTTTGATCAATGTTTCATCTATTAAGTTTTGGGGTTTTTTTCCATACAGAAATTTCAGACATTTACTGATTCCAGCTTCTCTGCTTCTTTTTTTTTTTTTTTTACATGGTACTAAACTGAAAACAGATAATTAGTCTTCTGAGAAAGACAACTGAAGATGCCATTTTGGACATTTTTCACCATTTTCTGAGTTTAAAGTGAAACGGTGTCACTTCTGCTGGCTGAAAGCCACTGGAGCCATGTGTGACAGTTACAGCTGAGTGATAATTGTAACAGAAGTGCAGAAGAGTCAATGTCAACAAATCGGTTACACACTGAATTCTGCCCAAGGTCTGCCAACATAAACCGGCATAAGCTACTGGTTTCATCAGACCAGGTGAGACATCTGCACCTCCTCTAGAAGATGTCGTATTTGCTCTACTGTCTGTGTTGATGTGTATGATTGGAGGATTTGGATTTACAGCATTTCTGCATTTTTACTGTTAAAAACATGTCAGTTTAACATCTGACAACATTGAAATGTCTGACCTGACCTGTCTGTCTGATGGTTCTGTCAAGATGCTCCTTGGACCCTCATGTCTGTTCAGCTCATATTTTATTTATTTTTATTTTTTTAATATCTACATCAGAAAAATTATTCATAGATTGATTCTTTGATGAGAATTAATTGGGTAACAGCTTTGATTGTCATTTTCAAGCAAATCACTTTATCAGACTTATGAAGATTTCAAAAGTAGAAGACACGCTGAGATGTAAATTTTTAAAAAAGTTATATTAAAAAGAAAAGTCCCACAAATTCACCAACTCAGCTTTGATGCAGGCTTTAGTCTTTGATCAAAGTAAACTGAACATGTTTTGGGTTTGAGTTGGCAAGTCAACAGCCTGAGTTTCCCAGAATCCATCCGATTTTGGATGGATTCTGGGAAATGGGGCTGGACATTTTTCTCTGTGATCTGGTGTTTTTAAATACTAAAATCAGTAAACAGCTGTTGGTAACGGCCATATTAATATGATGATCTGTATTTGCTGCCAGTTTATCACATTAGGCTTCACCCTGAACTCTTAGTCGAAGCTGCATCTTGTAGAGGAGCCCTTTAGTTAGAACGTAGTTTTATGGCCTTGATTATTTGTTTATATGAATCTTACATGGCACGTTTCACTACATTAACTTTTGTTTAATATATACACAGTGAAAGAGAGTGATGGGAATGTTTGGGGGTGTGGGGGCCAGGGCCAACAGCACATTTTAGCCCTGGGGCCCCTGTAATGGGTTAATCCAGCCATGACTGCTACTGTAAATAATGTGCATATGGATTTTCACTGCCACATTCCCAGACTAAAAGTCACGCTAGCTGCTGATTTTTACACTGATTAATATCTTGTATATGTAGTTCAGATGTACTGTAAAGATGTAATTATGCATATTAGAAATCTGGGATGTTTTACTGATCTGGGTTTCAGGTGAACTGGTTTGTATGTTGTGAGCCACTCATTATGTTGGGATATCAAGGGACAGCAATTGTTAATGTGTCAGATGTTTTTATTATGTTAAAATGCCTCATATCAAACCCTGAATTTATTCAAGACCAAACTTGAAACTGTTGTCTTCCTGGCGTCATGTCCTTACCTGTCTACCACTGATTCCGGATCTGTACAGAAAGATGTAGGAGACTCCTGACAGATGAATAAAGAGTCATTTGTGTCAAATCAATTTCCCTGTGGTATCGTGTTGTTATCAACAGCTTTAACCCACTGCAGAGGATGACGTTCAGGTACACACCTGGAAAAATAACACCGCTGAAGAGACGCACAAGCTATTACAAAGGAGTAAATTAAAGAATGGAGTGGGGATTCAGAAAGTTACAAACTAAGGGGTTCATAAATAGTAATTTAGTTTCTGATCATATTTGAAATTAAAAGGGATCCCGTATTGACAGTAATGTGACCTCCAGCCAAGAACACTGATCCGATCCCGTCACACCAAAGTTACATCGGTTCAATATTTAAAAGCCTTCACATCTTTTATTTGTGTTCAAGTAGCAAAACCACGGTGAAAACCTGGACAAATGGTGATAAATATCATGGTATGTATATATTTTATTATAAACATGTCAGAAGGTGTAATAAATGTTTCCCTTTAAAGTAATAAGTAAAATATAAATCATCTCAAACAAGTAAGTCAGTACTGTTCTTAGTGTACATGTACCTGCTTCCTATCTACATTTATTTTTACCATGTCAGAACCTGAGGCTTTCATTGGCCTGGACTGTTAAATTATTTAAGTTACTCGGATCATGGAGTGTTTCACTGTAAATCCATGTTGAAGGAAAACTGGACCCCGCTGGTCCCGTGTGTCCGGGGCGAACCGGAGAGACTTGTCCCGGGCTAAAACCCTCAGACCTGACCCTGTTCCGAGTGGGATGCGTACCAGGCCCGTTCCGCAGGGCTGAATGACGAGCTCACTGCGGTTTGTTTGTTTTGATGTTGGACCTGATTAAGACCTGGTGTGGTTTTCGGTCTGGAACACTTCCGTACCGTGTAAGCCGACACTCACCTGGCTAAATACCTGGCCCGTTTGCCGCGCGTTACCCTGGGTGTTAAGCGAACCGCGATCCGTGAAAATGTGGCAGAAGATAGATGACGTCACAATAACGCGTTAAAACCAACAAGCACTCAGAATGTGGAGTCGATTGGCAAGTCGTCAATTATCAATTTGTGCTACAGCGCATGCGCCACAATCCGCGCAGTCGCAGCCTGACTTACAATGAACTGGAGGCAGTTTATCGGCCGTTTCCAACATTATCCTTCCGTAACAGCTACTGGTTTTAGATAACCATCACCTCGGTGACGAGTTGTAAAATCCAGATGTGAATCTGAGTCTGGACGCAATAACGTCTGTAATCAGCTACTTAATGTGAAGACATTTCACGTTCTTACGTAAAAGTACAAACACAAGATGTCTCTTAAGTCAGACTGAAAAAAATAATGTAACGTACTTAAAGTTTTAACAGTAAAGACAGGTATAAATGTGTAAGCAGCGTTTTACTGCTGTAATGGGGGGGGGGGGTGATTTTCAACTTTTCTCTATAGGACTGCAAGTAATGACCAATTCCATTATGGATTAATCTGCTGATTGTTTTCTTTATTATCTGATTTATTGTTTGGTTTAGTAAGAATAGTGAGAAATGTTCCTCACACTTTCCTGGAGCCTAAAGTGGATCCTTCACAGTTTTCAGTCCAAACTAGTCCAAAATGGTTAGAATACATTAAATGATTAAAACTGCTGCTAAAAAAGCAACATCGTCACATTTGAGAAGCAGGAAACAAAAGTTTGGTATTTTTGAATGAAAAATGACAAACGATTATCAAAGCAGCTGCCAGTTAATTTTCATCAAATAATTCCCAGCTCAACTTATATTTAATGTCGAGTAGTTTATAATGAAGCTTCATGATTTATAAGCTTTTAAAACTTAGATTTCTACAGTAATTGATAAATGCGCCGCAGTAAAAGTACGTGCACCTTGTATTCGTACTTTGGCGCAGTACTTGAGAAAATGTTAGCGCCGGTTCTGGTGAAACCATTTTCGTTCTGTCACTTCAGTTGCTGCTTTAAAAGGCTAAACGTTGGATTTCAGCGGCTGCTCCGTCATGGCCGAAACCCCGTGTTTACAGGCGGGGATCAGTGCCTCTGCTCTGCGGTTCCACTTTACCTGACTCGTCCTCCACCGCCGCTGCAGATAACCGCGTTAAAACGGACCGGTGTCTCGGCCCATGACCGCGAGGCCACGGGACCGTTACCGTCCTCTCGGTCCGCGCGCTTCCAGCTGAAAATGACACGAGAGCAAACATGGCGGCTGAGATACGAGATCCAGCCTAAGGAGCCTGAACGCGACATAAACACGATTAAACCGTTTCGAGAAACGCGAACGCCGACGGCCGTGGAAACGAGAAGTGAAGCTAAAGACGTAACGGAGCGACGCCATTCCACGTCCACGACAGAAGTTAATGGTTTCGTCGTCATAGTGGTTTAAATGTGGACAGTAGTGCATTTATTCCCCTGGGTCTTTAAATACACCTCGCCGATCGCTGGTTTAACTCCTCCGCTAACGAGGTCCGTACCCGGCCGGTCTGTGTTATTCCTGGACTCATTCCCGTCGGCGTCACAGCGCAGAGGCCATTTTACTCCGTAAAAATTCGCTCGCTCGATCTAGCTACAGAAGTTTCCCTTGTTAGAAACCCGGGAGCCCGCGGTCTGTCTCTGACCTAGTCTCCGTCATGGCGGCTGTCCTCGGCATCCAGGCGGTTTGAACACTCCGGTAAACGGTCTGCAGGTAGAGCGGGGTCTACGGGGGACATCGTCCAGCCGCCCCGCAGCTCTCCCACCGCCAATAACGGACGGCAGCTCCCCGGTGTCGCCGCTCGGAGCGGCCGGCACGACCCTTGAAACAGGTGGCGGCAGCAAGATGGCGTCCGAGGCTGCGCAGTACCGGAGACGACGACGAGGACGGACGATGACGTGACAGTGCAGGACACCTCGTGCTGTTTTTCCCTCCTCACTAGAAAAGATCCACGGTGTCGTTGACGAGGCGCGTACGACGGAAAACAGACGTTAACGCTCGGATTAATGTTACACCGTCGAAATACTCGATGTGTTCGAGCAGGCAGAAGGTAATCCGTGTGCCGTCGGCAGAGCACATGGTGCGGAGGGTCGTGACGGACCGACCGCGGGGTTTAGTGTTTGATGGGAAGCCATTGCTGGGCTCAGCCTTAGGCCTGCTGCTGCCTGCTAGCCCCACTCTCTGTAGGCACCACGTTCAATGTAAGGCATCTATAGTTACACAAGTGGCTCTGAACTAGACAGTCAAGGTTACTGCTTGGTAGAGGATCAACATTTTCCTTAGTTTAGCCCAACTAGTTGGATTTTCCGAGAGGCTAATTTTACATGCAACATGGTAAATGGCAACATGAAGATCGGTTCATGCATGATGGAGACATATTAGTAATAACCAGGGTGTCTGCATGCATTGGAAATGTTTAAAAAGCCTTGAATTGAGTTCCCTCAACAAGACATCGGAATCTTTGTAACCCTTAATTTCAGTTACAAATGTCTTGATTTTTAGGGGGGGGGGGGCTGCTACAGACAGTAACCACAAAGCGTGAAGACTCACAAATTGAAGATTCAAGCAGTGATTTTGCAGTTTATCTGAGTCCAGGTATGGATGGGACATGAGACAATGGGCCCCTGGGCAGAGACAAGTAAAAGGCCCCCACTCCTCCTATACAAACAATGCAACGTTTGTCTGTTTATGGTGATTTTGCATCCTTTTGTCGTTTTCCGTGTTGTTTTGTTTTGTTTTTTTTTTGTTATTTTTGTCCTTATTTGCATATATCAAGATTGTGGCGTTATGCTAAGCAGACTGGCTACTGGAGTCGTTGGTAATAGTTTGGAGTATTGTGGCGATAATCGAGTTGTCATCTTTGAGAATTTACTTCCTAGTGCTTCGTTTTTATAACAAGGCAGCTAGATTTCCGCTAACAGTACATATTTTTAAAATAGAAGTGAAATAACAAATTTTGAAATGGGAATATAACACTGGGTAGGTAGCAGTTGTAAGCCCTAGCTAAAGGTTCTGACTTCTCTCTTGAGCCTAATGGATTTGAAAATATATTTCCAAAGTCTAGTGTCTGTATTTTTTTTAAATTATCAACAGATTCCATGTGCAGATCCTAACAAACCCTACGTTAGTCGATATCTCAACACTTTCTTCCCTTCCACACCCTGTCTGTGGCTCTCAGCAACAATCCCTCTTTAAAACACATTACAAATGTAAAGATTTATGTTTTGAAAAATATGTCATTTTCTAAAACAGCTGGACACTGGAGGAAATATTGACTTTGTTGGGGACTGTTTTCATCGGCAGATTAGTCTACACCTGGTGCTGTAGTGAGTATTTGCGATATTAGGACGATGTGTGTTTGAGTGAGTCCAAATAATCTACAGTGTGAGTGTTCAATGTGATGAAGGAGCATGTCACCCAGAGTAACAGTGTTTCACTGATGTGTGTTTAATAAGTTTTGGACAACAGTGGAGTTCTATGACTCAGGGGAATCAGATGGAAGCTATATGATACATGCAGTATTGGTTTGACTCTGCAGATATGCTTTATTGACATCATCAATGTTACTCTTTAATTTAGATATTTTTTGCAGCAAAATATCAGGACAAAAAAATAATTTGCAACACTTAAATCTAGATGAGATGTATTTGGCCATTAGAGGACATAAATTCACAAATTCATAGTAGCATACCCCATCACTACATATACCCCTTTATATACCATCACTTTATCATATATTAATGTACAACATATTAGCAAACAGCTGCATACCTGCACATGTAACGGAAACTGCTGCGTGGGCTCACGTCTTTTAACTCATTTCATTATCTAGTGGAAATTTTACCTGTTGGCCCCATTGTTTGAACATAAACTCACTGTGGAACGGTTTCACAAAGACAACCTTTTTAGGTCGCAGCTGTTACACTTTCAACATAGCACAAGTCTAATTTGAATGCCAGCACATTAATGTAAATGCTACAGCAACACAAAGTAAAATACACAGATAATCAATGAGCCTCTTGTACTGTGTTCTTGAGGGCACTTTGATAAATGTCAATTAAAAATTGTATATTAAGGAAAACGTTGAGAAGATCGTTCTCTCATCACATTAGTCTAAAAATGTGCTTTAGTTTATTAGTGTGTGGTTGTTTTGTTGTTCCTATTCTCTCTTGCAACATTTGATAATCAGACAATAATTCAAAAAAGCCCCAAAATGCTTTACATAGAATACATGCGCAAGAAGAAACTAAATGAGTTTGATTGATTGATTGAATGAATGAATGAATGAATGAATGAATGAATGAAATAAATTCATGTAACTAAGATGTTTGAATTGCAAAAAACTAGATTAACAGGAAAATGAAACCAGTGATTTTAGATTCCACATCTCTGAAGGGGTTTCAAAAGTCTGCCTTATGTCAACCGGTAGAACACGAGTCCATCAAATATCTGGCTTAATTCGGCTTGTTGGATGACGCTTTGTTATCACCAGACATCTCAGCAGTTCTACATCTAGCACTGGGCATGATGGGGTTCGTATAACCACGTTAGCTGGGAATAGCAGTCTACAGTTAAAAGTACAAAAGTTAGTGAGAGTTGGAGGGACTTGAACATAAAAAACAGGCCAACAAATCGCTGAGCTGTAACATGCAGACTGGCCTTGAAGTCTCATGGGATCAGCAATACTAGTGACAGTTTTCCAGTAGGGATGGATATCCAACCTCAGTGTAATATGTCCCTACCTGAAAAATGATTAACTACCAAAAGCTGATGTCAAGATTCTTGTCATATTTGTCCTTGCATTCAGGATTCTTCTATCAGAAAGATTCCGTTTTCAAAGTTCTTATACTGTTTTGCTTCTTTAGAGTAGAGCCATAGCTGCACTGGCCTCTGTGGGTTGAAAGTTAAAAGTATCTTGGAGTCTGAGTACAGCCAACATCACAGCTTGATGTGGTCAAGTTTGATCTGTGGTCCTTGTCCCCATGTGCAACTATGATATGAAAATACATCCCTGCTGCAAACACTGTGGAAGAAACATTTTGTTACCATTGGCGGAATAAGATAGATTATTTGACTCGGATAAGTTATTCAAACATGGGGAAGGTTTCATACTATGAGTTAACTCACATGCACAACTACAAATCCCCCTTGAGTTCTCTGAGCATGCTGGATCCAATTTTAAAGCTCAGATCCAGTCAACATACCAAGCTGAAAGGAAAACACAGTGCATACATTACTTGAGGTCAATATTTTAACCTATAATACAGCTCATTTATCCAGTAGCCTCCTGCAACTGTGTAGAAGAACTTGGAGGTTTTCCTAATCAGGAGCTTTAGGACATTTTGTTCTTTCCTCAGTTTTTTCTTGACACGCAAAATGTAAAACAGATAATGACTGGTTCTTTCTTGTTTTTCAGGGTGTTGTCTTGAACCATCATACAGATGTATAAAAAGCAGGATCCTCAGGTCTTTTAGATGTGTGGAACCTGTTCATGGCTTCTAAGAAGAAGCAGAAAGTCATGGTGTTCCATCACGAAGGGCCAACCACCCCTGCCGCAGCACCTGCAGCTGACCATCCACCTGCATGCTACATAGTTCCTAAACCAGGGAAGGCAAGCGAAGGCGGGATGGAACGAAGCACCCGTGTAACCAATGAAGAGGTAGACATGATGGGTAAACCCAACGTGTACCCATCCAAGGAAGCCATCGGGACTTTGGGCGAACTTCCTGCTGTGAAACATCCCACCAGTTCAAACCTTCATTCAGACAATCTGTCACCTGAAAGCATCTGCAAAGGCATCAGAGTGATGCTGGACAACAACACCATGTGGAACGAGTTCTTCAGATGCAAAACGGAGATGATTCTAACAAAACAAGGCAGCAGGATGTTCCCTTACTGCCGCTTTCGCATCTCTGGCTTGCAGCCTTCTAGGAAGTACTCTCTGATCATGGACATTCAACCTTTAGACAACAGTCGTTATAAGTGGACCGGCAAGAGCTGGCAAGTTGTTGGGAAAGCAGAGTGTCAAGTAAAGAATCAACCATTTGCTCATCCAGATTCCCCATTAACAGGTCAACACTGGATGCAGAATCCAGTGTCCTTTTACAAACTGAAGCTCACAAACAACATCTCAGACCAGGAGGGAAACACCATCCTACAGCCAATGCACCGCTACTTTCCTCGACTGCACATAATCCAGACTGACAGAGCTGCTAAAGACATTAAGCTAAATGGTCCCGGTGTTGTCACATTCACTTTCCCCCAGACTGAGTTTATGGCAGTCACTGCTTACCAGAACTCACGGTTTGCTCAGCTCAAAGTCGACTGCAACCCGTTTGCTAAAGGACTGAAGGAGGATAGGTCCAGTTTGTGGGGCCTGAAGCTGAAATTGAACTCTGGCAAAGACTTGTACAATGATGGAGACGCTACAACCAGTGATCAACATCCCATGAAGAAGAGCTTGAAGTCTTTGCTTGAAAACCATAAACCCAGAAGCTCAAAAGCAGCAGACTCAAAACCTGCGGCAGTAGGTGACCTCCAGAAAAACTCCACTACAAACAAAAATCAATTAGCTGCCAAGGTTACCGGGGAAAGTTTGTGGTAAGATGGCTGCCTTGACAAAGAAGATGGTGTGCTCTTCAAATTCTTTGTAGTAAACATAAGGTTTGCAAGAGAGTCCAAAAACAATATATTATATTTTTTAAATGTCCATGTGCATATTCCAGTAAAATATTTTTTCATGGCTATGCACCTAATATCCTGAAGGTGTTTTGTTAGCTACTGCATCTCTTGTGCTTCCTGTACCCGCCACCAAATGTAGATACATGTATGTCAGACCTTCTACTCAATTTACACCTGTGTTTTTGCTTTCACGTGGGTTTGGAGTGGTATCTAATCAGTCATTCATGAGATCTCGCACTAGGATGTGTATTTTTGCATATTTTTACCTATGCCATATTAACACATGCAACCTGCAGCTTGCAGGTGTGCATAGTATTGAGGGTATAATTTACATATCCACCTCTGATTGGTGAGGTTTTTTTGGGTTATCTATTCAAACCAGGCAGATGCAAACATAGGCTTTTAACACCTGCCATTATTTTTTCTTTATTAAACAGATGTTGCAAGCAAGATGTTGCATGCAAGTTTAAAAATGTTGATAGAAACCACTAATGTATATAAACAATGTTTCAAATGCAGAGAACCATAGGAGAGGTTGAGATAAGTGAAACGCCAGGCTTAAAAAAAAAATTGTGATGATTTGTAGTTGATGTTTGCAATATAGTTTCTATATTGCGCACAGAACAAGCAGCAGTACATCATGTAAACTCGAGATATCCTCCACCCCAAAGTGGGTATTATCTTTACAATGAATTGCAGTGTCAAAGTCCTTATGTCTGAATGGGGGATAATACATAAGTTATGACAACAAATGTTAGAAAGATGGGTGAAGACTAGTTGTGATTTGCTATTGTGGATATAAATTTGCAAAACCATCCATGCTGACAGTTTTTTGTTGAGTGTATAAGGTTTTGTTCAGAGTGCAGGCAAATCAGATCTTTAGGAAAGACTGCACTTTTTGATTTGTGTGTTCAGACATCGGCAACCTATGTAGTAACAATTTAGCTGCAAAATTACTGACGCATATCATAAATCAATTTGGACTGAAAAAGGCCTTATTCATTGTGAGTGTACCAAAATTACAGCAAGAATGTCATAGTTAGGTTCTACAGTATATCATGAAACAAGCGGCATGCTTAATAATACTGATTTCACTGATATGTCTTTATTGTTTGATCTCCTTCAGCTGTAGTTCACGTCCAGCTCAGAAGTTGTTCTCTGAACTTATTCGGGAAGCTCACGTCTCACTGCAACGATGTAACCTGGAGCAGCTGGGGATAAATAACAGCACCTCTCACAAAACTGACCCAACAAACACTAAAACCACAGCTTTGATAAGCAACAGAGAAGATGTTCCCAAGAAAGACAGTATATCTGTCAAAACACACAGTGAAACATCAGCTGCAAAGAAGGCTGAAACTGTTATAGCAAAGAGGAACATTAAGGAGGACAAGCAACTTTTGAGTTCACTGAACTGCAAGGACAATATTAGGACAGATTATTCAGAGGTCAGTATTGTTGCTCCACAGGTAAACCAGAAATCTTCTGTCAACCAGCAACCTAAACCTGAATCTCCACCAGAGGGGAATGTAAAGAAGCATAAACGGCCGGCACCTCTGCCTCTGCCAGCCCTCGCCCTCTTTCTGAAGCAGCATTCGACAAAATCTAAAAAGGCTATGTGCAAGCCAGATTCTCCACTCCCAGCACTCCCTCTTGAATCTGTTTCTGGGTCACAGAGTTCTGCTACAGCTTCTGCATGTCTGCCATCTAATCATGCCAGCAATGCAACCAGTCCCTCGAAGGATCTCACTTGTGATGTCACAAAATCCAACAACCAGGCCTCTGGACGTACCGGTGCAGATGTTCATACATGTGAAATAGTTTTGAATGTCACTGGACAAACCAATGAATCAGCCCTTCAGCCTTCCAGTCCATCATGTCCAGATCCTGTTGCCAACACAGAACCAAAGGGACCAATAACGGATGATCAATTGCCTTCCATTTCAATTGCTGAAAGCCCATGCTCCGATCCAGTGGTGCCGGACGATACTCCAGTGCTACCCTACTTAGATCAGCCATTTTGTACTCTTGGGACATCTACATCCACCATATCCTCAACTCTTGCTACCTCCTCTGCATCTCCCATTTTGTCACTTCCCCTTGACACAGTGTTACATGCCCTGAGCTCACCACAAACACCAACCATTACTGAGTCTTCCACACTACTTTCAGACTCGCCCACCACCACGTCTCATTCTTTGCCTCCTGACCCAGAATGCTTGTCTTTTGCCTTTGAGCCTTTGTTACCTACAGGCTCTTCAGAACCTTTACCTCCCCTGCCCGCCTCATTAGCTTTAGAACTTGAGTCCACTACTTCTGAACCAACTCCAAAAGCAGTACCTCCTGAAGAGTTACAGCAAAGTGAAGATTCTACCGAATCTGTGTTTAAATGGCATACAATGTTACCTCCACCTGAGCCATGCATGGACGCTTCATTTTCAACATTTCAGCCCACGTCAGAGGCGCTTCCTTTAGCATCTATCGCATCACCTTTGTTGCCTTTCCAGACTCCCTCCCACTCTGAAACACAGACTCTTGATGCCTCCCCATCCACGCCTCCCCCTGATCCTGCTCCATCATTTCAAGAAAATGAACAGTCACTGCCCTTCCCTGCAGAACTGTCACCCCTTGCACTCCAGTTGCCGTTGTCTCCAACCTTTTCTTCTTTAGACGGAGATGGATTATCACCCACGCCTTCAATCACAGACCTTGTGCACTTTTTTTCCACTGATGATGACCTTGGAATCGGTGTGGAGTTTTCAAACACTGAGGCAGTGGCTGTTACCTGCCCCTCTCCTACTACAATAGAGCCAAATGAAAATGATCCTTTTCAGCAAATACATCCAATCCCAGCCCACAAACCCAGCAAGTACAAGAAGAAGTCTCGGCGGCGGCGAAAACTTGCCAAGATGGATATGGATCAGAAGACTAATGACGTCACATACACTACCATGCAGCCTAACTTGGAGGAAGTGGAGGAGCAGTTATTTATCTCATTCACTTCAAAGGTAAAACTAAAGCTGTTGTCATGTCCCATTGATTTGTAGTACAATAAGTTTCCCAGAATGCCTGCATTTTTTTGATGTTTAAAAAAAAAAAAAAAAAGAAGTAACTTGAGTCCGGAGTGTAAATCTTATGGCTTAAGTCCAAAACACTCCACCAGGGTATGACAGTTCCTATTTTGTTCCACGTAAACATTCACAGTGGGTGAAGATCTGTTAATTTTTGATGTAGAAATTAGGGTTGGGCTGATGGCCGATGCACACCCCAAAGTCATTATTATCCATTGACCTTTCTGAAAGGGAATCTTGGCGTATCTTTGGCTCAAAGTCATCTTTAAGGAGAGATACCCCCACCAGCACCTCAAGATATCAAACAGGATGATTTGTTGGTCCAGCTTCCTGTTGGGAGGGGAGATTTCAAACAGTAAACATTAAAAATATATCCAATGTTTACACAAGTATAATAGAGACAACAAACATGCACTGTGAATTATGTCCATAAGCTGGTGAAGGCTCAAATTCTGATATAGAACTGAAGAGGAAAGTTGAGCAAAAGTAGAGAGAAGAGATTTAAGCCTGGGATAGTACCACACAGGACAAACCTAATACTGCCCATGTGAAACTGTAGACATCTGACCTTTTTAAAAACTGTCAAGAATTGGTACACAGTAGGGAGGTAGAAAGTATATGTGGACTCTCAGTACTCAGAAATAAAGGAATTTTCTTGAAACCAGTATTGTTTACTATTGTTTAGAGGTGTATTTGTATGCAGCACTGAGGATTTTTTCATTTACCAGACAGTACACATTGATAGACATCTGTTAGCCATAGCAGCTAATATGACAGTAGCAGTGGTAGCCCTAAAGCACACCACACAAAGTTAACTCTGCAGGAAATAAATGGTTAAAGTCCTGATACATCAGCAGACGGCATAGTGGTAAACTTAGCATTAAAAAGTGTGTTAATGAAATTTCTGCTGTTTAACTGCCACACAAGTTTAAAGCAGAGGCTCATCATTCTGATTATTATATTCATGACATCAGCATGTATGAAACTCCTGCTGTTTACTCAAAATGTACCAGAAGCTCCAGAAATGCCAGGTGTGTTAGTGCTCATTAGGTTACAGCGACGTAAAAATGCAAAAGTTCACTCCTAACAAACTGTGTAAAAAAGTCAAGATAGAATCAGTATTATTGATCAGCCACACAGGATCATGAAAAGAAACTAGGATTCCTTTTTTCATTTTTTTCCTTGAAAAATTAGTGGTTATAATGTTAAACATTTTCTACCCAAAGGCATCAGTCTGCAGCTTCTCTGGTCCCTCTACATGTAATGGCCCATAACGCCCAGTAACAGATCTAACACCTTCCAATACATGGCACCATATAAAATTCACAGATCTGGTTCTGACTGGTTCTCTGTAGCAAGTAGGTCTGCACTCTGCAGTTTCCTTTTTTGGGATAATTAACATTTTCCAATCCCAACTTTTGTTTTGTGCTGTTAAGGGCACAGAACCTCTCCATGTGTTAATTTTCTCATAAATTCTCAGTCATCTGATTCAACTTGTGATTTTTCTGCTGTGATGCTAGCAAAGATAGTTTTCTTTCTGTGCAAAGGGGCAAGAGAAAACGTATCAGAGCCAACAGGTGTAATGAACTTTGTGGTCTCTACCGTAGAGAACAGCAGCTGGACTTAGGATTGTTGACAATGTCCTGTCTAACTCAGTCAAATTAAAAACCCAAACCTCATATTTCAGGAAGCCCTCAAGCTTCACATTGCAGACCCCTCTGAAGGAGCTGTCACACAACCTCAGACAACACTTGAAGTTCACCTGCCATCACCTGCTGACACACCTGAGAACGGTGATATGATTACCATGTTATTACAGTCAGATCATGTTTATAACTCATGGTTTAAATCTAAATTTTTAATGAAAGAATAAGAAGGACAAAAGTTTAATCTGTGTGTTTAGTGACAAGGTTAGCATAGCTTAGCATAAAGACTGGAAGCAGGGGGAAACCACTAGCCTAGCTCCACCAACAGAGAAAAAAATCTTTCAACCAATAGCTTCAGATGTCTGAGTTAGCTAAATTGTTATCCTGCTAGCTAGCCAGCTAATCACAGATCTGTCCTGTAATCAGCTTGTTTAGTTGATTTATACTATGTTCAAGACACTAGATCTGATCTTGACAGAAACTAGAAGCTAACTCTTAGCTACAAAAACTAGAAGCTAATTCTGAGTGAAAGAAACTTGAAAGCAATTCTGAGATAGTGGGACCTAAAACCTATCTTGCAACTAAAACAAACTAGAGGCTTTCTTTCAACAATGTGGAACTACAAGATAATGCTAAGCTAATAGAATCTAGTAGCTCAGAGGACATAAGAGCTAACTCTTAGAGAGACTACAAACTAACTTGAAGCTGCAGGACTTACAAGCTAACAGAAACCGCTAACTTAAAGCCACATGACCTAGAGGCTAACTCTGAATTAACAGAATCTAGAAGCTGACATGAAACTAACTTAAACTTGAGGCTAACAAGAATGATTAGCAAACAGGACCCAGAAGTTATCAGGTCATAGAGGCTAATGTCTGGGCTAATATGCTACAAACAGCTACCACTAAAACACCAGATATGTTAACTGTAACTTTGATTATGCCAGCAGGTTTATGTCTATGCTGGCTAACAATTTCACCTTGCTTCCACTGTTTGTGCTAGGCTAGGTTGACCACTTCCTGGACCCTGCAAGAACCTCAGATACATCTTATTTATATCAAATGACAATGTGAGATCTTGATAATTAAATGTGCTGGTGTCCAGCAGAGGGTCTGGAGCAGACTTTCTTCACCTGCGAGAAGACACTCCTGAGGGACCTGAAGCTGATGAAACACAAACAGGTCATTCACCCTGTGCTGCAGGAAGGTTCGTATCTGCCATCTGCAATAAATTTAAACACCATTGACATTAAACAGGACAAAAACCAAACCCTCCCAGTGTCTGTGTGTGTGTGTGTCTGTGTGTCTGTGTGTCTGTGTGTGTGTGTGTGTGTGTGTGGGGGGGTGCAAGACTAAAGGTAGCCAAAGGTACAGCTTGAGGTGAGTTAGAGTCCTTATCCTCAGAGTCGTAACAGGGTTATATCTGAACTCTTAGACATAAAACACATTTTGATCTAATTCAGTGTCACTTCCACTTCCTGAGGAAGTCATTAGCGCTGATGTCCCTCCAGATTAAAGCTTTAATGTCCCTTCAGAATAAAAGCTCCAGAAATCCACTTAGAAACCAAAGGAGACAGAAGCTGCGGAACTCCATTCAGAATCTTGCTGTTTTTAAGTTTCCTTCTGTATCACAGTGATCCAGTGACAGTTGTCTGAACAGATACAGGCTAAAAAATACAAGTCTGAAAACAGAGCAGTAACAACCTGTAGTTGACAATACAACAGATTGTGTGATGAGGTCAGGTCAGCAGAAACATTTTTGATTTCCACACGTCAGAATTTTCACACAAAAGTCAAATTTCAGCTGATTTAAAATTGAGCAGAAGGAAAAAACTCAGAGATTGACTTAAACATTCAAGGGCAGAGTTCCAGACGGGATTTTAATGACAGACTGAGCAGCTGGTTGGGGGGTTTGGACAACTTTTCCTACAGCCACAAACCAACGATTGCTCTGTCTTCTTGTTGCTGTAAAACTCAGTGGGTCTGAAGATGAACCTATTGGATCCGACCCTGGCCATAGACCTGCGATACCTGGGGGTCCATCTGCCCATCCCCCCCCCTGGAGTCTCTCTGGAGCCACTTGCCCAGGAGCTGCCTCCATCTCAGGGTTAGTACCTATAGACAGACCTTAACCAGGTTCATATAAAGATTGAGATCATTGCTCAGATCAGCAGCTTAAATATTTACAAAGTAACTTATTATGAGAGCTGCAATAAGGTGGAGGCTTGATTTGAAACCTCATCCTGGATTTTTCTGCCCATGTTGTCAGACAAACGAATATTTACTCCTGTAACTGGAGAGTGACCAACTCAAAACTGGGTATTAATGTGCCTCTTAAGACACTCAGTGATTGTTTTGTTTTAGTTTTTTTTATTTATTATTATTATTATTGTTGTTATTATTTTTGAAAAAAATGCAAGCAGATTCATTATTGAATAAGTAAATGAAGTGGAAGCACAAAAGAAAAGGAGGCTCTCCTAGAACAGTGTGATCAGTCGGACCCACTTGTGGACCCATCGATTACGATTCCCATCTTCACGTTCAACATAAAAACCACGACTCGTGTGTTTCTGAAAAGCTGCTGTTTGGTTTCCTTACCTCCATTAGCTCTGAGTCATCTCCTCTTTTTTTCAGGTGTTTGTGCAGCATTTGTGTCCAGAACAGGAAAAACAACAGATGTGACTCAGATTAAAGGTTGGAGAGAGAAATACACTCCATCTGAGGCTCCGTCCACGCCTTCATCCACCAAACCTGAAGGTAACTGTGCATGGATGTATTGTGTACAGGCCACTTCTGCAAAATGAGAGAATTCCTCCTGGTTTGGTCCAGTTCTTTCCGTAGTAACAATTTTCACAGAGTATTTGTGAACATTATGACTGAAAGACAGCATTGTCTTTTTTATCAGGACGAGTTTAAATACTAATCGACCTCAGTGTTCATACAGTTCTTTTTAGTCCTTGTGATGACACTTAATTGTGTCCAGACTGTTTCAGAGCAGCAGCCCTGAGGAACATAAACTTTTTTTCTGTTACACAGAGTTTGACAGAAAGCAGATAGCTGGGTGGATCAATTCAAATTAATTCAGTTCAACTTTATTTATATAGCTCCATATCATAACAAATGTTATCTTAGGGCAATTTTCATATAGAGCAGGTCTAGACCAGACTCTTTATAGTTATTATTTACAGAGAACGAACATCTCCCCCATGGGCAAGAAAACTCCCTTTAACAGGTAGAAATGTTGAACAGATCCTGGCTCGTGGTGGTGGGGGTTTGCCTCGACCGGCTTGGTTGAGAGTGAGAAAGAGAGAGAGGGAGAGAGGGAGAGAGAGATGGGGGGCAGGAGGGAGGAGAGAGAGAGCATAGCTCAATAATGGGACTAATAGCTATATATACTAGAATTATACTAACAGGGCTGATAATATTACTAATAGGACTAAATGAAATGGTAACAGTAACAATCATAATAGTTAAAGCAGTGGGTGTTGAGCAGGCTCATGGGGCAGTAGATGGTTCTAAAACCATGGATCCAGACTCTGGAGCATCAGAAAAAAACTTTCAGAAAGTGACAGGAGGAAGAGGAGAGAGACGAGGAAGAGGAGAGAGACGAGAGAGACAAGGAAGAGGAGAGAGACGAGGAAGAGGAGGAGAGAGACGAGGAAGAGGAGGAGAGAGAAGGAAGAGGAGGAGAGAGACAAGGAAGAGGAGGAGAGACGAGGAAGAAAAAGACTACAGGAGCCAGTTCTAACCATGAGTTATATCAAAGAGGAAGAATTTAAGCTGACTCTTAAATGTGGAGAGGGCGTCTGTCTCCTGGACCCAAACTGGAAGATGGTTCCACAACAGAGGAGGCTGAGAACTGAAAGCTCTGCCTCCTGTTCTGCTTGTGGAGACGGTAGGAACCACAAGTAGGTCTGTGTTCTGGGAGTGAAGTATTCTCCTAGGATAGTAAGGTACCATGAGCTCCTTAAGATAGGATGAAGTCTGGCCATTAAGGGCTTTGTAGGTGAGGAGGAGGATTTTGAATTGTATTCTGGATTTCACAGGGAGCCAATGCAGAGAAGCTAACACAGGAGATATATGATCTATCTTTCTGGTTCTTGGCAATAGTCTGGCAGCAGCATTCTGATTAGTAGTTTAAAATAGCCGTAGTCATTCTCTCAACAACTTGGCAAATATAAAGCTTATGTCACATTTCTGTCTCGTATCCTGCAGCCGGTCCTGGTCCAGATCTGCCAAAGAAGAACCTGTCTGCGTTCTGCAGTGACATGTTGGACGAGTATCTGGAGAATGAAGGGAAGCTGATTGACGAGCGAGCCGAAAGCTTCTCTCAGCCTCTGGTGGAGCCGATTGTGTACGAGCTCCCCACCAGGAGCACCAGTTATGTTCGGACACTGGACAGTATCCTGAAGAAACATACCGTCAGCTCCCCCACCTCGGACCTCATATATGGATTTGTCCCCCCTTCCAAGAGACCCAAACTCTCCCTCAAAGAGACTAAGAACTCCAGGAGAGGAGAGAGGAAGCAGAAAGGTCCTAAACTGACCAAATTTAGACCAGAACCTGCAGCTGCTCCAGTTTCAACACCTAAACCAAATCCAGCTGAACCAAACGCTGTCCCTAAACAGCCTTTAGTTCTGACCCCGGCACTGCCCCCCCCATCAGAGCACACAGCACCCATCATTGAACCTCCCAAGTCCAAGAAAAACCAGCTGAAGGTCAGATTCAGCCACACAGAACAGTTAACTCTGTCCCCTCTGGACCCTGCCTTCAAGAAGAGGAAGAAACTAAAACCCAAGACCTCGTCCCTGACTCTCAGCCCCCCCAGGTCCACAGCCAACCCACTGGATGTCTCAGAAGACCTTGCTCCTCTGGAATCAGACTCTGAGCTGAGGACCAGTGCCAATCAGGGTGATGAAACCCACAAGAACAGCAGACCTGTGATGACCCGAGCTCTGTTGAGACAGAAGGAACTGGAGGACAGCGTGTTGTGGGAGGGCAAACCCAGGACCAGCATCACCAGGGAGAGGGCAGCCATTGCCCTCACATCCCTTTTCACACTGAAGGTGAGACCATAGTACGATCTCCTCATCAAGACAACGCTGAAAACTAACAGAATTTTTGACTGAATTTTTTTTTTAAGAGTTTGTCAATGTTTTGTGTCAAATTAGTCAATCATTGGTCAATATTATTCAATGATTAGTCAATGATTTGTCAATAATGAGTTAATGATTAGTCATTGATTAGTCAATGATTTGTCAATGATTAGGCAATAACTAGTCAATGATTAGGCAATAACAAGTCAATGATTTGTCAGTCCTTAGTCAATATTTAGTCAATGATTTATTAATATTTAGTCAATGATTAGTCAATAATTTGGCAATGATTAGGCAATAACTAGTCAATGATTCATTAATATTTTGTTAATCATTTGACAATCATTAGTCAATATTTAGTCGATGATTTATCAATATTTAGTCAATGATTTGTGAATCATTAGTCAATACTTAGTCAATGATTGGTCAATATTTTGGCAATGATTTGTCAATAATGAGTCAATATTTACTCAATAACTAGTCAATGATTTGTCATTGATTTGTCAATTAGTCGCCAATAATTAGTCGATATTTAGTCAATAATTAGTCAATGATTCATCAATGATTAGTCAATGATTCGTCCATATTTAGTCAATATTTAGTCAGCGTTTAGTAAATGATTAGGCAATAACTAGTCAATGATTCATTACTGATTAGTCAATGATTCATCAGTGATTCCTCATTGATTTATCCATATTTAGTCAATATTTAGCCAATGATTAGTCAATGTTTTGTCAATGATTAGCCAATAACTAGTCAGTGATTCATCAATGATTAGTAAGTGATTAGTAAATTATTCCTCAATTTTTCGTCAATATTTATTCAATGATTAGTCAATGATTCGTCAGTGATTAGGCAATAACTAGTCAATGATTCATCACTGATTAGGCAATAACTATTCAATGATTGGTCCATATTAATCAATACTTAATCAGTGATTAGTCAATGATTCGTCAGTGGTTAGTCAATAATGAGTGAATGATTTGTCAGTTGTTCGCCAATGTTTCATCGATGATTCATCAATATTTCTTCAATAATAACTCAATGATTCGTCAGCAATTAGGCAATGACTAGTCAATGATTCATCAATGATTTGTCAGTGGTTAGACGATAGTGAATCAATGATTTGTCAATAATACATCATTGATTTGCCAACAATGAGTCAATGATTAGTCAATGATTCGTCAATATTGAGTCAATGATTAGTCAATGATTCGTCAGTTGTTAGTCAAGTGGTTAGTCAATAATGATTTGTCAATAATGAGTCAATGATTTGTCAATGATGAGTCAATGATTAGTCAATAACTAGTCAATGATTCATCAATGATTAGTCGATGATTCGTCATTATTTAGTCAATGATTACTCAATGATTCATCAATGATTTGGCAATAACTAGTTAATGATTCCTCAGTGACTCATCAGTGATTCACCAATGCTTCGTCAATGATCAGTAATGATTAGTCAATGATTCATCAATGATTCACCCATATTTAGTCAATATTTAGTCAGTGGTTAGTCAATTCATCATTCATCAATGATTACGCAATAATTAGTCTAATAACTTTTCAAGGAAAAACACCAAAGATTGTCTGGATTCAGCCACAGACGTCTTAGGTTCCCTGCTTTTCTCTCACAGTAAACTGAACAAGTTTAGGTTGTTGACTGTGATTTTTACAGATTTTTAAAATACTACAGCAATACTAGAAAATAACCATATTAATACTATGATATTTGATTTACCATATCACTCAGCCCTACCAACTGACAATATAACACTACATCTATTAAACTTATGGTTAATTGTGTGGAACAACAGACTGGTTCATGTGAAGCGTCCATGTTTGTTTCAGACTGTATTTATTTAACTAAAAGTCAGATTTGTCAGAGCTTTAAGAAAAATCTGTCTGAGATGTAAAGCTGCAACGAATGACTACAAATAACGTGGCCCAGGAATTGTCACAAGATGTCGTTTTTTGGCTGAAAACAGTGACAAAACCTCACAGTTTACTATGGTAGAAAATACAGTTTTTGGACTAAAAGTAAGGATATCGCCACCTCCACTGCTCACAGTCCTGGTTTTAATCTGTCTCCCAAAACAATTACTACAGTAAGGCGCTGTAGTACTTAATTTTGTATTTTTTTTAACACCATTGAAGGATGCAACAATGTGAAAACAGTGTTTAAGGCTCAGGTGTCTTCAGTAGCGATGAACCTGAACCACCTGTAGCGGAGCATTTAGCGGCTAAAGAGCCTGAGGTGTCCCTCAGGAGATGGTGGAGACCAAAACCAGAGCTAAAAAAGATGGAGCACTGGACTTGGGTTCATCAGGTGGACTTGGAGACCAGATCCAGATGAAGGATCATGTTGCTCTGTAACATCTGGAACTGGGGATATGCAGCAGGCTGTTAACAGGTTGAACATATCAACTTAAAGGTGATGACATGTCAGCACTGTGTTCATTAATATTTCTGCTGAAAACAAAAACACCAGATAGTCTAGGTTTAAATTATGATTGTGAAAAACTCAGTATCTTGGAGATATTCATTCAGGAGAATTAACAGAGTTTGTTTCAGCATCACTGAGCACAGACCCACCAGTGATGTCACAGTGTACTGGAGCCCACCTGTGCATCACTGCAGCCAGGTGAGAAGTTGAACAGTAAACACTAGACGTTCAGGGGTAGAGTTCCTCTTTAATGTGTGACGAACACTGTACCTGTAATGGTCCAGGTTTTGTAACTGTTCCTGTGGTTCCCCCTCAGGGTTTTGTCAGTGAGAACCCCACCGCTCCCATCCAGCTGATCCGTAAACGCCCCCCCCCCTGTCTGAATGAGTTCTGCAGGCTGGGCTGCGTCTGCTCCAGTCTGTCCCACTGCTCCAGGATCAGCCACTGCGGGCGGCCTCACTGCATGTTCGGATGCAGCTGCCTCAAACAGAAGGTGGTGCTCCTCAAGAACCTGGATGGCTCCGACTCCAGCCCCTCCCACCACGGAAACACCAAGAAGAGGAGGAGGAGGAGGATGAAGATGGCATACAGTAAGTACAGGACCAGTGCCACCGATAGTCGTGTTGTAGCGTGGAGAGAGAACTCTGATTTATTCCGAGCTTCAGTCAGCTGATGTCATGATGGCTTCAGCTTCGTCTTTGAAGGATTCTGAAATTCGGTGCAGACTTTCTTCTTACTGCAGGCACAGAATTTTCCAGATATAATTTCACAGCTCTGGATGGAGTCTGGAGGCTCATGGGTACTGTAGTATTACAGGACTTTGGTACAGTATAAGTACAATGAGTACAGAATGATTCATGCGGTCTCTCCACCTGCTGTCTGTCGACTGCGCAGAGGAAACAAATATTTCCACACATTTCCCCTGTGTACGACTACAGAAATAATCAGTTTATTGTCTTCACTCCTCAGTTTCTGTACGGATGAAACAGACAAGTTCTAACAAGTTAATTGGTAATTTTGAGAGGGGCTGGGAGGTGGATTTTGTTTCCTTTAGGCAGAGCAATGCTAGCACTCTCCCCCAGGGTCCAATCATAATGCTAAGTTAAGATAACCAGCTGCTCACTTAGCTTCATATTAACATACAGACAGGAACGGTGTCAATCAGAACCTCCATCAGAACTGATATTGAAAACAAGTAGAGGATTTGTCTAAATGTTGAACTGTTCCTTTAAAAGGCTGAGTTCGTACTATCTGTGCACTAATCACAGTAGTGGGAAATTAGAAGTCAGAGAATCCTACGTACATTCAGAGAATGTTAGGGAAACATAAAATTTTGTTTATTCTCTATCTGTGATCCTGTCATTTAGGGATGGGAATGGAGAACCGGTTCTAGTTTCTAGTTGAGAACTGGATAGAAAGTGTCTGACCCACACAAATCATAAGCCCCCCGAGCTTCTCAGCTACTTTGATTGATGGTGTCGTGTTTTTCTGACTGTTGAGTTTTGACAATGAAATCAAACTCACTCGTCTACGCTGGCGGTTAGGAAGAAAAGGTCCAAAATGGTCCTCGATACACAAAGAAGATGAAAACAGTTCTATTTGTAATGTCTGTTAAATATCAGCCATTTTGAGTGAGTTTGGAATTCCAGGAACACCACTTCTTCCCTCTGTTTCCAAGGGTAAATATCCTCAGTTACAATAACACCAGCGCCACACAGTAAGGATTAGCAGGTCTTTTCATTGACTAAGAAAACCAATATGAAAACAGATACTGCAAAATAGTGTCCCTTTTCATCCAGAATCGATAATGACAATCTCATCAGTTCTGAGCCCCAATCTCATTCACTCTCTGCTGACTTTGTTTTTATTTGAAATTTTCTTGCTTTAAAAGCCACAATGACTCCATTTTAACAGTAAATAAAGTAGCTGCTCTGTGTGTAGGGGTTGTTTCTTCATGTCCTGCCACATTACCATTCTACAGCTATGTTCAAACCATACAGCCATGACTTAAAGAGAGAAAAAACGAAAAACGGATAAAGCAGCATCACCTGGTGGCCTGGAGGATGATCTCACCTGAAACTTCTGCTCTTTCTGATTTATAGTTCTGAAGGAGGCAGACAGCGTTTCCCAGCCTGCTGAGCGGGTCCGGATTCTGTGGAAGAGGGATGTCGGAGAATCGGATGTAGATCCGATCCATGTCCCCGAACCAGCCCCCTTTCCCCGCTCCATTGTAAGGACACATTGTCATACGCGGTTATACTGTTACGTCCTCTAGATCTGTTACATGTAGACTGTATAACAGAGATTCAAGGGTTGGTCCACCCAAATAACACTAAAAGACACGTTTTAACCCTGATTGTACCTGTAGGTCTGGCTGATATTTCTGCTGCCAGATCTACACGTTGGAGAAGATCACTTTGACTTGTCATTTTTGAAACAATGAAAGATAACATGTCAGAAATTATATGCACAGACAGCACTATCAACCGTTGCAATTGGTCCGCCAATGGCTGAAGCATTGCCCTCCCACACTCAGCTGTCCAGGCTGCTGAACGCTGAAGTTTTGACCAAGGTTTTCTCTGTGGGATTGTTTGCAGGAGAGCAGAGAGAAAACCAAAAGCTGTGCCAGGGTCAGAGGTTACAGAGAAAAAAAGAAGAGCCTGAGACAGACGGTAGGAGTCGGATTATACTAGAAAAGACGATAATGATGATGACCTATTACATGACACTAAATGAAACCTCACAGCAGCTGTGGCTGATGCTGTTTTTCTCTTAAAAATGAGAAGAAATAAAAGAGGAATTTACCGACATTAACCAGACTGCAGAACGATGAAAATCAAAAAGGATGAAACTTGTCTGAATTCACCGTGGTTTTTCTGGTGGAGTTTGTGTCTAGACATCAAAGTATGTAACTCAAACATCAACATTACAGAGATTTTTCCATCAGTAAGTTTTCACTTACAGAGCTGCAGCAAATTATTCATAATCATTTGGCCAAAAATGACTCATATACACAAATGCTTTGTGTTGCACAAGACCTAAAATGTAATTGACAGGCTTTACACACTCACTAAACAATGACCTGTTTCATCAATCACTGGACTCAAGTATGTTTTTGCCGTTTTAAAAATTAGTTTATCAGCACGTTTGAAACATCTTACAAAGTCATATTTATTAGGATTTAAATGAGCCTTGAATTTACAGTGTTACCTACAGTTGATTTATAAAGACTCACGTAAAAGTTCTGATGCAGCAACTTTATATTGTTGTGGCGCAACCTAGAACCTAGACCTTACAGGTTCAGGTTCTTAGAAGCTCCAGGTTCCAGCATAATTAACTTGCTATAGCAGGAAAGAGTGATTTTGTCAAATGATTACCAATATAAATTTGTGTAATTCTACGTATGTAGGCCGGTCATGTTAACTTATCCTGTTGGATGATATATTGTCCCAGCTATAAATTTGATATTATTGTCATTTTAGGAACATTGTATGCCACTGATGTCATGATAATTTAATAGAATAATAATGCAATTAGAGCCTTTCAGAAAGCAGTGAACCTTAATTCTTAAGAATAATCAGGACTTGGAATTGGAATGAGAAAAATATTATGAATATTATTAATATTAATGACATTTATATAATATATAAATATAATTATTTATTGAAAAATAGATTTTACTAGAGGTTAACAAGCTGGCCGTTAGAAAAACTATTTTATGATGAACTTACTGAGTAGCAGTATTTACACTCAGAAAAAAATATGATCTCAGTATGGATCCCTGGGGAGCACCACATTTAACTGAACAACAGGAGGATGCAGCATCATTTCAGACAACAATTCAGATTTTTCAAACTTGTGTATAAAGCCAGATATTTGGAAATTAATGAGAACTCAGTGACTAAGGATTGACTGACTGATATTTTTCCTCCAGGAGGTGACCAAAGATGTGAAGCCTAAAGCTCTCCGGCTAAAATCTTTGAAACAGAGAGATCTGACACTGAAGGAAGCAAAGACCAGCCCCTCCAGGCCCCCTCCAGGCAGGTTTACTGAAAACACCTGCTCTTCTGACATCCAACCTCCGATCAGATCCTGCAGAGGGGTGATTCATACCAGAGCCCTACAAAATGCAGCTCTTAATGTGAAAAGCCTGTCTTGATACCAACCCAACAAACTGAACCAGGATCAATCTGTTTCATAAAGGAGGTTTGGGGCTCATGCCAGGTATCCGCAGGTCTGTCAGAAAGCATTGATTTCATCTCCCTCAAAAGAGAAGGTTTTAAAAAAGGCCTTAAATTTCACAAAGATCTTGAATATTCATTCCTGCTGTCGTCAGCATCATCAGTTACAACTTTTAGTGTCAGGAGACAGGAAACTCGTCTACTCATAAAGGACAAAAACTTCCATAAACAGATTAATTTTCTGCCTTTCATCTGGCTCCAGGCCTGGACGGACAAGACAGCATAGACAAGTAAAGGCCCCCCACCCTCCTAAACAGGACCCCCCGACTGAAGGAGACACAAAACAAAACCTAATGACTAATGACTTGGTGGTTTTGTGTCTCCATGTAGGTTTGTGTGTTCCTGTTGTCTTTTAACTGAGGTCTGTGACTTTCAATCAAAAATTATAACCAGTCACTTTCATGCGGAGGTGCTGGCCTCAGGCCTGTGCAGTAATCCCTCCATTCATAGGTTCAGGTCTCATTAAACTTACCTGGTGTAAGGAGAGTCTTCAAACAATTGCATGGTCGGTTGTTGGTTGACGCCCGGCTCCTTCTTTCCGTGTTGAAGGGTCCTTGGGCAACACATGAACCCACATGTACTCCTGGTGGTCAAACCAGGACCCTGTATGGCAGCTCCGCCGCTACTGATGCCCGAATTTGAGAAGAATCATAAAGCGCTTTGTCTGTTAAGATAGAAAAGCACTGTGCCATTAAATGGAATATCCATTTACCACTTAATTAAATTTCTAGGAATTACTATGATGTACAGATGGGGAGTGCTGGCATAAATGTCACTTTAATGGTATGACCTTTTAAAAGCTTTTTTGAATTAAAGTTCATTCCATGTGATATTAAAGATGGTTTTTAAAAAATCATGAATTTAATTTGGTGAACACTGCAGAAACCTTGTAATCTGAGCAGTTAGATTTATTCAAGTCTGGATTATTTCACGAGTGAAACACCTGAGGCATCAAACACTGATAACATCATCTCACATTGAAGAAACCAAAAAATCTGAAGTTAAAACTGAGATTTAAACAGGATTTCCTGAATATAAGCCCGACTTAGTGAAATCAGCCTGGTTTAAGCGGTGACCTGCTTCAAGCAACACCTCTTTATTTCCTGATGTGTGGTAGGCGTCGGTACTGTTTGTGATTGAAACGTAAATCGGGTTTTGTACTTCCCTTCAGCAGAGGATTCGGCTCAGCCACCCCCCCCCGACCGCCCTCAGAGCCCTCCCTCAGAGCCGAACCCAAAGCCATCGAAGCGTCTGATCATCCTGGCTGAGTGTACGTGGGCCAGCGATGCAGACCGAAACCACGTGTTGAAGAGGCTGTGCGAGGCAATGGCTCAGGACCGACTGGACGATCCTTTCTGGATCAGAAAGTATCTCATCAGTCCCATCAGTCAAACTGTGGAGGAGAGTGGCAGTGACCGCTGCATCCAGTACAAAATCCACATCTCCAGACCCAGACTGGAGCGGGAGAAACCGGCAGCATCAGCAAAACCACAGCGACTAGGAAACCAGAGAAAGGAAAAACCACAGGAACAACAACAAGAGGTAGGCAGGAAAATAAACACTGCTTTGAATTTTGTTACACAAAATATAACAATGCAAAAAATCTTTTAACCCATTTCCCGACATAACCTGAAACCAATTCAGTCAGCGACTAATTTGTTTGTCAATTAATCATTTAGGTCATTTTTTTCCCTTTTTTTTTTGCTTGTCAGTTTCTCCAGTGTGGCAGATTTTTTCTGTTCTGTCAGAGTAAACTGAATCTCTTTGGGTTTTTGACTGTTGGTCGAACTAACAAGACGTTTGAAGACCTTGGGCTCTGGGAACTTGTGAAACGCCCTTTTCACTATTTTCTGATGTTTCACGTGCTGCCACTGTTCATTGTACTGTTCATTGTAAACATTGTCATCACATTAATCAGTAATAAAACACTAAAATTGAGTTCTCCAGTTCCGGATAAGAGATCCAGAAATAGCTCAGATGTTAGTACCAGGTGGAGATGGAGCAGTTGATGACGTGTAAAACTAATCCAGTCAGAAAGAAGCAGCGAGAGACAACTGAATGTACATGAATAACATTTTTTAAGTTTTCGTTGAAAGCTAAACCTAAAACGTAATCTAATCTAGTGACTGTAAATCAGCACTTCCTGCAGCTGCTTCACAGAAAAGGCCAGAATCGCCTTTTGTCATGAAGCCCCTGCAGGAGGTTTTATCATTATTTCAATTTTCTTAAAGCAGATATAGGATTTATTTCCTCTCCAAGGTCTATTAACTGAGTATCAATGTGGAAAAGCACAATTAAACACCTTCTTAAAGTTCAGTTGAAGATATTAGATGAAACCATGTCAGACATTTAGAGGAGAAATGTTTCCGGCGAAACTGATAACTTAAATTTCTGAAATATAACACGGGACCTGAGGTAGACGTTGTTTTCTTGTAATAGCTCACAAGCCAAAAATGTTTGAAATCTTTTACATTGTGTTGTATTTTCTAAATTGTTTTTTATGTAAAATCTTAATCTGTAAAGGTTATGCACCGTTACACGTTAACGCTGCTGCTGGGGCCAGAAGGAGAAAATCGAACTCTTTGTGAACGAGTCATTCAACTGCAGGAAGGGTTTGGACTTCCGAGTCTGAATATCCACAAGGCAGAACATAATAAAGGGACTTGTTGTTGCCAGGTTTTCTGGGGACATGCAGCTGCATATTATGTGTGTGTATGAGTTGCCCGAGCATGTAAATGGTAAATAAAAGGGGGCCCAGAACAGAGGAGGAGGCATCTCCAAGCAAGTAAATGCTTCACCATAAAGATAAAGATGTTGGTAACACAGTGCAGTCTTTTGAATATGTCTGGTGTCTTTCTGCAGGACCACCTGAGACAGGTGAACAGGGAGGCGGAGCCTCTGAAAGACTGGCCACGAGAGCTGATGGAAGAGGAGGAACCCCTGGAGGACTGGCAGCGGGAAGTTGAGGAAGGTGACATCCAGGAGGAGGAGGGCTCGACACTTCATCAGGTGGATGATGGGAGGAAGAGGAGTGGAAGGAAAATAAAAACAAAACCAAAGAAGAAGATGCTCAGCATGGCTCTGCCTTTCCTGACAGGAATCTCCCCCGCTGGATTCCTTTCTGCCAACAGAAAACAGCCAGGAGGAACGGACCACCTGGTCCAGGTAAGAACTCCATATATGGTCTTAACATCAGGGCTCCTTAAGATTCCTGACACTTTGTGAATTATATGAAAATAAGATGAAATCATAAAGTTTAACAGAATCACCTATATTCAGTGCTTCACTCTAAGGTTCATCTTCGCATTCAACCTCAGATATTAATGACATTTTATGACATTTCAAAGCTCCACAGACTCAACATCTAAAGACAGCTAAATTGTTTTACAGGTTTAAACTGCAAGCAAGTTAAATTACTCAAAGAAATCAAAAAATCCTGCTTCAAAACCTTTGTCATCAGGCTGTTAAGTCTTGGCATAAAGAACAGAGTGAAAGTCAGTAAAATCTGACATTTGTTTCCTCTGCTTTTGGTTTTCACAGGTGAATGGGAAGCTTTATCCTCTGGCTAAGATCCAGTTGGGGAAGATGGGGGCACTCCATCCAGCCAACCGCCTGGCAGCCTACCTGACTGGCCGGGTGGGGTCCAACGGCAAACAACAAGGATCTCCCTCATCCTCCTCACCCTCTTCTAAACCTCCTCAGACCCAAAGTCCAGGAACAGTCCCCCAGACCGTCTTCTCGGCATCCTCTAACTTCCAGACCACCACCACCACCACCACCACTGCGCGACCCCGACCACAGCCCTCCGTCACAGTGCTCACCCTCCCGAACCCCCTCACAGGTGAGGACACAGCATACTGATCTTTTTTAATTTGACAATCTATATCTGGGATTCAGTGGCCAGGCTAATACAGTATTTTTGCTGCTATGTGTGTTTAATCTGGTTGAATCAGCCCGGTTGGTGGGTTTAGGCAGGTCTGAACAAGGCAATCAGACGTAGACCAAACCAACCTCGCTGAGACCAGGTCCTCCAAAGAGTCTGAGAGAAATTCTTGAGCAGTTTGTCCGTGACTGAAACACTGGTCGAGTTTATTCTCTCCCTATCAGTAACAGGTCAACTCGTGTCTGTGCTTGGTTATTAAGATACAAAAGCTTATTTCTTTGTGAGATTTTTAGCATTATGGAGCCTTAACAGCTTTATGCCTCAGAAACTGAATGAATCTATAACAAGGTAGTGATTTTTTTTAAAATACCGATGTCTGCTGAGCAGTGCAGTGCAGTGCAGCAACAGAGGTCGTGTCTCCGCCGTCTCAGACCGACCATCTGTGTGTCACAGCGCTACAGCCTGCCGTGGTCATGACCGACCAATCAGCCGCCACTTCTGGCAACCCGCCTGTGGGTGAATCACCTGAGGCAACAAGGAACCGAGCTGTTGCGGTGAGGCTGTACCCAGGTCCTGCACCCAGATAGGACAGAATTAATTATCATCAATTGGAGGCAGCTCCTCCACATTATGATGTAAAGATGACATCTTACCCGCGGTGAATGGGTGTTTTTCCTGGCATCTGCATGATTCCATCCAGAAGTTTTAGATTAATAAATCCTAACAGTTGGTTTTAGGGGTGCGGGAACATCCTGGGTTTATGCTGAGTGAGTGACTAGAGCCAGCGTTTCCCATACATAGACTCTACCTGGGTGCCAGGCAGATAAAACCACTCAGTTCCAGCTTAGTTGAATCATCAGAATCAGAAGTCACCCTTTTCAAACTGACTAATTTTTGGCCACTCACACATCTGAGCTGTTTGCGCTGCCACCACTGTAATGACTCTATAATTAAACCATGTCTCTGTTGACCCGGTGTCTTTCAGTCTCTCAAAGGAGAAGCTCTGTGGTTCATCCTGTCAATCCACATCCAGGCTCTGGGGCGGTCACGGGTCCGCATATGAAGGTTCCTGTATGGGGTCTGGCTCCCCAACTCCCACCCCCTCCCCCACCATCTGATGGTCAGAGGATGGTCCTGCAGCCGGTCCAGACAGCGTCAGGTGCCCAGTATTACCGTATACCGGATGGTAAGCTGGTCCAACTAGTTCCCATCAGCAAGCTGAGACCAGTCAACTCAAACCTGCCTGTTCGCAGAGGTGAGTCTGCAAGACTGAATCAAGAATGACTTCAAAGTAACAGTTAGCAATTTATAGTCCAAGGGGACAGACAGACTCTAAACCAAACTGACTTGCACAGACGGTTACAGAGCAACACCATCCTTCACCTGGATCTGATCTCTGAGTCCACCTGATGAGACTAAGTCCAGTACTACCTCTCTCTTAGCTCTGGTTTTGGTCTCCACCTTCAGCTCCTGAGGGAAACCTCTGGCTTTTTAGTGGCTAAATGCTCCACTTTTTTGGGTTCACAGTTTTCTCAGAGCAAAACCAGCAGAAAAAGTTAATCGGTGTATTCAAATGAAAGCCAGCGATGGTCTTCAAGTGTCTGCTTGTACTTCAGTTATGGAGAAGGATGTGAAGCTCTATTCAAACCTTCAAAGTGTCCTCCAGTGATTTAGGATTATGGGATTACATCTCAGTTCAGTCTGTACTTTCCTCCAGCAGAATTTAAAAATATTAGAAATAAAGGATGATAAGCAGTAGAAGCGAAACCAATAAGAGTAAGATATTAAAGGAAGTTAAAACATTAAAACTAATGAACAAGAACAAGAACTGGCTGGTAGCTGCAGAGGATGCAGATTCTTCATTGAACCTTGACCTACTGGACTTGTGAGAGAAAAAAATCATCCTACTACTACATCCTAATGCAACTGAGGACTGTCGCTTTTTGTCAGAGGATTGAATTTTCCATCAAACATGGAAAAAAAAACATTCAGATGGTAGCTGTTTGAAGCGGTTTGAACCCAGACCTCACAGTCAATCATCACAACAGTGCTTTAAGAAGTTTGTCTTGTAGTCCACCAGAGGGCGCTCTGAAAATTCACCATTAGCTTCAGAGCTGCATTGATTCGTGATTAATCAATTAGTCAATTGACAAAAAAATTAATCATCAACTATTTTGATAATCAGTTAATTGATTTAGTCGTTTTCAGGTAAAAATGCCAGCTGTTTTAAATAAATCACCTTTGACTGAGAAAACGATTACTGGCATTTTTCTGCATTCTCTCATGTTTTTAATCATTAATGAAAATAATTGTCAGTGGCAGCCCTAATCAGCATGACCTGGTGGTGACCTATTTATCTATCAGTAAACTGAGCTGATCAGTAAATCAGTATTGATCAGATTATCAGGACTCTGAGGCCTCTGAGAAGCAGAGTGGAACATTCCAGTTTCTTCGCCGTAGATGATAAAATGACCCAGAAAGATAACTTTTCTACTTTTGACCGCACTCATCCTCAGGATGAAGCTTGTCAACACCAGCCAGAAGAGAAAGATTCTCATCAAGGAGACGGGGCCCCATGGCTTCGTTTCAGGACCATGAGCCGCCAGATCGGACTGATTGTCGCTGAATGTGTTTGAATTAATTCAAAGAAATGGTGTGAGTTTGTATCCGTGGGAACTTGAGCCATAGTGCGGCTGGACAGCGTCTTTGATCGGAGCCTCCCAGCTGCTGAACTCCACACCTCCAGCCTCCAACTCTGATGGGCTGGACTTGTCCCCAGAGCGGGAAGAACAGGAAGAACAGCTGTTACTCTGGCTCTGCCTAAATTAGCTTCTTTGTTGTGTTACATGTTTGTAGCGGCAGCTAACAGTTATTGTCATTATGGATAAATCTGCAGATTTCTTCCTTCAACTAACGGATTAACCGTTTAGTCTATAAAATATCACAGAGCAGTGAAAAGTGCCAATCAAAACAACCCTGGAGTCTGAGGTGAATTCATTGATTGTTTTTTTCTGACCAACCCAAAAAAATATTCAAATATTCAAATATTCAGGTTTCTCTCAGCACTTTCTCACATTTAAGAACTGATTAGATGGTTGAAGCCATCAGATATTTGGTATTTTTCTCTCAATTGGTGTCATATTGCGTTTTTCCTAGGCGATGCAACTGCAGCCGTTCAGCCAACAGTTTGTAGACACTGAGATATCGACTCCAACATCTCTGACTCTGACCATCATGTGGAAAACTGATGTTTGTTTGTTGTAAAGTTGCCATTTTTGTTTGAATATCTGACTCTCTCCTCCCCCCTCTCTGTCTCGTCCCCTGTCTAGGCCCTTCCTCCCCGTCAGTCCTCCCCCTCATGTCTGTTCAGTCTCCTGCTGTCACAGTTACTCAAACGCTACCACAGACCTCAGTCACCACCTCCACAGTAACAACACCCTCCTCTTCCTCCTCCTCCCCCCTGTCTGGCCTCGGGTCCTTTTCCATGTCTCCTCTCCCTGCCCCCCTCTACCCTGGGTTCCTGTCTCAGAAGGGGACGTGCACCTTTAAAATTCTTCCCACCAACTCAAATAAGGAACCGATCATCATCACCTGTCCTAAACTTCCCTCCTTGCCTCCGGCCAAGGGTGGGACAGCTCCCAGCTCCATCACCCTCCTCCATTCTCAACCCCACCCCCCCACCGTCCCAGTGAACCTCATCTCCCTAAAACCCTCTGCAGGTCAGGGGGCCGAGCTTGGGGTCAAAACCTTGGCGGTGTCTGCGGTCCCAGTGGCTCCCGATGGGATGTTAGTCCCTCAGAAACCGGCTTCGTCCCAAACCCATAGCACCTCCCAGAGCCCCGCGGAGAAGGCTCCGAGAGCCCCACCCCCAATTTCTCCTGCAGGGTCAGAGGTCACACCTCCACACCCGCCGTACGCCCCTGTTGAGCCTGAGCTGGCCTGCGACCTGGTGGACCTGGACATCGTCTGTGTGGATGATGAGACTAGGCCGATTACCACGGAAACGCAGTCGACAGAGGTGGTGGACCTGGTGGGGTCGTCGAGCGGTGAGACAGAAAACTCGTCCGACTTCGGCGACGACTCGTACAGTGAAGACGAGAAGGAGACAGTCGCAACGAACCACGTAAGCGAAGTCAACGTTTAATATAGATCGGAGTTCAGGGGAGGGAGCAGAGGCAGTGACGAGTTTAACTACAACAATAATCCAAAGGAGGTCACAGGGCTCAGTCAGCTGTCACAAAGACAGTGTGACAAAGACAAGCATCAGAGAGACTTAGAGTCAGACTCCATGTTCATCCAGGTTCTTCCCTTTGTACATGGATCCATGAGCTGCATATATTAAATGTCGATAAAGGGGCGAAGATACTGTGTGAATAGAGTCAGAGTCAAAAACTGTCCTCGTCCTCAGTCATAACTGAGTCAGAGCTGAAATCACAGATATGAAACATGAATTGATATGATTCAGTGTCACTACCACTTCCTAAAGGTTGTCATTACCTCAGAGTCCCTTGAGAATAAAAGCTCCAGCAATCCACTCAGAAACCAGAGGGAACAAGAGGCTTCAGAACTCCATTCAGAATATTCCTGTTTTTAAGTTTCCTTCAGTATCACAGTGATCCAGTGACAGCTGTCTGTACATCCATGGCTACACTGACATGGCTACAGACAGGAGCTGGGCACTGCTTGTTCAGCTGGTTTTGGTGGAGACTCACTGACCAATCCCTGACCAATCCCTGACCAATCCCTGACCAATCCCTGACCAACCCCTGACCAATCACTGACCAATCACTGACTAGAGCAGCTGATGTTAAAATTACTCCCCTCTTTTCATCTGATCTGAATGCAGCTTCAGTATCAGTTAGCTGGATCATGACTGACAGATTGATTTTACGTGTTCATATGTGAACTTATTTTCAGATACGTGAGCTGTTATAAAACCTCCTTTGGATCAATGTTTATTTCTATTCAGAGATCAACAAGTAATAAAATCATCTTTAGTTAAGAAAAAAATCTTCCAACATCAGTAAGTCTTTGGTGTCAGGCCTCATCTCTGTCCATTTAACATCTCTGCAGAGTAACATGATCCTGAAACCCCCCCTGTATACTTCATATGTTTATACAGAACGTGCTTTTGTTTGTGTGCAGCGACACATCCACAACATGTTAGAGAGGAAGCGTCGCGTGAGGATGCTGCAGCTGTTCAACGGTCTGAGGAGGGAAATGGGACTGAGTGACAAGAGGATTACAAAGGACTCCACACTGAAGAAGGTCAGGCTGTTCAAAGAGCCACAGAAACACTGGTTTACATGTGGTCCAGACAGACTTCAGACTGGGTTCATGTCCAGGTTAAACCGTCTTCAGCTGTATTTAGTGTTTAAAACTTCCACCTCTGTTCTTCCTCACTTATCTGTTTTTTAATCTTAAGGCTTTAAAGTGTTTACTATTCATTGTAAATCTCTACTTTCCAGGTAGAGTTGATGACCTTAAATGTTGTGAGGAACTTCTGCACCTTTTGGATCCATAGTATCCACAGTATTTTTCAATGTGATAAATTTAAAGTAATCTTTACTGTCTGTATTATTACTGTGAGGATATGATTATAACTAAATATAACTATAGATGCTAATTAGACACACAACACACCAACAGCCCCGACCCTCAACACCTGCAGCTAATGAAACACACTTGGAGATGTGTGAATGAAAGATAAAGCTGTACTCACAGTTCTCCTTTATATGAGAAGCTTAAAATATTGGTCACAGACAAACGGACAATAAACTCAAACACTTCTGAGAATTAAATCAAGGCTTCTTTTACCATGTAAAACCCAAATGATTTATCGGTATTGTTTCCTGTTTTTATTTAGAGATGAATAATCGTATGTACCCGACTCCTTAAACACCTGACACCATGTTGTACATACATCAATATCTGACTTTAAAGCAGCTGGTCTTCATTTCCCCTCCTTTCCTCTCTTCTTCCCTTATTATTATCTGTTTTGTTTTGTTTTTATCGCAGCTTCCCTCTGCTGCTCTGTTTTATACAGGTTGGACTCTGTTTTCCACTTAGTTCACAGTCAGTCACTCAGTCACTCAGTGGTAGTGTGAGGATCAACCGATGTTGTCTTTTTGCTGCAGGCGGTGCAGATGATCCAGGAGCTGAGGACGACTGAAACGGATCTGAAGAAGAAGAAGAGGAGGCTGATGAAGAGGAGGGATGTGTACCTCTCCACCCTTGCTCCAAGAACAGGTGTGAATACCACAGAATTACAATAATGTCATCTGTTTAAACACCATCCATTTACTGCAGAGGGTCTCCAGACAGACCCACATCCACCAGACTCTCCAGACCTGATCTGCAGATCCACACTGATACAGAGTAGAACCATCTGACAACAAAGTGTCAGCCCTTCAGATTAGATCATGAAATGGTGACATAGATCAGTACGAAGGCAGCTGGACAATAAACTTTATTATCCAAGATGAGAGAACAGAGAACCACACCCCTCGTGTCCTCTGGATGTAGTTCAAAAAGGTCCGACAACAGACCTTCCTCTAGAGTAAAGGAAAAAAACATTCAACCTTGTTGTTCCCTCTGTAACTTTGGTTCAGTGTCTCCTCTACTTGTTCCTACTTTTTGGTTGTAAATTTAAAAGTTTCCCTCCAGAGGAGACCAGGGTCATGACTGGGATCTGAACAGCTGGAGAACAGGAACCTTTTAATTATGGGAACATTATTTTTCTTGTTGTCTGCTCTACATCTAACCTGTCACCCTGGTAAAGCCACACCCTCACAGACTGAAGGAGAAGAGCCAAACACCAACAAGAAATGTTAGTTCTGCTCCCTGTATGTGAAGACAAAGTCAGTGAGGAAGCACGCGGTTAATTAATAATTTCATGTCAGGATTTGAAATTAAATGATTACAGATTACTCCAATTAAACACACAAGACATGCAAATAAAATATCTGCCAGCCAATGCAGCTTCAGCAGCCTGCCTGAGATGAGCCCTTCTTCTGCTGGTGACAGATGATGTTAAACCATCAGTCAGTGCTGCTCTTCACACAGACAAAACCCCCCCAGACTGCCGCAGTGAGGAAGTGAATGGGCAACGGGCTGATGCTTTGGCTCCGGTTCGCTCTGTCTACACGGATTCATGTGCAGCTGCAAATGTGGAAAACGTATGATGGCCAATCTTTCCTTCAAGTGATTTTTTACCAAAAAATTGCTCCTAAGACGGTGGATCAGCGGAATGGTCTGTTCGGCCTCTCCGCTTCTGCTTTTTTTGAATACTCTTTTAATTGGGATATAACCATGTGATCACTGTTGTAAGACTCAGAGGCTTGACCGTCTTTTGCTAAAACAGCTTTGGGTATCTCCAGGTAATATGACAGCGAACGAGAACCCATAAAATGAATAAAAACTACAGGTATAGAAAACAAAGAGCAGAATAGAAAAACAGAAACTTAATGTATAGCATCAGAATGTTGGAAACGAAGGGATTCACGTCAAACAAACGATGGACGTACATTTGTAACGTTCAGGATCCAGTTTGTCTTTTTACAGCCCAACATTGTCCGGTTTAAACTGAACATCAGTCTCTGCACCGCTTCAGTGTGTCTCAAACGCCTCGTCTCCAGGGTCTGAATGAGGATTTTGATCTGAAGCTGCTCATGTAAACATCTTGTGCTCCTAGACCTAACACCGATTTCTTTTTATTAGATTCAGGATGATTCTCAACTAATTAAAATGCTTTTTGATAAATAATGGGATGTGGCTAGTTAGTCTAATTCAAGTTGTATTTATGCCTCCTTCGAAATATTTCTTTTATTCTTTGTTCATTGAAATTTGGTTAATTAAATTCTGCACAGTCATCTCTCTCTTAGGAAAATCTTTTTAATGACAAATCACATATAAAAAAAATTTTGGACACTTTGGGATAACAGTGACTGATTTTGATTGATAATCTGATTGTTTGGGGCACTGATGTATTTTATTTTCTGTTATGAATCATGAATTGCACATATGCTGAACTCACACCTGTGCACACACCCTGCACTTTTTTGGAGCAGGTGTTGATGTGGCATCTCTAGATTGGTCATGTGATGTGTTAAAGGCTGAGACCGGCGCAGAACAGTCACTAATAAACAGCCTGTGTTTTGTGCTTGTTCAGATAAGAGCAGACAGGTGATCAGCATTGAGTACATCGCTGAGCAGAGAGCAGGTATGGCAGGTAAAACTGGACCAGACCTGATGGAGGTGGATCTGTTGGAGCTGATGGAGAACTCTTCTGATGAGGATGGAGTTGACGAGAAGGAGACAAGTGTCGCTATCGTAAGAAACTGCTCCACCTCACCTGAGAGGCTCATTTTTGAGCTGCAGAACCTCTAGCCTAGTTTAACTGAGCCTGGACTCCCAAGTTTGATAAATCCTGACGCCACTTAGCTTCTGTAGGTGTCATTAACTGAGAGGTTCACATAATTCTTCCAACCTACACTGTGAATGGTTGAATGATGTTTTCAATATGGGCCACAAAACACAATGATTTGACAATGTTATTAGTTAAAGTGGATTTTGTTTGTTCATTATTGTAACTTAGATGAAGATCTGAACTTATTTTAAGACAAATTAATACAGAAAATGCAGATAATTCAAAGAGTTCACTTACTTTTTCTTGCCTCTCTAGTCTGGATTTGTGTCACAGCAGAAAAAGGTGTTTTCAAAGTGCTAAATGAGGCATTTTTCTAAACGATGAGCCTCGGGAACATTACAGATATCGTCCAAGATAAGGTGTAAACTGATCTCCAATCTGAGTTTAAATGTTTTTAACTGAAGCTGGTGCCAGTTACTGCAGCTGCTCGCAGTAAAAGCCAAAGCCTGCTCTCCTTATGGGAGGGCTTTTATTGTGAAGTGGCTACAGAGAGTGTTGAGAGGTAGAATGAGCTCTCTGCTGCTTTCGCTCCGTGACAGGTTGATTGACTACGAATGTTTCTTTCTGCGTTGCAGGCTTGTCAGCGGATCCAGACTCTGCAGACTGAGATGGAGGAATTGAAGGGTCTGAAGAAGCTTCTGGACCAGGGAGGCACCTACATCACAGAGATCCCCCCAAGATCAGCTGAGCAACCAGGTGAGGAACCAGGTGATGAAGTCTTCAGGGGATCTAGAGCTAGATGTTTGGATCATGACACATGATCTGGATTGTCGACCCCCCCTTCTCTCTCTCCCTCCCTCTGCCTCTCCCACCCCCTCTCTCCCACCCCCTCTCTCCCCCTCCCTCTCTCCCCCTCCCTCTCTCCACCTCCCTCTCTCCTCTCCCTCTCTCCTCTCCCTCTCTCCTCCCTCTCTCCCCTCCCTCTCTCCCCCTCCCTCTCTCCCCTCCCTCTGTCCCCTCCCTCCTCCCCACCCTACCTCCCTCTCCCCCTCTCCCACCCTACCTCCATCCCTCCCTCCGTCCATCCAGATGAAATATTAGGTGAATGTGCTCTGTTCTGATTTGCAATGAAACAGGGAAATTGTTGAGTTCCCTGTTCCACATGATACTCGAACCCTTGTGCTGAGTTTGCTGTCTGTTCACCTACACACTGACCTGTAGGTGGAGCTATAACCCATCGTTATGTTTGTGGCTTCAGGTAAAGGTGAGCAGAGAGTTCTGAGGAAGCTGCAGCGCCTGTCGTCCAAACAGAAGAAGATGGAGAAGCAGGAGGGACACCGAGCAGCCAATCAGCTGCCTGTGGCACCAGGGGACGGGGGCTCTGAGCCTCCACTCGCAAGGGGCGGAGCATCTGATGTTCGAACAGGAGACAGAGCTGATGATGACATTATAATCACATCATCCAACCTGCAGCAGCGTCAGTCTCCACAAACTGCCCCTGTCCCTGTTTCTGTCCCGCCCACTACCACACCGGTCCACACACCTGTCCAACCACCTGTCCAGCAGCCTCAGAGGGTCTCACAGGTGTCGAGGCCCGTCTCGGCCTCTCCCGCTGCGTCCCACAATGCAGTTATGGGGAGGGACCGGCCGAGGACAATCCCGAACATCCTGTCTCGCAGTAAAAATCCAGCTCCACCATCGACTCTGTTCACCAAGACTGCAGAGGGTAAGATTGACAGATGGAGATGCATCGATAGATTATTGATTGATCGGATGACATGAGACTAAAGTTCAGCTGTGAGTGTCCACTTATATGCACATAACACAAACTAACTCATTAACTTATTGACTGACCGACTGAAATTTACATTCACATTATTAACTGCTTCAACAACTAACTCACTGACCCACCAGTTAGTTAGCAACACTGACTGACTAACTGACTCCTTATCTGACTGAAAGTGTATCTCCGTGACTCATTGATTAAAAACTGAGTAACTAACTTGCCAACTAAAAAAACTGAACTGACCGATGAATAAAGTTTAAACATCCATAAACCTATATTCAGCCTGGAGTCATTTCTTTAGTTTAGGAGCATCAGTTTAGGCATTTCCTTACTTACTAGCTGAGTTTGTGAGTGAGTGAGTGAGTGGCTGGGTGAGTTAGCTGGTTGGTTGGTTAGTTGGTTAGTTAGTTGTTCAGCATTGGGTTACTGCTTAGCAACAGAATTATCTAAACTTAACATGAAGTCAGTTTATGTCACTATAGTTCACCAGCAAATGAAGTTATAAATGTGAGCAAACTCTATTTGACATCCCTTTGCATTCTTTTACAGCTGTACATTATTTTATGTTAGTTTGTGCTGTTTTACATTGTTTTTTTATGTTTTACAGTTAAATTACTTCATTGTGATGAGCTGATTTCTGGTCCCAGCTCCTACCTTCCACTCTCCTCTCACCACTAACTCGGCTTCAGTTTTCAAGGACATGAAACACGAAAAAGACATGAAAAAGACTAAACAACGAACACAGAGTAACTCTGGCTTTTGACCCATTGTCTTCGCATTGAACACCTGTTTGTGTTTGCCCAGGTGAAGCTCAGTCCATTCATGCCCTGGTGCCAGCTGAGGTTCTGTCTCTGGTCGGTGCAGCGTTGCCGAGACCACCGGTCCTGACCCTCAGCTCGATGATGGCGGGGCCGGCAGTTCTGCAGACCACTCCCACACCAGGTACCGACTGACGGCCCTCTGCTTTCGGCTTCAGTACGCTTTTATTTTGAAAGACTCATTCTGTTCTTGTGTGCAGGCGTGGCCTCAGTCACCCTCAACATCCCCAGTCTGATCAATCAGCAGATCCATCTCACCTCACTGCCCCGGCCCCCAACGGGTAAGATCTACAGCAGCCCCGCCCCCCTCACGGTCACTAAAATAACAGGTAACTAAACTAGCTACCTCGTTAACTCACTCTCTGAACTGACTAAACTGTCCGTACAGGTAACTAGTTATTACCTACCTGGATAAAGAGTTGACCTGCTTACCGAATAATGTAAGGGCTGAGTAACAGAATAAAATAGCTGCCTCACTAATTTGCTGCCTACTTTACCAACTAACCGACAAAGCAAAGTTACTCACTGACTAAGCAGCTGACTAGATAACTAACCAACGACACTGACTAACTATCTTACTTACTGAGTCATTCATCTACCGACAGACCAATGATTCTACTCACAAACTGACACAGTAACTAGTACTGACAAGGTAACGGACTAACCAGCTTCGCCATGTAACTCACCCACTGACTAACTGATCCTCTAAATTACCAACTAACCAGCAGGTTAATCTGCTTCAAAGTCGAAATGACTAATTAACTGACTCACAGCCTGACTCACAGCCTGACACACTGAGGCACTTAGTTACTGGCTGAACTGGTAACCAAGGAACCAACTAGACTGACCAACTAATTAACAACTATTTTACAACGTACTTGCCTACACCGACACTGACTGAGTAATTCAGTCAGTGTCGGTGTAGGCAAGTGAGCGTCTAGCCTAACTAGTACTAATCTAACTAGTACTCGTTAATGAAGCCCAGGAAATCCTCACTTGAGGCGACCAGGATGAAATATTTGTGAAACATCAGCTCATCTCCACAGTTTTTATTGTTTACAGACACAAACTTCAACAACCTGCTGCACCTGGTTCAACCGGCACCTCCTCTGCAACAGCTTCCCACAGACCGGCAGCAGGTCCTGGCAGGTCAGCCCCCCGCCCCCCCCCCCCGAGTGGTCTCAGCCAGAACTGAACCCTCCTCAGACCAAATCAAAGACCAGGACCAGAGTCTATCCTGGAGTCACACCAAACTTGGGTGCTCCTCATCATCGCCTCAGCCCTCCACCCAGGACCCGTCATCTTCTCTGTGCCCGGGTCTGAGCGCCGATCATTGGGCTGAGGTCAGGGTTCGAGGGGATCCAGGCCCAGAGCAGCAGCCCGAGACCAGAGGGGACAGTGGGACCTCGACTCTGACATCCCTCCTCAGCGAAATCGTCTTCCTCAACCAGCAGACTGTCTCTGCGGCCGCGACAGGGGGGGTCTCAGCTGAGGCGGACGCCGTGCCGGGTGGAGGCAAGGAGCGGCTCCACGCCCACAACCCCTGGCTTCTGCACCTGGACCAGGACTCTGACGACACCATTACCACAGAGATGGAGCTATGGGGACGCGCGGGGGCAAAGCATGCCCCACCTCAGACAGGACCAGCCAACGGGAGTACCAAAGGTGGTGGTCTGGCTCCGCCCCCTCTGCTGCAGATGAAGGTGGGGGGGGCTAAGTCCACTGTCCCCACCAGCAGTGATGAATCAGCAGCAGGAGGGGGAAGCCGGAGAGGGGGGAAGATGGAGGGAGGTGTAGCCTGGAGGCCGATGCCGAGGCTGGTTCCTCTGGGGCTGAGAGGAAACCCGCCCAGCTGACATCACACCGTCTGACTGACCATCTCACGGCTGGCTCTGGATCTCATTGTTCGTCAGTTAGAGAAGACTCCCTAACTGGCTGCGGCTTTCGGAGGTCGTCAGTTCTAAGCAAAATGATGCATCTGACGGCCAGTGGGAAGCCTTGCTGTTGCCTTGTTGACCATTCAACACTCATTGATGTTTACAGATGATCTGCGATTATGTTCAGTTTGTTCATCTTTTATTTATTTTGTCCACGTTTTCCTGAATTGATACTCCTCAGCTCCAGCTGAAGGTAGCATCACACAACCAGAGCAACTTCCACGGCAACAGGTGACATGCCCCTGTTGCCGTGGAAGTTTCTCTTTAGTGTCACAGAAAGATTATTGCCAGAAGAAATTTGAGTTTCATTGTTCATATGAAAAGGTTCATATAATTTAGTGCCTGTCTGATATCTAAAGGTGTGTGTGTGTGTGTGTGTGTGTGTGTGTGTGTGTGTGTGTCTGTCTGTCTGTGTGTGTCTATGTGTGTGTGTGTGGGTGTGGGCGGGGGTGTCCTGTTGTTGTTGATTAGTCGTTACTGACAAAAACAGTTTAGAGAATAAAGTCAAAATATTTGGGACAAGATTTGTAATGTAATGAGAACAAATCTGTAATTTCAGGACGTCATCACTTCCGATTTCTTTCTCCGATTATTATGTTTGATGATGCAGCAGCTCAGGGTCATTTCATCACTGATGACAGTTAAGAGTTTGATCCGTGACCGTGTCTGGTCTTTTGGGCCAAATGTCCAAACCAGGTCCAGAGGTTCCTGGCTGAGACAGGCAGGTTCATCTAGATCTGTCAAACCAAAAATTCAAGTTGCTCAGATCGGACGAAGGGATTTCAGAAATGTTCAGATTTTAAGGTCATTGATTGTTGAGAGTTGAAATATTTTTACTCTGAAAACCGTCTATTACTTTGTCTAGAGCTGCGCCAATGAGTCAATTCATTGATTGGAACACGAATCCACTCTTCTGATAATCAATTAAAATTAAAAAAGTCAAGAACCTTTTGCTTGTTCCAGCTTCTAAAATGTCAGGATATGATGCTTTTCTTTTTTCGTACATGAGTAAATTGAATATAAATGGTTTTACTTGAATAAAAAAAACCTCACTATTCTGACATTTTATAGACAAACGATTAAAGAAGTAAATAATCAGCAGATTAACCAATTAATGAAAATAAGTATTTTTTTTAGTTGTTCAAATTGAGTTTTTTTTCTTCTACCGAACCAAATTAAAAGCTGAACTTGCTCAGATCACTGAGAGCATGATGCTAAAATTAAAACATTTAAATGTATTGTGTTGAATTATTTAAATTTTTTACTTTGAAACCATCAGTGAATGAATCTGCTTTGATTTCACCTCTTTGAAAAGTTTATGTATTTTTTGGGTTCGAAAAACTTAATCCAGGTCGCTGAAGCCAATTTAAACTTTTTTATCAAGCATTGATTGAGAAATCATGTTTCTAAAACTGGATGAGTGAATATCCGTTCAGTTGAGTGTCAAATGAGTGACAAATGCACTGCAAAAAAAAACAACAACTGCACCTTTAAAATACAAAGGAATACTGTCAAGATGTTTGCTTGTAAAATTACAACTTAATTCTCATAACACTTTGACTTCAGTCTTTAAATCTCACATTCACAGTCTGAACTCTACTGCTCCAGCGATGTTGTTTGTGTGGAACCTGCAAAATGCAACCAAACACTTTCTTTATTCCCACATTTTCAGGATTTTCAGTCACAAAATCATTTCAGCTTTCTGACAGGAAACAGAAAAACCTCAAAGAAAAATGAATCGGAAAATGAACACGAGTGTGATTTATAAATATGAAAAATACAGAAGTTTTCAGTTTTTATGTCTAGTTTTAGGGAATAAATAAAACCTGAAGTTCAGTCGGTGTTTGAAAAAATTGCAGTTTTCATCTTATTTCAACGATAAAAACACGAGGAGTCTTTACAGGAAATGGAGGCATGTGTCACACCTGGACTCCCCTTCACCTGCTCAGTGTTCACACAGTGACGCAGGACGATTAAATGATCAGTCCGGTGTTTTGAACCATCGGCCTGGTCTGTTGTGTGAGACGACTGTAACCGGACAAAGCTGCTTCCTTATGTTGAATTAAACCGGGTTGATGTTTGTACATTGTACAGTCCTACTGTTTTTCTTAAATTTGTATTTTTCTACATATTAAAGAAACTTTCTGATGTAAGTTGTCTGAATGCAGACGCCTCGCCGTACAGTACTCTAATATTAATAAAGCCGGAATATAGACTTCTGAATGAGTTTGGTTTTCTGAATAAAAAACATCTACATTTGATCTTATTTATTTCACCTTTTTGTGTTTTAAACTGAATTTTCTGAGAGAGGAGATGAAAGTTTTACCCATAAATGATGAAACTTCCACTCCGGGAAGTCACTTATCTGCTTTATAGGACTGCAGTTGAACACATCATGCTAGCAGGCTGCTGTACTGAAGCAAAGAAATATCAAATTAATTATTTTTTCTCGTTTTCTGAGCAACTGAATACCTGATTATGAAATTTGATGAAAACTAATTTTATAGCACTGGAGTAAGAAACTTTGAAAACCATCTGTCTGAATTAATGTCTTAACTTCTCCTCAAAATTATTTCAACTTTTTAGTCAGAATTCCCCCACAACAAAAGAAATGTGTCCAATATTTAAAAGAAAAACAAAAACCTAAATTCAGTTGCTTATTTATGTCTATTTATTTACCATCCTAAAATCTGCAAATTAAAATTTGAAAAATTATAACCGTTCAAACTGAACTACAGTAATATACTACTACTACTAATAATAATAATATAAATTGACCAGACCTCTGTTAGATTACGTTCAGTCAGTCATGTGATCATAGAAAACAATAACCTTTGATGCTTTAATTATTTGTGAAATAAGCTAAAAAAAAAAAATTAAATCAGAAAACATTTCACCTAGGAGGATTCAAACCAAATAAATTTAAATAAACTGATTTCAGATTAAAATGTTAGCATTCTTTCAATTCAGTGTCTTTTAAATTTACACATTCAGTTTCTTGTGAAATTTTGTCCTTTGCTTCCACATTCTACGACATATGAGGACAAATCCATTTGAGTCGGACACAGAAGAAGATTAATAAACACGAAAAACTCTCCAAACTTAAAAAAACAACAAACTTAACCCACCTTTTCGACGTAGTTACTAGGATCGTCACGGCAGCGGAAGTTTTTTCGCTTTTTCCAGAGAAAGATCCGGTCATTCTTTTCCCATGACCCACAAAACATCTAGGAACCATCTGGGAAGCAGCTGGTTCATTTACTGTTTAATAAACACAATCAAAGCTAAACCTGGCTCGGTTTGAGCTCGGTTAATAAACTAAGTCACAGGTCAAGTTTCAGGGAATTCGGGGTTTTGAACGAGGCTCATGACAAAATGAAGAGAAAAAAAGCATCTTCATCGCTCCTCCTCACTTCCTGTCAGCTATCGGCCCGTATTTAGCAAAATAAAAGTAAATTTGTCCAAACAAAAAAATTCAAGGGTCTGGCGTCCACTGTGACGCTGCAGTTTGTGTCTTAGCCGCTGGATGTCGCTGCTGCTTGACACGGTGTCCAGGCTGCGGTGTGGCGCGTCAGAGCAGCCGGAAGTCAGGAAGCTTCACTGTCAGAGTAAAAGCACAGCGTGTCAGGGGGTGTCGGGGCGTTTAAGGCTCAGTACAGATTATGGTTGTGATCCATGAAATTGAGATAGAGAAACACTTTTTGTTTGTTTTACACCGGATTTACTTGTATTTGTTGTTGACTGACTTACAGAGTTTTATCAGAGGAATAAAAATCTTAAGGATTTACCTGCACAAGTGTGAGCGGAGCAGCTCCAAACCTGCTGCCAATGTTTTTAGTGTTAGAGATGCGAAGAAAAACTCGCCTGACTTTCCATATGTTGAATGAATATAATTCAACTTAAACATAAACATCAGTGAAATTACTTCAGAGTACATAACGAGCTCCCCAGTCTCGTACAAAGTTTGACGCTGTGGTAAATAAAGATTAAAAAAAAGTTTAGTTCTTACATTTGTGCCCTTATATGGTGCTATATTAATAAAATATATTGAGATATTGAATTGAATATCTCTGATGAAACAAATGCATCAGAAGCAGAGGTGAAGAGGTATACAGATTCTTATGTGAGTAAAAGTAATAATAAGACAGGACCAGCCAACCTGAACACGAATAAAAAAACGGGCTTTATCTTTAAATGACGATTAGGGTTTCAGACACGAAATCATAATTTAAATCATGATCTTTTGTTTTATATGAAAAATCTTAAGGTAACAAAGCATCGACAACTTACAGCAGTCAGATAAATGTGGCGCAATAGAGGTATAAAAGACCATAACTTGGAAATACTTAAGTACAGGCACCACAGAACCGCACCGAAGTGCAGTACTTGAGTAAACGGACTCACCTCTAGTTATAAGTTAGAGCGTTGGAGACTGTTAAAAAGCTGAGCCTGTGCCAGCCGTCATTTAGTACGTTATATTCCCTGAAATTAAAATAAACAAGTACATTTTTTTAAATGGAAAAACGGAAGCATCTCTCCAAAGCTGCCAGCCCGACGGCTCAGACCAATTATTGTGAAAAGCCAGGCCGGAAGTCTTGGTGTGGCTGCCGCACGCCTTCTTGACGCTGGCGGTGCGTCAGGCTCAGTCCGGTCTGGGTCGAGCCGAATCCGCTGCGTCTCTCGGTTCTTTGCGGCGACGGCGAAATAAAATGTGGAGCGTCGGCGGAACCGGAGCCCGCGACCCGGACCAGTCCAGATTCAGCCCCAGAGCCAGGCTAACTGAACCCTCCGGCCCGGCGCGGCTCGGCTCGCCGACGGCATGACCGCAGCAGCGGCGGTGGTGCAGGAGAGAGCGACAGAGAAAGAGTCCGGCCGCTAAGAGCGGCGTTTAGCCGGGCAGCTAACAGCGCGATGGCCGCGGAGGGAAGCGGCACGATCCGCAGCCGCATCAAGAACCTGCTGCGTTCCCCGTCCATCAAGCTGCGGAGGAGGAGCGGCGCCGCGCGGCACAAAGAGGACCTCAGCGGCAAGGTGCGCGCAAGCGGCAGGACACGCGCACACGCACGCACGCACGCACGCACGCACTCACAGACACAACCACAGTCACACGCAGGCAGACGCACGCTTATTAGCCGTTGTCATTAAGTGTTCAATCAGTGACTATCGTTTTCATATTGGCCTGGTGACGTCACAGTGTCGCGTCTCTGAACCGATATTGATCCTGATCTAACCGCAGCGCGGCATTGATACGGCACACGGTCGTCTGTGTTTGTGAGGACCGAGACCTTCAGACAAAATGTCCCCATTTGTCCGTGATGTCCTCGGCGTCTCTGCCTCCCTCACACACGTCACCTCTGGTAATCTCGCCACTCTTGACACCGATGTCCTCGCTTTTTTAAATCATCTTAATTTACGACTGACGTCCCCGGTTCGTCCTCTCTCTCCACTGGGAGACTCTAACCAGGCCCCTTTTGCCGCCGTCTCCTCCATCGGGCCCCGGGTCGTGGCCCCGGGTCGTGGGGGCCGAGTGTGTCTGTCTCCGCCGTGTCTCCCCCTTTCGCCGGGGGTTTCTTGTACCGGTCGATGGAAACGAGCTTCAGGCGAACACAACGAAGCCGCAGCGAAACTTTTATTCTGAGTGTCTTTCACCTTCACTGCAGGCTGCACACAAACACACACACACACACACACACACACACACACACACACACACACAAACACATACGCACACAGGCTGCTGCCTTCAACCTGCTGTGTTAGCATTTTCCACATACACACACACACACACACACAAACACACACACTGAGGCATGCAGCAGATCTCTGCCGTCTTTTCAGTTTATTCAGTTCCACTGGAAACAATAAAGAACCAGAAATCAGCCTCAGTTTCTGGTTTTGATCTGATTTCATGAAAAATCAACTGGAACCGCAACCAATAATAGTTTAAATCATCTGCTGATTAATTTCTGGATTAATCATCGAATCATTCGGTCTGGGACGGTTTTTATTCTTGTATGTCAGGTCGGACTGGAACTGATGATCCTTTTCATTATTTATTTATCTGCACATTATATTCTGAATTGCTTGATTGATAAAATGTCAGAAAGTGGAGCAGATCGTAGCAAAGAAAATGTGGGTCGACTGAAGTGGGTGCTCCTCTTCAACCAGTCGATCGGTATCCAAACTAACAACGGAGCTTCCCAACATGGACGCGTTCACCCTCCGTCTTTACACGATCCGCCATGTTGGTTGGAACAAAACGCAGCCACGTAACCACCTGTCTGACACGGGGCCGTCAGCTTGGGGCTTATTCCAAGCAAACTCTCAGTAGACATTCAGAAAATTCTCAATAGATGCTCAGAAAATGCTCAGAATCGCTCAGTAAATGCTCAGAAAATGCTCAGTAGACGCTCAGCAAACACTCAGAAAACGCTCAGTAGACGCTTAGTAGATGCTCAGAAAACACTCAGTAGACGTTCAGAAAACGCTCAGTTAATGATCAGAAAACGCTCCATAAATGCTCCGAAAACACTCAGTAGACGTTTAGTAAAGGCTCAAAAGGCGCTCAGAAAACACTCAGTAATTGCTCAGAAAACTCTCAATAGACACTGTAAATGCTCAGTAGACGCTCAGAAAATGCTCAGTAGCTCAGAAAACGCCCAGTAGAGGCTCAGTAAACGCCCAGTAGAGGCTCGGTAAAAACCCAGTAGAGGCTCAGTAAACGCTCTGAAAACGCTCAGTAGATGCTCAGAAATCGCTCAGAAAATGCTCAGTAGCTCAGTAAACCCTCAGAAAACACTCAGTAAACGCTAAATAAGTTGGGCCTGGCAGTTTCCACCAGGTTGGATGATTTCAAAGTTGATGACGTGCGACTGACAATCGTCCGACCAATGAGAATTTCATTGGACAACAACCAATCAACCAATCATCAACCGTGGGACAACAGCTGAAAACAAAATGTCCAAGGAGACATCTCCGCAGTGATGGAGACATGAAAAACTTCTCAGAGACACTGGAGAAAATGACTTCTACTTAAAATGACTGAAACAATCCTCCAGTTATCGCTGAAGGTTTATTTGACTCATTTAGGATGATCCAAACCTGTAATAAACTAGAACGACGTAAGACAGTGGTGGCTTCAAACAGCCCCCCCGAGCTGAGAGCTGTAGACTCTTCTGGTCCCTGAAATTGGTCCAGAACTAGTCCTTGACCTGAGAAGCAGCAGAAACACCGCGTGTCACGTCAGTCAGGTTGTTCCTTTCCGTTTGTCCCTGCAGGGCTTCCGTCCGTCAAAAGCAGCCGTGTTTCATATCCCACCTTTTCTCCAACAATCGTTCAGGAGAGATCCTTTGTCTGGACCCCCCCCCCCCCAACACACACCCACACACTCAGTGCTGCATGCCTGAGGACAAACATGAACTGTGTGTGTGTGTGTGTGTGTTTGATCTCCTGGAGTCTCAGCTGGTTTGAGGTCAGTTCTTGCAGCTCTGTGTCAATCTGACAGAGCTGAGATGCTTTAGGCTTCAACTGCTGCCGCCCGACCTCAGATGTGTGTGTGTGTGTGTGTGTGTGTTTGTTTTCAGTAATTCTCTCCTCTGGGATGACTTCACGTCTCTTCAGTCCGAATCCTTGACCCCAAACATCTGGGACTGGATTCAACATCTGTGTCAGCGGTAACAGTAGCGTGTGTGTGTTCAGTGTAAGATGTTTGGGATCTGGATAACACACATGGGTCTGCGTGGACCCTCTGCTGGTGGAGAACCCGGACCGGGTCAGAGGGCGCGGTCGCGGTCGCTGCGGATATGCTGAGTGAGCCACGCCAACCGAGGCATCATATCCTGTCATTAGGTCAATGTAACTACTCTTTCTAGTAATTTTAGGCTAGTTCAACTCAAAATTTCTAGTTTCCATCTCCGGATTCATAAACGTGATTCCTCATACAATGTCTGTGAGCAAACTGCTCAGAGTTTCCACAGAAATCTGCTTAGTGAGCATTAAATCTCCCCAGAATCTTGTCTGTCTGGGTTCGAACGGACGCGACGGACAATGGGTTATGCCAGTTCGTCTTTGTAGCATTGAAAACCTCGTGAACCATGACGGAGCCAGTGCTGCTCGGACAGGGGCCAGAAAAGTGGATGAACCCTTTGGAATAATCAGCATTTCTGTTTTAATTTGTCTTAAAATTTGTTCGGATCTTCATCGAAGTTGTGATAATGAATGAACACAATCTGTTGTGTTGTTCTGGTCCTTCAAACATTCACAAACAAGCACATTGTGTTTGTCTGTGCTTGTGACTCAGATGAAGCTCAGTCAGTTCCAGTTAACACAGAAAACCGGGTTGGTCCTCAGGGTTTGCAGGCTCCCGTTGTCTCCAGTGGCTCCATGTCTTCGGGTCCAAACCGACTCTCTGGTTGAGAAAAGGTCACCGCAACCAAAGAGTGTTAATACAACTTAATGGCCTCTGTATATGAAGTCGTTCTCTCTCATCCAGTCAGCCTCACTCTGCTGGTTCTAGCATTTTTAGAGCTGACCAGGTGACTAATTGTTTACGTTGATTCAGGAGTAAAGTGTAAAGGTGACTCTGACTGACAGAAACCAGTTCCAGCAGGAGACTGGTCGGTTCAGTCTTTGGGTAAATATAAGAAACAAAGGGAACATGGTGATGACACAATGCACATGAGGCAGTAGGTTAGGTGGGGTGCATCACGCAGATATTGTCCATGGAAAACTTGAGAAATGTTTTATAGTGCGTCTGTAACTTTTAAACTCTCGTCCTCTGGAGAGTTTAGACTTGGACTGAATCCCAAGTTATTTGCAGCCAAATTTCATTGCTCATCCAAAAGCACTTTATGGTGTTTTTTGTCACAGGCTCCTGCTGCTGCACGATCAGCTGATCACAGTAAATATCAGCTGGATAATGCAGAAGCCAACAGGAAGTTCAGTGTGACTACAGCATGTCAGCGACTGGGGCTTCAGATCAAACCTAAGAAATGTAGGAAGTTGTTTTCCATCAAGTTTCCTGAGGGTCTGTGAGTCAGCAGGTCGGCTCGGGTTTGACTTCGGCCAGGTCTGGCTCCTCACTGTGACGCAGCTCTGTTAAATTCAGTCGGCAGATGATTCATCCTGATGTGTTTATCGGGTCGAATTTAATGTGACGGAAACTGTTGGGTCGCCTCCATGGAGAAACGCAGCTCAGAGATAAAACAAGTGAAAACATGAATAGAGTTTGATGGAGAGGGAGGGGGAGTCATGTGAGAGGAGGAAACACACACGCGGGCACACATACACACACAGTACAGATGCAGTTTGATGTCGTTAGCTTAGGGTTGAGCTGCTCCGCCTTCCACCAAACCACAGCGAAGCCTGCTGATTACATGCTAACATGCTAACGGCCCCGGGCTTCGCTGGCTGCAGGCAGCTGAGCAGAGAAACCTTCAGCCGGTGGTGTCTTACCGTGGCGAGGAAGATAAGTTTGGTCTGGTTCAGAGTCAAAGACGCTAACGAAATAAACTAACGTCTGATTGGACAAGAGCCTCTTTATGGTCAAGCAGACATTCAGTGACTTCGGGACATTTTTAGCATCATGAACCATGAAGTAAGTGAGCGAGTAAGTGAGTGAACTGTAAAAATGTCATTGTAAAATCAGCTTGATGTTATTCTAGATTTTTCCTCTTGTCAACGAATCCAGTGTTTTGACTAAGACCCACAGTGTGTTAGTTCTGACAGTCTCGGACTTCCCTCCTCTGACTGTGGCTCTCAGCTCTGAGCTCATTGGTCGAAAGACTTTAAAAACCCCTCATACATGCACGGTTCTGTTACAGCTGACACGGTTCTCTTTGTCCACTGGGACAGCTTGTTGATTTACACCCCCCCCCCGTGAGGCCTGATAACGATTGTGAAAACCTGCGGTTCATTCTGGCATCTCATCAAAATGCTACAACGTTGGTGACGTGCAAGGAAACACCTGTCATGTCTGGATATTGGCAGAAAAGTGTTTGTTCGCACGTCACCAACGTTGTAGCATTTTGACAAGATACGAGAACGAACTGTAGGAAGATTGGGGAACATCGCTACAGTGATAGACGTCACTGGACAATTCGTGGTGCGGTTCTCGAGGGACTCTGGGCATTTCAAAAGATATCTCAGTGGGTTTTTAAGGGAGTTCAGGGAGATTTGATGCAGCCACGTGAAAACAGGCCTCAAGGAGTTCTCTGGAGAACCTTTGCTCTGGGATGTTGGTGAAGTGTGATACCTCTACAATGTAGAAGGCCTTGTATACCGTACACAGGTAAAAACAAACTCCAGTTGACGCATACGCTTCCAGTGTCTGAATGTAACCACTGACCTCTGACCTTTGTCCTCCAGGTGACCTTGGAGAAGGTTCTGGGTATCACAGCTCCGGGGAACCGAGCGCTGGCCTGTGACCCTCGAACTGGACTGCTGGCTTATCCTGCAGGGTGAGAAAGATTTGATGTCTGAAAAGAACCGTTGAAATGTGACCAATGAAAACCTGAAATGTGGAGGTGTTTCTGATGTCATGGCTTCAGTTTACATCATCGTTATTTTCAGTGACGTTTACTCAGAACATTAAACCGACTCACTTTCTTTTTCCTTCAACTTTTTACTAAGTTGAAGGAAAAAGAAAGTGAGTCGGTCTTTTTCTCACAGTAAAACTTTTTCTCACAGTTCTCCGGTTCTCTTTCCACCTCTTAGTAAAGGAAGTGTTGGAAGGTAACTAAGTACATTTAGTCAAGTACTTCAGTACAAGTTTAGTACTCTAGTACTCTACTTGAGTATCTCCCTGTTATGTGGGTGTAAACTTGTATTTGACCACACATTGTACTTTTACTGCACTACTTTACTACTACTCGTTACTACTCGTTACTAAAAGTATGAAGCCGTTTTTTCACTCTTAATTTTTCCAGTATCTAAAATTGGCTCTGCATAGATGAACAGCAATTATTTTTATATTTATATATTTATTTCTATATTCATTACTACAGTACCACTAAATGTAGCTGATCTGCTTAATGAGTATGTCCCTTTTGATAGTTGTGGTACTTTTTGCCCAATTATGAATTCAGGCCATGTACTTGAGTATTTTTAGGCTGTGGTACTTGTGCATCTCCTTCGGTGAAGGAAGTGAGTTCTTCTTCCAGCGGTGACTGAGCGCTGATGGGTTTCACCCACCCCCCCACCCATGGAGTATTTTCACTGAGCAGATGTTTGTGTAGAACACTGGGACTTATTGTTACTGAGCGTTTTGTCCGTGGAAACTTCCCACGGACGCCTGAGCCCAGGATGAATCCACAGACTCTCGCTCAGTGGTTCAGGCTCAGGACTTTAAAGGCTCATGACATGATCCGATTATCAGATTAAAACCATCACGTGTTTGAAGAGACGATGCACACACGAACATGCTGCTCAGTAGGTGGAGAATTTTACCACGATACGCCCGTCTGCTGCTGGTCTCCCTTTGAGGGATTTGCCCTCCAAGCCGACAACCCCACATCCAGCCGGGGGTCCTCTTTTAGTTCTAGAGGGGGCCTCAGACGATCGATGAAGTCTAGGGGGTCCCATAGGTCTGTAGGGGTCCCAGGAGCCTCTCATTGATTATCTGACTGATAATCACTAATCATTTGACAATCAATTCACAGTCTAAGGTTAATTGTTCCATTTTTTTTATTAAACTTGCATTAGCAAATTTCTTTGTAAAATTGATGGATTTTGGATTTTATCTTTGACTCAAGTCCAAATTTTGACTTGTAGCAGTTTGATAAATACAGACTTTGGTCTGTGTGTGTTTACTGGTGAGGTCAGAGGTCAGACACTCAGCTCATCTGCATACAGTTTTATTTCTTCGGGTGACACTGAGCCCAGAGGAATGATGGGAATGTCGGGGGGGGGGGCGGTGGAAGCCATCCAGCTTCCAGGAACCACGAGTCCCGCGGGCCATCCAATCAGCTGCTAGCCTGGGAGGAGAGGGGGCCCCTGGTTGGCCGGAGTGGTCGGTGGGTCTGTGTTCGGGTCAGAAGATTCACATTCACTTTATGGATGAAAAGGCGTCGGTTTAATGCTGAAAAGGAGACTGAAGGGAAGTGGGTCAGTTGAGCCACGGGGGGGGGGGGTAGGTTAATGTATGTAGAGAGAGAGAGAGATTCATGATAACAGTGACTGGAATGTTACATTTTAGTCAGAGAGGAAGAAGAAAGAACCAAGACACTTGTAAATAATGTTTTCTAATGATCCTTATTAAATCAGTCACTTTTAAACCATGACGTTAAAAAGATAAGAGGTTATGTGAGAAAATAAACTACATGAGGACTTAAGTCTGGTTAGGGCGGAGGTGCAAAGAGGACCCCACCCCCCATCCCCATCCCCCCACCCTGAGACATTTTTAAACACATATTTGATGTTTAATGAAAAGTGGGACAAATGTCCTGTTTAAAGAAGCGTCACAGAGACACTACAGCCTTATACAGGCTGCAATTTCTGACGTTTTCTCGTAGAATCAAACACTGAAAAGCAACAAAATATAAGCAAGAAAGAAACAGGTAAACCATCGTTTCTGAAGGTTTGACTCCAAACTGATTGGAGCGAGCATGAAACCTTGGTTTATTTATTGAATAAAAGTCTTCAGGTTTTCACATCTTGAGTCAAAAAGACAAGAATCAGGCAGAAATATACAACCCCCAATCACAGGTGAAGTTCCTCCCTTTTTTTATATATATATATATATATATATATAAATCTACTGTAGACGATAGTGTAAATAAATTCCAATAAAAATGACCTGAGAACCTCTAATATGACCCAAACTTGAAACGCTGGCCCTTCATTGAACAAAAAGGCAGATCAAAAATGGGGACCTGGCCCCGGCTCTCAGGCCCCTGCAGCACATCGTCTCCACACTGGGCAGGATTTTCCCTGGGGGGGCAGGGGTTGCCCAGGTAGCAGAAAAACACACAGGACATGACCTTATTCATCATTCTTAATAATAATAATAATAATAATAATAATAACAATGGTAGTTTGTTATGTACTGTAGTAATGTATGTTGTATATTGTAGGATACTGTTTGTTACATTGTGTCTCAAGCTCCATTTATTAGCTTGTTCTGGAGCTTTTGACATCGAAAGGTCTTCATCAACCAATGGAGGTGAATTATTAATCCACTTCAGCAAAACTGCTTTTACCCAAAATTCAGGCATGAAATAAATTGACTGAATCAGAACTAAAGACCTACTTGTGTAATGAAACCATCCCAGACAAGGAGCTGGTTCTGGCTCCCACCACGGTTTTAGAACAAGAACCAAAAATCAGAGAAAATGAAAAAACTAAAACACAAGTAAAAATTAACCTGTGAACCTTCACTGAAGTGTCTTTAATGACATAATATACATGTGTAATGTGTCAAAAACATGAAGGTGCAGTGGATATATAGAGGTGTATATATAGAAATATATATCATCTCACCTTCACTGTTAACAGTTATTTTTTTATAACTAGTTTGAGTTATCGAATCTGGAGCTGAGAAGGATGAAAGTGAAGAAATAATAAATGATTTATATGAATCAGCTCTGTTAAATAAAACTGAAAGAGAGAGAAAGAAAAGATCAGGAAGGAGGGAAGAGAGCAAGGGAGAGAGACCACTGCCCACACTCTCTCTTCTCTGCTGCATTGCAGATATGGTTCAGGATGGGCTGGGTCCACATGGCTGGTACAACCTGTACCCAAACACATGAGTGTGCATGTTACTGTGTGAAACACTCAACACTCAGCAGATCTTACGTCAACCCTGGACGGACCCGTTAGTAGAGGGCCGGACCCTTTAAGGGTGTCTGAGGCCCCTGGGGGCCACAAGACCACCAAGGTAAATATATGATAAAAAAGAGAAAAATGTGCTCCATGTTCTCATCAGATCCTCACATGACTGAATGAACCATAACTGATCCTCCACACACCGGCTCTAAACCAGCTGTTCCACATGTTCCACTCTTGGGGGATGGGACGTGCAGACCGGGCCCTTGGCCACCGTCGAACCCTGGACGTTGTGGTTGTCTGGCGTGGTCTCAGGATGGACTGAGCTCGGACTGTTTTGACAACTACAGCGGTCCTTTTCATTATTGATTAATCTGCTGATTATTTTCTCGATTAATTGTATTAACTGTTGTTAATCGTTTGTCCTACAAGGTATCAGAAAACAGTGAAAAAAGCTGCGAGTGATTAGTCAGGGACTGAGCGCCTGCTGATGAGCAGCACCCGCTCCCAGGTGACGATGATAGAATGGTGAAACCGTCAGCAAGTTAGTTGATGATTATTAATCTACCGACCAGCCAACCACCAACTCAGACTTGTGAGAATCGAGACTTTTGAAGCTTCAAACGGTGGAATTCAAATGGTGCTGATGCTTGTCTTCAGTTCTCAGACAACGCAACACCTCAGCTGCTGCGACTAGAAGCTGAGATGTTGGATTCTCCCTTAATGCAGCAGCAGACGAATAGTCTCATGGCTCTGCAGGTTGATTTTCTCACAATGAAGTGAAACCTGAAAACTGTTGCAGGTGCTGGAGAGGATGAGCTGAGGGGATTAATGATGATAATGATGGGGGATCTTTAGGCTTCTTCATATGGATAACAGCATTGTGTGTGTGTGTGTGTGTGCGTGTGCGTGTGTGTGAGTGTGTGAGTGTGTGAGTGAGTGAGTGAGAGTGTGTTGATGAGGAAGAATATAACTGGTTGCTGACTCAGCTGCAGACAGTTAGCATCACTTATCACAGAGTGTGTGGTGATAAACACACACTCTGCTCTGTCTGTCAGCCTGATGACTCACACAGGGATTATGTGTGTGTGTTGAGCTGTTGTGCTGACCCATACCAACAGGTCTAATCAGATCTCTGCAAGTTTAAAATATGCAGCGTGATCACTGCAGCAGACAGAAGCCGCTCAGTGAAGCTGCTCAACCAATATTTCTGTGAGTGATGGAGCGTTGCTGCTACGGTGGCCCCCCAGGGACATAAGACATGACCAGAGGAACTGCAGAACTGTAGGAGTTCTGGTTGCATGCGTTCCCCTGTTTGCAGTGTCTCTGGGTTCAGGGCCTCTCCCTTTCCTCTCTGCCGTGTGCTTTGTCCTTACGGGCCACCGTAGAGAATCAGCACATGTAGTCATTTAACTGTCATAAACCTCAGACCTGAACCTGAAGTTCTGGTTCCACTTCAGAACCTTCAGAAACTCAATGAGAAAATATCCTGCTGTATTTTTAAGGAGGCACAGTTCAGCTGTTTGTACTCACGCCCTCTCTCTGACACACACTCTCTCTCTCTCTCTCTCTGCTGTATAAACACAGTGCAGCTCTAATGAGTCTCTGTTTGGTGACTCAGTCTGTTCAACCTGAACATTCAGAAACACATCAGACTGTTCCCGCCTCTGACTTTGAGACCACAGACTGACCCAGAACAAGACCAGACCAGGGCTGATCCTGGTCTGATTTTTTTAAACCAGTCCACTGAGTCAGACTCACTACTTTCTGAACTAAAGTCAGATCAGTGAACCTCAGTAAAAAGGATTAACCTAAACTAGACCAGTATTTGCTGTGACCCCCCTTTGTCTTTAAACCAGGACCAGTTCTCCTCAGTTTCACCTGAACACAGTTTTTTCAGGTTCTTGTCAGGAACGTTGTTTTAAGGATCCTGGAGAACCTGCCACGGTTCTCCTGTGGATCTGGTCTGTCTCTGTCTCCTGTCTCTTCCGTGTGAACCCAGACTGACTCCATAATGTTCTTTTTGTGTGTGTGTGTGTCTACAGGTGTGTTGTCGTCCTGCTGAATCCTCGGAAGAACAAACAGCATCACATCTTCAACAGCTCCAGGTAAAACCCATCAGCCAATCAGAGCTGAGGATTCCACCTGTTTCGGATGTTTCCTTTCTATTCTTCCTGTGACCTCACTCTGTCCAGGTGTTACGCCCAGGTGTGTTTTTGTTGTGTAACTGTCGACTGTTTGTGACCAGGTTCTTTGTGACTGATTCATTAGCTGAACTCATCTTCAGCGTTTCATTGGTCCTAAGATAAAAAACCAACACTTCAGCTACTGTAGCTTCCATGAGTCATAGCAGCAGAACAAGGTTAAACTGATGATGTGAACTGTAGGGCTATAAGAGAGACAATCAGAAACGAGCATTAAGTAGTCACGTGGCCCCTCTGTCTGTTTCCAGGAAGGCAATCACCACCTTAGCGTTTTCTCCGGATGGGAAATATGTCGTCACAGGGGAGGTGAGTCTGCTGCTGGTTTCCTGCTGTTTGAACATCTGGGTCCATCACAGAGCCTGAGTCCGAGGCAGAGCCTGAGTCCTGGACCGGAGTGGCCCTGTGGCCAGGTGGTCTGAGGTTCACGGTCTCTGATCCTGACACCGGGTCGGAAGTCTTCTGCCTCGCTAGGGTCACGGTTCCCATCTGTCTGCTCTGTAAGGCCAAGGAAAGCTGATGTAGTTTGTCAGTCAAATGTAACGGCAGCAGTAGAAAGACTTCCACTTGCCTGGAAGCCTAAGAGGTAGAATTCAGGGTGAGGAGGTCCCAGTGGTCTCAGACCTGTTTATAAGTGAGCAGGTGTGGAGGAGAGATGACTGATCCCAGATCAGTTTGTTTTGCAGGTGCATTGTCTCTGTCTTTATTCGCACATTGATCCTACACCAGGTCCTTTATCTTTTTCTTTTTTTGTCCATGTGCCTTAGCCTCCGTTTGTTTGAGGTCACCTGTTAGTCTTATGCAGAAAATAGGGCCTCAGCTAATGATAATTTTCATCGCTGATGAATCTGCAGATTGTTTTTGCGATCAATCGAGTAATTTTTGAGTCGATGAAATAGACTAGAACCATGGAGAAAAGAAGCCGACGACGCCAAGCATTTGGGTCGAAAATCCAAAGGTTCTGACGTCAGGGAAGCTGAACTGGGAAACGTTAGAATTTATTTCAGCTTTTACAAGTTTTAGTGTAGATTACATTATTTTAAATCAGCTAATTGATTAATAGAGGAATTGTTTCAGCAGAAATATTGTTGCACAAAAACTAATGATAATGGAACATTAAGAGATTTTGCTGACATATCCCCCCCCCCCCCCAGAGCGGTCACATGCCGGCGGTTCGGGTCTGGGAGGTGTCGGAGCGTCTCCAGGTCTCCGAGCTGCAGGAGCATAAATATGGCATCTCCTGTGTGGCGTTTTCTCCAAATGGGAAATACATCGTCAGCGTGGGATATCAACACGACATGATGGTCAATGTCTGGAACTGGAAGGTACCTGAGCGACTGACACCAGGGAATAACTGAGTACTTTTACTCAAGTACTGCGCTACTTGTACTTCACTGAGTATTTCCATTTGTCCAGATGTAAGATGTATCAACAACATTAAACAGACCAGGACTTCATAAAATCAATCAAATTATCTCCAGCCCAACACCTTATAAAAGGTCTGAGGCCCCTCCCTGTGGCTGGCTGACGGGAGGGGGGGGGGTGGGGTGTCAGCTGATGTAGTTCAGCTGGGCCTTCCAGACCAGCTGAACTACATCATTGAGTTCTTTTGCTGTCCTGATCATTGGCTACATATGTTTACTTCAGTGAGAGTCTTGATGCAGGACTTTGACCTGTAGCGGAGCTTTTCTCCTTTACTTGAACTGATGTAAAGGACATGAGTCCTTCCTAAGTCACGCAGAACCATCGCCTGGCGGGTTCGGTCAAAGGTCGGCACTCGGTGGAATGGTCACGTCACTTTCTCCGCTCAGACGTCCCCTCATTATCAGGCGGTGCGTTCGTTCGGTCTGAGTCTGGTTGAACTTTGTCTCTGTTTGTTGTCACAACAGCGGAGAAACACATGGACAGAGGTTATTTAAAGGGCTAGTGTGTGAGTCCAGCTCTGTTCTACAGGGCCACCGCGGTGGGAACCCACCGCGGTGGGAAAGCTGAGAGTGGTGCAGAATATTCGCTTCATTACAAGACTCAGAGCAGAGGTTGAAAAAAGCCGGAGGAAACTAAAATTTAAGTCATTTGCTTATGTAAAATCAAAAAGCGTTGAACAAACCCAACCTTCCACCTGGATGCTGATAAATCTGAAACAGTCTGTCGGCTGCATCAATACAGAAAAAAAATTAAAAATGTGAGACATCCCCCATCTTATGAAAAGATAAGAAGCACCGCACAGTCATTTGTCTCCTCAGCCCTTCATCTTGACTGCAGGCTCACAGAAAGATGAAATCTGAGCCTTCTGGAAAGACCGGGGCTTCTTCCTGACATTTCAGGAACGTTTGGTTTTGGTTTTTTCAATGGTTGGAAAACACTTGAGATTAGAATGAGAAGCGTTTGAGAGATGCTGAGTTTCCTGGATGGAGTGTGTTTCACATTTACATCAGATTCTAAGTTGAACAATGGGATTACATCAACCCTCACTTCCTTCAGCCGTCATTTTGTTTTATTCATCTAATTACACTTATGTACAGGTGCAGTTTAAAGAGGCTAAACATACAAATATAAATGTTGATTATATGCACGTACAGGGGGAATCAGTAGGAATATAATACCTTTATTATCATCATTCTAATGAAAATCAATTCAGGACCAGAAAATGATGATGGCAATTCGTCATTGTTGTTGTTGTCGTTCTGTGTCTGTCAGAAAAACATTGTCGTCGCAGCCAACAAAGTCTCCAGTAAAGTGACGGCCGTCTCCTTCTCCGACGACAGCTTGTACTTTGTCACCGCCGGCAACCGGCACGTGAAGTTCTGGTACCTGGACCACGCCAAGACCTCCAAGGTTCAGACACTAGCCAGTCAGCTGTTGATTGGAACGTACCGCGTGACCACTGTGTGTTAACCTTTCTGTGCGTGTCCAGGTGAATGCCACTGTCCCTCTGCTGGGGCGTTCTGGGCTGCTGGGAGAGCTCAGGAATAACTTCTTCAGCGATGTGGCGTGTGGGCGGGGCCGGCAGGCCTCCTCCACCTTCTGCATCACCTCCTCCGGTCTGCTGTGCGAGTTTAACGACCGGCGACTCCTCGACAAGTGGGTCGAGCTCCGGGTGAGTCAGAGCATTCGATCCCTGTTGGCTTTATATTTGTAGAACTTCCCAGAGCCCAGAAAAGCAGGTTTAATGTGTGTGACTTCGAGTCTGAGGGCGGAGCAGGAGAAGCACAAACGAGCGATACTGACATAAACCTGGGGGCTGGAACACTTTGGGTCCTCGTGCACCCAGCAAGCGGGGGCTGTCTTTGGGATCCAGCTTTTATAAAAATTCCATGGGAATTTTTTTGTTCAGAGGAACTTTGTGTTGATTATAAATTTAAGGCGTTTAAGTGCAAACGGCAGCAAGTACAACACAAACAAACAAAAACACACAGGTCTCAGGTCAGCAGGCAGATTGCTCCAGAGCCAGAGACCACATCCACGGGCCCTGGATCTTATTCTAGACAAGTACCGTGGGGAGCTGGTATTGCCAGATCGGGTGACTTGTAAGTGGTGGATGACGGACCGACGCTCTTCAGTTGTTGAGAACAATCCATGACAAGAAGGTAAAGGGGGTGAGGGGGGATAGATAGGAACAGACACCAGCAGTGTGTTGTAATCACATCTGGGACCTGGATCTGTAGCCTGATGCTTCCTCCAGCAGACACTTATGTCCGGTCTCAGGTGAGGACTTGTTATTGCCCAGTTTCCTTCAGACACAATTCCGCCCTCCTCCAGCGGTGACCACAGCAGCGACCTTTGACCGCTGGCTGAGCTCGGGAACGTCAGTGTGGCAGAGGTCGTGTCCAGTCAGGTGCAGGGGCGGTTTCTCTGTAGCCTCCCTCTGGACTCTGCTGTCTGATGCTTAGCGATGATCTGACGTTTCTCAGTGTAAACCTGCTCTAATGCGACGTTTTTCTGCTTCCTCCACTGCTTCCTGTGTAGAGACTCGATTCTGCCTCAGTAAGTCGTCTTCGTCTCCCGGACTCAGTCACTTCAGCCTGACACTCACATGTTTAATAACCTGGCTCTTTATCCTCACCGGCTGAACTCACTGACTCAGGCACACCTACCTTTCCCCTCTCACCCCATTGGCCGGTATCACTGCAAGCTGCTGCCGCCCATAACCTACTCCCCACCTGATTGGCTGTGTGATGTACCCACCTCTTCACCCTCCACGCTCTGATTCACAGAGGACCATGAATGCAGCATCAATCAGCTCCACCAACATCCATCATCTACTCACCGCTGTAGTACTCATCCAGGTCGGGATCCTGTAGTACTGATCTGGATCCTGTAGTAATGATCTCAATCCTCCAGTGTTCATCCAGTAATATTCATCCTGATCCGGATCCTGTAGTACTGATCCTGCAGCGCTGATCCTGATCCTGCAGTTCTGATACTGGGCCTGTAGAACTGATCTTGATTCTGTAATAACAATCTCAATCCTCCAGTGTTCATCCTATATAATTCATCCTGATCCAGATCCTGTAGTACTGATCCAGCAGCACTGATCCTGATCCTGCACTACTGATACTGATCCTAATCCTGCAGTACTGATACTGGTCCTGTAGTACTGATCTTGCCATAATGATCCTGATTCTCTAGTACTGTTCCAGCAGCACTGATCCTGATCCTGCAGTACTGATACTGGTCCTGTAGTACTGATCCTGATCGTCTGCTACTGATCCTGATCCTGTAGTATTGGTAGTGGTCCTGTAGTACTGATCCTGATCATCTAGTACTGATCTTGTAGTACTGATACTGGTTCTGTAGTACTGATCCTGCAGCATTGATCCTGATCCTCTGCTACTGATCCTAATCCTGCAGTATAGGTACTGCAGTAGTCTTATTGCTGTATTGGTGCCAGGTGGAGCAGCACCTCAGATTCACCAGATCTTTGTGTGATTCTCATTTACATTTTCATTCTTTATCTCATCGGGTAAAAAACACAAAGAACAGAGTGCGTTCCATTCAGAGTTGAAAAGGACTCTACCGGTCTGCCATTGTCCAGCTTTAATTTCACCCATTCATCAAAGCGCTGATGCATCATGATGACCCTCGGTGACCTGAGGAGATCAGATTCACTTTGCCAAAAAACTTCAGAAGATAACAAATCCAACTGCAATGCAGATTCACTTTGCCAAAAACTTCAGAAGATAACAAATCCAACTGCAACGCACCACAGCTGTCTGATGTGTACGTCTCTCGGTCTTCAGTGTTTCCTTACACACGGGTGGACTTTTATTTTGAAGAGTTTACCTTACCTCCCGACAGGAAGGAACAGCAGCATGTAGCATGTCCAAGAAAACATGAGGGGGATGTTCTAGTCTGGTGGGGTCAGAGGTCACAGAGGGCGCCAGGGCAGTTAGACTCATGGGAGTGGAGTTCTGCGCCTGAGGTCATGTCATTTATGAGGAAGGAAAAAGAAGGTGGTGACTGAGAATGAATCAGACGGCGGTGTCTCTGTCTCTTGTCAGCTGAGCCCCGTTGGGTTGAAACCCGGTCCAGTCTGTGTGCACTTCGGTCAGAGCCTCATGCTGGACATGCACAGACCAACTCAGATCTTTGCAGTAGTTTTCCCAGAATTTAGACTGAAAGGTTTCCATGATGCCCTTTTCTTTTGTTTCTTTGTAATACACCTCCACTCATACACTCACTCACTTTTGAGTCTACACTTGTAAGGACCTTCAGTACTTTTACATTGACTGACTTTTTCCAATTAGGGCTGATTGATGTTAGGAAAATATCCAACTGCAGTTATTTTCTACCATGAAGGCCTGGACTCAGGCAGTTTTCCAATGTTTCCTGTGGGTTCGCTGTTTGCTGCCATTTGCTGAGCTACATTGCTGATCAGTTATGGTGATAATGGCAATTTGCTGGCAGGTTTAAATCCTCGCTCTGTCGGTCCATTTGAACAGTAAACTGCAGTCTGTTCCTCCTCCTTGATCAACCCTTCTTTGCTGAGCTCATATGATGGAGACACTGGAGCAGGGTACCATCTCTTAACTAGCTGCAGCTGATTGAACTGACCGGTAACAAGGAAACGAGCGGCTGCTGACTAAACCCTTCGGTTGCTACGGCTCGTTAAGGTACCGTTTACTATATTAACCTCTAATACATTGGTTATAGGATAATTAAAATCAGGTTTTCAGCTGTGACTCTGACCTGAACCAGGCTGTAAGACTTTGAAGACATGACGCCCTCACACTGGTCCTCACAAAGATAGATGTACCAGAGCGCTCACCTCTGTTCATTTCCATTGTGTCATAATTCGGTTCACGATGGTGTGATTCTGACTCACCTGTCTGTCCTCAGACGTCTCAGGCCACCTGTCTGTCTGTCACGGATGAGTTGATCTTCTGTGGTTGCTCTGATGGGACGGTTAGAGCTTTCAGCCCCGTCAACCTGCACTTCCTCTGCACTCTGCCCCGCCCACACTCCCTGGGAACTGACATCGCCAGTATGATGGACGCTAGGTAACACACACCTGACAGGAAACACACCCACACGTGACAGGAAACACACTCACACGTGACAGGAGAAACACACACACTAGACAGGAGAAACACACACACTAGACAGGAAACACACACACCTGACAGGTACAGGATCAGTTCTACAGGATCTGGATCACAGACTGTAGCAGATGTAAAAAGGAAGACACAGTGTTTATTTCCAGGCCTGTGACCTGAGGTCAGCTGACCACTGGACATGTGGACAGGTTACTATGGAAACGATAGAAATGTCAGCAGGGCTCTATTGTTAGTTCACATAAGAACATCCCACAATCCTGCAGCGAGCAACTTATCTCTCCCTCCTTCCCCTCCTCTTTCTCTTTCTCCTCCTCCCGCTCCCTCTCCTCCCCCTCAGTCAGCTGTTCACCTGCAGGTCAGAGGCACGATACCCGGATACGGTAGCGGTGACCTATGACCCCACCAATCGCTGGCTGTCCTGTGTCTACAACGACCACAGTGTTTATGTCTGGGACGTCCGGGACCTCCGAGACCCTCGCAGGGCGGGAAAACTGTACTCCGCCCTCTACCACTCCTCCTGTGTGTGGAGCCTGGAGGTCAGAGTGTGTGTGTGTGTGTGTGTGTGTGTGTGTGTGTGTGTGTGTGTGTGTGTGTGTGTGTGTGTGTGTGTGTGTGTGTGTGTGTGTGTGAGTGTTTGAGAGTGTGTGAGAGAGAGTGAGTTATCTACTCAGCATTTTAACACATCACAGTTGATCCACATTTTCAGCAGGTTTTTGTGTTTTGTTTTCGGTTTGAAGTTTTAACTGATTAAAACCATGAATTCATACTAATTCATAATCATATTTACAATACAATTATAAATATGATTAGATAAATGTATTTAAATCCCATTAAAATACCTTAATCACATCACTATCAACGGATGAATTACCTGGATTTCAGGTGAACTTAAATCAGGGGAGTCAAATACAGAACATCTGAGCACCACTTGCTGTGTCTCCTGCAGGTGTACCCAGAGGGGGGAGGAGGAGAAGCCGGGGGGGGGAGTGAGGCACGTCTCCCCACCGGCTCCTTCCTGTCCTGCTCCTCAGACAATACCATCCGACTCTGGAACATTGATGGCCACAACCTCCTCAAAAGGAACATCCTGAGCCACGTAGGACCACACACACACCTTTACGTTTACATAACATACCTACACCTGTACATCTACCCTCACCTGACACCCTTCTCACCTGACTCTGACCTCTGACCCCAGGACCTGCAGAGGGTCATTTACGTGGACGATAACATAACGAGCCTCCTGGACACGGAGAGCGTTGCTGTCGCCAGTGGCAACACGGAGAAGGCGGGGTCCTCAGGCTTGGAGGGGCAGCAGCCTGACCAGAGCAGGGCGGGCATTAGGACCCTGAGAGTCAGTCCTAATGGACAGCACCTGGCCTCTGGAGACCGTGTGGGCATCCTCAGGTAAGGGGGGGGGCATAGTATGGGGGTATAAACACAGCTGTAAATCTGACCAGGCAGAAGATAGAGTCCAACTAATGCTGCGTGTGTGTGTGTGTGTGTGTGTGTGTGTGTGTGTGTGTGTGTGTGTGTGTGTGTGTGTGTGTGTGTGTGTGTGTGTGTGTGCGCGTGCGCGTGTGTGTCTGTGTCTGTAACCCGCCATGCGTGCTGTAGGATCCATGACCTGGACAGTTTGGAGGAGATCCTGAACGTTCAGGCCCACGACTCCGAGATCCTTTGCCTCGAGTTCTCCAAACCCGATACTGGTGAGAGACACAGGATATAACCAGACGGTCAGCACATACAAAACAATATACAGACAACATGTATGGTACATTACATACAATATAACAACAAAATTCTTATTCACAAGATGTAACATTATATAACAAAATATAAAAGGAATACATACAATATATAACATGATAAAATCCAACCTTTTACAGAATGTTACAAAAGATATACGCAAGCCGCTGGACAATATACAACAAAGTGTAGCACTATCTATAAAACAAACACACACTTACTAAAACATTTTCAATCAATATAGAACAACATGTGTAACACAATATTTACACAATATACATGACTTACTTGAGTATCTGAACTCCTGCTACTCAGATTAAAGATTAAAGACATTAATACAAGACTAATAATTATCTAATGGATTTATTATATAAAAGTTTAACTGACTCATGTAAAACTCTCAGTACCTATTCATTATGATGCTTATACAGTTTTCCTAAAGATACATTTTAAATTTAGGACTTTTTCACTGGAGAATGTTTAGAGTGTGGTATTAGTTCTTCTAGTACTTTTACTAAAGTAAAAGTATTGTTACTCTAATAAAAGAACTAATTCTTTTTCCATAATTGCCTCTGGATCATGAACAAAACTACTAGAAGAAATGGTAGAATTACTTTAAAAGTCCTTTGAGGGTGTGACTCAGTTTAAGAGTCTGGCTGCTCCTGAAGCTGATCTCGCACGCACACACACACACACACACAAACACACACGAATTAGCTTGAGTGACATCACTTCCTGTAGCTCTTTGCACAGTTTGAAGGGTTTAGGCTCTGAGGTGTAGAGACTGTAATGAATCACTGAACAAACATGAGAATAAAGCTAAAGACTTGTCATATGACAGTGACACCAGAGAGGAGACAAGACAACAGGTTGTCCACCAGGACTCAAAATGTTGTCGAGAGAAAATCCAGTCCTACACAGTTACACCTTCAAAATAATAGCCTTCAAAATACTAATGTTTTGCCGTAGGGAAGAAGAAAAACTAGGAAGCAATAACTCAGGAATGCTCCCATGCTGATGTTTCGTTTCAGGGTTTAGTCGACTCTTTTCATGGAAAATTAAATCTTCTAAATTTTCATCATTTCTACAGAGCAAAAGATAATCCAGCTTTTTTCCTCCTCACCTTTTTTCCTGCTGAGGCAGCCTCTATGTGTATTCTGAAAGCCAGATTCATATTGCGGGAGGTCAAGGTTTTGGTTCAGACATATTTTCACATCAGTATTATTCATGTTTTTATATTTAAATTTTTTATTTTGACAGAGGAGAGTTTGTGTGTGCATGTGTTGGCTGTAATGACCCCTACAGCTTATATGGGACGCTGGCAGCCTTGACAGTGACTCATTTCATCCGCGTGTCAGTGACAAACAGCCTCATTAACATGATTATGTAATAATTAACATTAGATGTAAGTGGACCGAGTGCATTTCAACCATAGTTGCAAAAAAAGAAAGAGATCAAAAGTTTTATTATTATTAATCACACAGAACCAACAAATAAAACAAAGCTGTGCATGAGTTACCAGGAAACATTAACGCTTAAACCGTCGATCTCTGTCTGTCTGTCAGGTCTCCAGTTATTAGCCACAGCCAGCCGGGACCGTCTGATCCACATCCTGGATGCCGGCAGAGAGTACGGTCTGGTTCAGACTCTGGACGAGCACTCATCCTCCATCACCGCTGTCAGGTTCGCCGGTGAGTCTCTGAACCTGCCCCCTAACGGTCTGAGGTAAAACTCGTAGAGAGGATCGTTAGAGGAGCCGGAGTGGAAAGTAACTGAGTACGTTTACTCAAGTACTGTAGACAAGTAGCATTTTGAGGTACTTGTACTCGAGAATTTTCCTGTCGAGCCACTTGATGCTTCTGCACCACTACATTCATCTGACAAAATCATATGAAGCTTCAATATAAATGAGACATTAATCGATTAGGAACTGACAGAAAATGAAGTGGCAGCTTTTCTGATAATAGTTTAAGTCGTTTTTCACATAAAAATACCAAAAACATCACATTGTTCCAGCGTCTCCTTTCAATAAATGTCCTTTATTTGAATCATTTTGAGGCCTGGAAGAGGCGGCGCTTTGAAGGTTTCACATCAGACTCCGGATAAGTGCCTCTACAAACCCAACATCAACTCCTTAGGAAAACGATCAGCAGATCAATCAACAATGAAAATAATCATTAGTCGAAAAATTAAGCGTTAGCTCCGCTTCAATAATGACGATCTAACGATTTAATGCTCGCAGTGTTGTACTGTAGCTTTTAACTTGATCATGCTTGTATCCATTCAGTGAAGTAACTGTCAGAGTGTTGGTCCAGTTTGAAGTCAGAAACGACTCCAAACTTTTCCTCCATCGCTGGTTTTTATTGGCCCTTTTTAAAGTGTCGCCAGGTAAAGTTAGCACTAGAAGCCACCTCCGCTGCTGGCGCTTGTCCTCTGACGTCACCTTCTTCTTGTGTCCATCAGCCAATGAGGGTAAAGTGAGGATGATCAGCTGTGGGGCAGATAAGAGCGTCTACTTCCGCACCGCTCAGCAGGTGAGAACCACACCAAAGTGACATCACTTTCTTGCCAAGAGCAGGTCAAGTCTGAACATGTCTGTTCCTCTCAGATCCAGGTCGGGCTTCTCACCTGGAAACGTTTCAGGTCCGAGATCCGAGAGCCCCGCCCTCATGTTTAAGTGTCTCAGAGTGAGGGGGGGGTCATCTCTTTGTGGGGGTAGTCTTTTTGTGGGGGGTTGTCCCAGGTTGGTGGTTTTCTCAGACTAGGGAGGTTTCAGGGTGGGGGGTGTCTCTTTGCGGGGGGCTGTCTCAGAGTGGGGGGTGTCTCACACTGGGGAGGTTTCAGAATGGGGGGTGTCTCAGTCTGTGGGGGCTGTCCCAGAGAGGTGGGGTTTCTCAGACTGGGGGGCTGTCTCAGAGTGTGTGGAAATCTTTACAAAATCAGCCTATAAATAAAACCCTGTGAACTCAAGGGTTTTCATGTCTGAAAATGTAACTAAGTACATTTAGTCAGGTACTCTACTAGGTACAACTGTGAAGTACTTACATTCATTTTATGTTAGTTTATACTTCTACTCTATCTTTTGAATTTCATTTATTTTACAGATTCAAATTGTCAACATAAAATATAATGAACCAATAAACCGTTATTATTATAGTTATCATTTTTTTAATTTATTGATGCTCAGGGGTAAATCCACATCTACCCAGCAGCAGAGCATAAAACCGTTAAACTCTGCTCCACATTGTAATCCAGTATCATTTAGATTACTCTGCATAATCAGTACTTCTACATCAGGTACATTTAGATGCAAAGGTTTTGTAACATTTGAAGTGCAGGACCTGAGTATTTCTACATGTCTCCTTCGCCTGTGTTTAGAGGAACTAGTATCAGCTAACTCAGAGCTGCTTCCGTGTCCCTTGCAGTGCATTCGTCTCAAAGAGTCTATGTCGTTGTGTGAAATATTTAATAACATGAGATATTTGAGCTGAGTCCCCGTGTGATGAGATCAGAGATGATTGATCATGTATTTGTTCCCTTTTTTCCGTTATTACTTGGCTTTGGGTTCAGTCGCTGTTATTATCCTTGTCGCCTCTCGTGTCCCTGGTTTCACTGCACCTCTTGTCCCCCCTCTTCGAGGCATGAGTGCCCCTGCCCCCCCCCCCAGACACAGTCAGACAGGCCAGATTTCTAACCTGCCATCCTCTGGTCTCTTTTCCTCTCCTGTTCCTGGGGGGGTGCGGTCAGGCGGAGGGGGGGTTGGAGTTCACTCGGACTCATCACGTCGTCAGGAAGACGACTCTATATGACATGGACGTCGAGCCAACCAGGAAGTACGCAGCAGTGGGCTGTCAGGACCGCAGCATCAGGTAACTTGCACCTGTTTGAGAGTGTGTGGTCTGGGTATTGGTAATGTTGTGGGGACCTAAATCACATTATGGGGAACTGTCTTCTTGCAGGGAAAAAAAGCAACAGTTTAAAGATAAGAGCGAGACTCCAGGAAATTAATGTAAATCCCTTTAATGTCCTGTGAAGTCATGGAGACGCAACTCTGTGTGTGTGCTTATGTGTGTGCGTGTGCGTGCATGCACAGGCGCAGTAATCCACCTGCAGCAAAACAAAGCGTCTTCAGGAGGATTACCAAACAGGCAGCAGAAGGAGGATTAGGATTAATGCCATGATGCTGTCATCTTGTTCCTCCTCTTCCTCTTCTCCTTCTTCCTGTTTCTGTTTTTATTTCCTTCATCGCACTAAACATAAAAACCCTAATGGTACATTCAGGTGCTGTTGGAAGCTTCGCCTCTGAAAAACCTGACACTGACAGACACACACTCAGTTTTTATTTGTTTTTGTTCCATGTGTGTTTTCAAGGTTTATTTTTCTGTCTCTACAACTCAACAGCAAAATCCTGTTTGACAGAGAAAATGCCAACATTCTTTGTTTGTTTTGGTGATATAAATAGCAGAGTCACAATGCTGACAGCAACAAGAGGTAGAATGTAGGAAAGAAGAAGTAAAAGATGGTACAAATAACAACCATGAAATATTGATAATTATAAATGAATCGTAAATATGGAAAATGGAAAATACTCCAATAAAGTACAAATACCTCAAAACTGACTCAAGCACTGGAGCATTTCACTTTTTTTTTTTTAAACTGCAGATGCTTAAATATATATCCATAATATATTAATATGTCTCATCCAATATTTACTTTTATTATATTTCTCTACATAATAAAGCTACATATTTGGTACTTAAAGTAACCTAAAAGCAGCTGGAAAAAGGCCAGATGTTCTGAGATCTAAAAGAAAAACGCAAACCGAAAACGCAGGCCACTGTCGGATCAGTCAGAATAATGAGGAATAAAATCTATACGGTCTCACTGTAACATACAAATCCACATCTAACAGCTAAGCGAGGGACTTGCACAACAACAACACAAAAGCCAGTTTAAACCCTGAGTCTCTTTATTCCCTCAGTGTAAACGTTTCCTGTGAACTAACCGCAGAGTGATGATGATGAAGATTGAGCAGAATGATATCATAGACCATTACTGATGGATGGTTTCATCCTTCTCCTCCTCCTGCAGAATCTTTAACATCAGTAACGGCAAACAGAAGAAGTTGTACAAAGGCTCTCAGGGAGAGGACGGCACCCTGATTAAGGTAGGTCTGGTGTCGCCGTGGCAATGTGATTCGGACAGATCACGCTGGTACTGACTTCTCCTCCTCCGTCCTCCGCAGGTGCAGATCGACCCATCAGGCCTCTACATCGCTACCTCCTGTTCAGATAAGAACATCAGCATATTCGACTTCTACTCTGGAGAGTGTGTGGCCACCATGTTCGGACACTCAGGTCAGTACCTCTGGGTCGTTCGGTCCGTCGCTGTCTCCTGGTCGTCTCTGCGTGGACGCCTGAGAGGCTGCTGTGTTTTAATCCTTCATGACCACCGTCTCTCCATGTATGCGTTCATGTATGGATGAATCTATGGTTGTGTGAATACATGAATGTTATTCATTAAAGTGTTGATATATGTGCGAATGAGTGAGCGTTTGCATTAATGTAAACTCCAGAGAGGTGACGAATGAAAGGAAAATCTTAGTCAGGGGTCGGACAGACATGGGTCCAGCATTCAGGTCTGTATCGGTCTCTGGATGCTCACGCATGCAGTCGTCTGCTTGAGGAGAATATGATGAAGGCTGACCAGCCTGACCGCATCTCTGTAGATCATAGTCTTTGGTAAATGTGTGTATGAATGAATGTGACTATGAATGTGTGTAGCTCAGGTTTCTCTGGGTCGTGAGTAATGGTCCTCTTCCCGTCTCTCTCTCTCTCTCAGAAATTGTAACCGGTCTGAGGTTCAGCAGCGACTGCAGACACCTGATCACCGTCTCCGGAGACAGGTACGTCCCAGCTTCCTCGGCTTACGCACTCGCTCAAATTGGGGAAAACCGGCAGCACAACAAGATGTCCGCTCGTGTGTGTTCACATCAAACGCTGCTCCTGACCCCTTTTATCCTCGTGAGGAGATTCCCATTTGTTTTTGAGAGTGGATCAGTGTGAACATGGCTCAGTGTGTTAAACGACATCCTGAAGGAGTGACCGCTCATTTCACCCTGTGTGTTGAGCTGTAACTAAATGATGTGACTGAACTGTGATGAATCACATCGGTGACAGTGCTGATGTTGACATTTCATGGCTTTTAAAATGGTTGAGCACTTAATCTGCTGTCTTAAATGATCCTGAACCTTTCAAGGCTGAATGTGACACAGACTCAAACGTCTGGACTCATTTACCTCATGAACATTACAGAACAGAAGTGAAGTTAATGGCCTCGGAGCTGGAGGCGGAGCTACGCTTTAATAAAACCTGCCTGTGTGTGTGTTTGTGTGTGTGTGTGTGTGTGTGTGTGTATGTGTGTGTGTTTGTGTTTCTGAGCAGCTGTATCTTCGTGTGGCGTCTCAGTCCTGAGTTGACCATTAGGATGAGGCAACGACTCGCTGACCTCCGACCCTCCGGCAGCAACCACAACTCCCAGAATGCACGTCAGCAAAGAGCGGTACACCTGAGGTAAATGTCAAGCTGGTTTCACAGCTGCTCGTATACCTGACGTGTGTGTGGCTGTTTGTTTAAAAAAAAGTGCAACGCAACACAAGTTTTAGGATGAGATGAAATGAAATTAGATGTGTTTCTGAACATGAACCCTCAGAAACACATGACTACAGTTGTGTTCACAGGTAAACTGAGTGTACAAGAGACAACAGGATGGGACCTGGACACTATGGAGCAATTACAAATAGAAAAAACCTGGTGAAATAGTTTAACAGCATAATCGAAAATTAAACACATTTAAAAAATTGTGAATATAAAGTGAATCAATCAATTTATTAAAACTGCCTTTTTTTTTTTACCATTTTTTTGATTGAAGTTCAAAACCTGCTAATTAAACTAAAATTCTCCAAACGTCGTGTTTAATGTTACAATTAAAAGCGTACTGAGGAATCCACAGAATTTGATTGAGGATGTGTAAAGTATTTATATTTATAAGTACATTGAGTTTTGGCCAAGTCAGTCAGTGGAGGAAACCCAGTATTAAAAATTGTCCTCATTGTCATTATACAGTAAATTTTAAAGTAAAAGATGCAATACAGTGTTTTCTGTGAAATATTGAAAACTATACTTAAAATATGCAGAAGTTAAAACATTAAAAACGTAAAATAAGACATTAAATGAAACTTAATATCATTGTTTTATTATGTTCATTGTCAGGTTCAGGCTCTAAAACTGATCTTTCACAGAATATACTTTACAAAAATTTACATACAAGGTCATTATGGTGATTAATTCAAAATTACATATGAAAAGTGAAAAGAGGTTTTATCCTGTTGGATAACATTATCTAGTTTTCCATATTTGTTTTATCTTAAAATAATTAAATTAGATGAAAATCATAACATGTTCAACAACTTCAGCTGACCATGAGGAGGCTTGAGCTGTCGTTGTCTTTGCGCAGCAGTGAGATGTCGTCTCCTCGTGTCGTCACCATGTCGTCTGACAGCGACAAGGAGGAGGAGGAGGAGGAGGAGGAGGAGGAGCTCAGCTGTCCATATATGCTCACAGCAGAAGGCCTGGAGGAAGAGGAGAGAGGTATGCCACCATGGTTACGCATCACATCACACCAGTGACACCAGCTGATGAGTTTTATTTAGTCAGTCAATGAAGTAGAATCAGAAACTAACATATCATAAAAAATTTACGTGAAATGGGTAAATGTTGTTGGCTGATCGGAATAAAACGTGTCCGGTTCATTTCCCTCAGATTTGTGCAATGAGAAGTACAACTCTCTGGACTCCCAGCGCTACAGAAATGGCAGGAAGGTCAGAGAACATGTCCTAAACACTGTCTCATTGTCTTTGTTTCAGGTGTTTTTTTTAGTCGCCCGACAGACAATACTTTTCAATATTAATTTAAAAATATTTTTACTTCTGATTAATCCACGGTTCATTTTTTGTTTGGTAAAAATGGTAGGTTGTATTTCTTTTGGGTCAGAAACAGCCTTTCTCTCTCTGTAGTTACAGAGAGGAAGGTTCAGGATGTTTCAGATCCATTTCTCTCTGACTCCTCAGGAGACGTCGGGGGGTCAACTCCCCCGCCGTCGCTGGTCCAGGAGGACAGGCAGCGCTGACGGTGTCTTCATGGTGAAGTCCATGTTGGACCTGAGACTGCTGGACTCCTACTGTCCCGACAGACAGGAGGGGCAGCAGGTGGAGCAGGAGGAGGTCAGGATACCAACAGATACTACTCACCAAATGCCATTTAAAAAAAAAAAAAAAAAAACTAAACAAAAAAACCCTTAGTTTTCTACCACTTGATGCGAACAAAGTGCTAATTTTACAATTTGTCTCCCAAAGATGAAGACGTGTCCCCTCGATGATAGCCATTCCCCCTGCAGACAGAGGAGGGGTCAGGGTGTGGAGGTGGGACTTCACAGGACCAATCAAGAGCTGGGGAGCACCATCAGTCTGCAGGTCACCACTGCATGGGTCAGAGATCACACAGACGCATGAAAACACACAGTTCAGCTGGTCATAATAAATCGTTCCGAAATCAGGTGTCGTTTACAAGGTTGTCTTTAGGGCTTTGTCTTGTGTCTCCGAGTCTTCTTCAAGGCCCAAGTGTCACATGACTTCAGTCGCATGACAACAGGTTGTCACCCGTGGTGGGGGGGGGGGGGGGGGTGTAGCCCCTGTCTCTGTGCACAGGTCAGAGAAGTTCTATTCGCTACATAAGGCCATGAGATATGGTTGAAAACTCCAGTGAGTGAATGAGAAATTTGGAGTATCTGTCTCCACGGTGATGAACGAACCTCCACATTCGGACTGGTTGAGTCGACGGAGTATGTTTCTGTCCATCCAGGTGGAGGACGATGGGGCGAGGACCAGTCAGAGGCCAGACTTCATCCTGCTGTCCAATCAGAGCCCAGACAGGGAGGATCCTGTGCTGTATCCCGACCAAGGGGAAGATAGAGTGAGCCTGGTAGGCAGGTAGGACGGTTTCCCTTCTGGTTTCAGGATTCATTAAGACTGTGAGTGACATCTATGCAAACCTGTCCCACTCTTCTAAAACCCGCCCCCTGCTGTCAGTGAGTTCCAGGTGAAGGAGGCGTGTCCTGCTGCAGCAGGCGGGCGACAGGACAAACCCAGTCCAGACAGCGGCTGCTCACTGGGTTTCAACTCCAGGCTGTCCAGTCCAGACAGACCTGCGGGAGACGGTGGGACACGTACAGAGAGACGGGGATTCAATTTCAGTGTACCTGTCTGTCACTCACCTGTCTGTCATCAGTCCACCTATCTCACTCTCTCATCTTGTCCTTCTGTCACTCAGACTCGGAGCCCACGGAGCCCCTCAGTGGGGACGGAAACTCCTCTGAGCTGGAGATGGAGGAGGAGGAGGATGACGAGGACGCAGGAAGAGGAGGAGGTGTGGAGGTCGGGATGTCCCAGCAGGTCCCTCAGACTCCGGACCAGGAAGCTTTCCTCAAGGAGCACTTTGTGACCCTGGCCGACCTTTCAGCCTCAGGTACAGCAAGAGTCCACAGTCTGAAACCACACCAGCACCAAGGTTCAACATTGTCAGTGCAGCTGCTGAAAACCAAAACCAGGGCCTCAGGGACTAAAGAGGTTGAGAGTAGCAGAGGTGACAGTTTATTGATGGTTCATCACGACCAGAGAAACTAACCTTATACACAGTCAGTTATAAGATTGATATTCTTAAGGGTTGTTGATGCTTGGTTCACCTGCACAGCTTCCAGAATTTATCTGATAGCCAAGGGTGGGTTAATGAACAGGTCATCCAGGCCCAGGTCCAGGTTCAGGCTCGGGTGGTCTCATAACTTGTCTCATAACCTGCCCTGTGGTCTTGGTAAGAATTATCTTGGGGGGGGGGGTTGCGTTAGTTTACTTGCTGCATATTCTCAGATAAACAGCAGGTTTTTTGGGCAACCAAAACACAGAGCTGGTCCATCTTAGCCATAACAGCCAGGGTTTCTCTTCAAGTATCCGAGTCCTCTATCTGTGTGTTGACAGGGAGTCCGAGCAGAACATCTCACAGTTCCAGTGAGAGTCTCAGCATCTCCTCCAGGTTCCTCTCCCAGAATTCAGCTGGAAGGTAAAACATCCAGTCACTGCCTCACACTTTGATCTCAGCTCATCAGACACCAGCTGAACTCCAATGAGAAGCAGCTGACAGTTTTAATCTGGTCTCAGACCGGGACTGTGAGTCCGGATCTGTCAGACGTCCCCCTGGTTCTGTCCATCGTCCTAATGTTGCGTCAGGTCTCTGTGCTTCCAGATCATTCTCCGCCTCTGATTTTTCCTCTTCTCCTCCTCAGTCGGGCTGTGTTTCCTCTCCCGTCTCGGACCGGCGGGGGAGACTGGGAAGCGGGAGCAAGGGAGGCGAAGGCCCGTCCTCTGGTCTCGGAAGTCCGACCTCTAATGGAGCAGCAACACAGCAGGACCCAGGACAGGAGGGTGTCATGGAACCAGGACCGAATTCAGAAACAGTACCAGGACCAGACCTCCTTACTTCAGGACCAGATCAGGACCAACCAGGACCAAACACAGACCCCTCAGGTCAAGAACCAGATCCAACAGGGTACAAATCAGCTCCAGAGCCAGGTTGAGGAGGAGGAGACTTGCTTTGCTCTGCTGGCCCACCGGCCATCCCCACTAAAGAAGAAGATTCATACAGGTGTGGAGTCCAAGAGGAACCTGGGCCCAACGGCCCGGGCTGCAGCCTCACATCTATCATCCTCTGGACTCCGGAAGACCCAGTCAGTCCACAGCCTGCTGAGCGATACAGGTAACACTGTAGACATCAGGACAACAAAACGAAGAGCGAAATTATGACCTAAACTGTCGAGACAAGACTTAAAGGACTTTAAACTTGTCTTAGATTTGTCTTAGAATTTTCTTAGACTGGTGTTAGACTTGTCTTAAAGTACTTTAGACTTTCAATTCAATTCAGTTTTATTTCTATAGCTCCGTATCATAACAGATTTTATCTTAGGGCTCTTTTCATATAGAGCCAGTCTAGACCAAACTCTTTATAGTTGTTATTTACAGAGATACAACATTTCCCCCATTAGCAAGAAAAACTCCCTTTAACAAGTAGAAACGTTGAACAAAATGTGGCTCGTGGAGGTCGGGGGTCAGTCTTAGAACTGTCATAGATTTGACTTACACTTTTTGTAGACTTGTCTTAGACTTGATTTACAGGACTTAAAGTTTCTCTCTCTCCGTCAGGCGACACGTCTCTCACCCAGTCAACCTCTCATCTGTCCAGAGAGGTCCCCCCTCAGCTGCTCCTCCCCCCTCAGCGTCCCACCACACTTCCCTCGTCCCCTAGACGTCCCCCATCATCCACATCCCTATCGTCTCAGAGACCCAGCCCCGCCTCCCCCAGGTCCCCCCAGCAAGAAACAGCCGTGGCTCCGTCTGCTGCCACCATACCGAGGAAGTCTTCATCGTCCGCCTCAACTCCGTCGGCACCACGCTCCTACATGAGCCCCACCGCCAGCTCCATGGCCAAAATGTCCCGCTCCGTCTCCATGGGTGACAGCCTCAACATCCCTGAACCCGCTGAAGATCCTGCAGTGACATCATCTTCGTCAGCGGTAACCACCTCCTCTCAGGTCAAAGAACCTACGCCTCCTCTGGTTGCCGTAGTACCCTCCAACGCAGCTCTGGCAACGCCCCCCCACGCCGCCATCGTCCCCGTTGTTGCCACCTCCTCCTCCTTGTCCTCATCTCTGGGTAGCCATGGTAACCAGATGGCCCCTCCCCCCCGTGGTCTACAGGCTCGGGTCCCCGGCAGCAGCAGACCGCTCCCTGACAAACCCTCAATCGCCTCCTTCTCGCCATCGTCCAAGACCACCGGCAGCTCCTCATCTTCTTCCTCCTCGTATTCCACTTCTCGGCCTCTGCCGGTCTCTGTCTCCCCCCTGACCCCCTCCCAGCAGCAGGAGGAGGAGGAGGAGGAGCCTCAGACTCCTGCTGGGGGCAGCGCTGAGCAGAGGGACGACGCAGGTTTGGATCATCAACCTCTTCCTCTTCTCGATCCCTTCATCCTGTCATCTCTACATCTAGGCTTGGGGCTCTGGCTCTGTCCCTCCTCCTCACCCTTCTCTTCATCTCTGCACTCCACCTCCTCCTCCTCCTCCTCCTCCTCCTCCTCCTCTCGCTCCGCACTGATGGGTGAGATATTCACTCCTCTTTGTTTGATATTGTTCTTTGTCATCTGTTCTTCTCAACATCTCACCTTTTTCTTTCTTTACTTTTTCTGTTCTTTTTCTTCTTCTTCACTTCCTCCATCATATCAGAGGTATGTTTAGGTGAAATAAATTAAGAAAACAGGTGAGACACACCATCGGTTTCAGGGGCTCAACCTGTTTGATCAATGAAATGGTGTATGTGGAAGCAGGAGCCACTCAGCTGTCAGTACTCATTTTTTACATCAAAGAAAATAAAATGTTTGCCAGAGTAACACCTTCTGTCCACTGACTTCATCCCTTCATGAAACGGAAGGTAGAAAAATCAGAGTGACCTTAACTTCTGCTTCTCTCTCTCCCTGCTCAGACCAGCGAATCAGTGTGGAGACCTGCATGGCTCTGACCAATGAGTTGAAGAGCTGCTTTAAGAGAGCCACACACCTGTACAGGAAGGTGAGTGTCACATAAGACAATAAGAAAACACAGGCTGACGGCAGACAAGACACACATCACACATCACACACTCCTACCTGGTCACAGATAATGACTGAGAGGGAACCATTTTAATGGTCTGTGAACGTGGAAGACTGGATCGGACTGACCTAGTCTGAGCTGGTGTTCCTAATAAACTGACAGCTGAGTGTATGGTTAGAGTCAGAGGGAGTTAATCTGAGTTGTGTTAATTATGTTCAGTATGATTAGAACTTTAAACAGGCACCTTCTTTCAGTTCAGTGGAGCTTAACCAGCTGTTTTAGCAGTATGTGAACCAGGTTGACCTCTTCAGACCACAGGCAGTTGGCCAGAAACCACCAGAAATCCAACAGATTGTCGGTCAGGTAAGCAATCAGGCATCGTCAGAAGTTTCAGACCGATTCGCGGTTCAGATCAGTCCGATCCTTTGTGGTCTTTCAGAAAAAAGATGCTTTGGATCAGTCACTCGGTAGTTTAGGTGAGTTAGTTGTTACTAAGAACTGAGGAAGGACTTCACACTCAAACTGGGTCAGATCCAGTTCATTAGGAGATCCTCACTTATCTTGGAACCCTGAGGGACCCTAAGGGGCCCTGAGGGACCCGGAGGGACCCTGAGGGAGTCTGAGCAACCCTGAAGGACCCTGAAAGATCCTTAGGGACTTTGAGGGACCTTCAGGGCCCTGAGGGAGAAGTGTGTTTTCAGGGTAACCTTCAGTCTGATCTCACCTGTCTCTCCTCCACCTCAAGGTGAGCGGCCTCTCCACTGACGACTCCGCCCCCGACCTGCGTCAGATGGCCATCGTCCTAACAGAGGCCTTCCAGACCATGAGGGCGGAGCTAGACTCCCTGCCACTCGGTGTGCCGGGCATGCTGGGAGAGGAGGGGGGGCTGGGAGGAGTGGGGGAGCCAAAGACGGCGGCTCTGCTGGAGGAGTACTCCCTGCTCCTGCTGCAGGCTGTACACAGGAGGATTAACACCACCACATACTGAGCCACACTGGTCCTCCTCGGTCGCTCCGGAGGATCAGTACAGCACCAACACTTCCTCTTCATCACCTCTGATTGTCGTCGTCTCTTCGTCCTCCTCATCGGACTCCTCATCGGACTCCTCCATCCTCTCCTCTCCTTACTTCTCTCCTCCTTTTTTCACGTCATCCTCCTTCTCCCTCTTTAGGCGACTTTCCCTGCGTCCTTTCCTTTCGTTCCTGTCCTCGTCCTCTTCCTGCTCTCCCTCATCACCGGTTTAACCGGTTTAACCAGTCAGTTTCACACAGAGGTGCATCCTTTGCTGCATTCATGGAAAATGGGAGCAAAAGAAACTGCAGACTATAGAGGGACCTACTACAGCCTGGGTCTGTGTGACTAACACTTGTTCGTTTGGTCATTAATAATTGACAGAACTTTTTTCAGGGTCCTCTGTTGCGTTGTGATGGGCGTTACCGAGGCAACGGCAGCTTTCTTAGGAAAGAGGTGGTCGATTAAGAAAACCCTGATCTTCACTCCGAGCTGTGACCGACTCCACACAGACCACACAGAGGTGTCACCTCTCTCTCCTCCTCTTCATCGTACACCATCTAAATCTCCTCCTCCTCCTCCATTTTTCTCCATGTAGCACTTCGTCTTCCTCTTTTACCATTTTTTCCTCTCCTCCTTCCATCTCTCCCCTTCTTTTCTGCTTTGTTCTCCTTCATTTTCTCCTTCCTTTTTTTCCCCTCTTTGTCCTTTTTCTTTTTCCTACTACTCATCTTCACAGGTGAGGGATCTGAAGCCATTATGATTTTTTCTGAATTTTTAATCCGTTTTTATTCTTATGCAAGAATCGTCCTCGACTCAAAAGAAGAGGACCAATAAACAGACAGTTTTGGAAAACCTGAGTTGAGGTTGAGACTCTCAGGAGCTCGGACGTTTTTAACGGATTGTTTTTTTTAAAGAAAGAACCATGAGGATATTCTGACACCTTTGGCTCTATTTCATTCCTTGAAGTTCAAGCAGTTTGTTCGGATCAGAGCAAGTGAACTGCAGCTTCGGTGTCCCGTCACTCTGAAGATTGATCATCGATTATTGATCATTGTCGTAGAAACGTTGATCTTAGACTGTAGAGAAGAGACTCTTATGAGACTTTCAGTCACTGTTTGGTTTGATCAAACTTTGTCTCCCCATTTTTTGACGTAACCTTTCTTTCCTGAGTTCAGCTGAAGCCGACAGAGACTTCCTGTTCAAGACGAGTAGCAAAACGCCAACACCAGAAGGTCACGTGTGATTTTTACTGTTTATTTTCTGAACTGACTGTTTCTGGCGTTTCTGACGTCCTGAACAGTCGTCACACTACTGCACACCTCACACTGTCTTCACCTGAAACACCCAGGAACCACTTTACAGACTGATGTTTTTAGTCTTTGCTTATTTCTAATGTTAATGTAGGATTTTATAATTGCTTTTACTGGGTTTAAATCTGGGCTCAGATTATTTCTAATAGTTTCTTGTAACTGACTTTCAAAGCGACAGGTCAAAGTTCAGCTTGAAATGTTTTTCATGTTTTTGTCTAACTTCAATAAAAGTTTGCGACTTCCTTTGATGTTTGTGTTTTTAAGAACTGGAATCTGATTGGATGTTGTGAGGCCTATGAGCTCACAATGGTGGCTCACTGATCCAGGTCCATCATCATGGAGCATGTTCTGGGAAAATGCAGGTGTGAACCCCGCTCTGTGACCAGAACATGCGGCGGTTTGTTTTTTTCGTCCATCACATCAAGGAACAGGACCAGTCCGATTCGTTTGATTTCTTCTAATTTCTGGCAGACTGGGCCACTTGTGGTCGCTAGAGATGCACATGGAGACGCCTTCTGATGCCAGACGTGAACTAACCAACTTAGACCCCACCACCTGTGATCGGATCACATGTTAATGCAGGTGTGGCCAGGTGTGAATGGGGACTTGCTTTTCACCAGATAGCGACACCCCTTTGACAGGCTTGTGTGTGATTGGTCAGCTGATCTGACGTGAGCGTAAGCGGAGTGGCCAGCTGCAACGGAGACAGCTTCAGTGTAACGTCGATACGTGGTGACTTTAAGCCAGAGGATGAGAGAAACTATGAGTGGAAACAGGAACCACAGCAGCAGCAGTAGCTCTGCAGTCATTTCTGTTTATTCAGAAACAAACATGATTAGATATGTGTTTGTGTGTATAATGCAAATCAGGAATGAATCACAAAACACCAAAGGCCACAGGTATCATTATTCCTTGAAAATCATTATGAGCCTGAAGAGATTTAATTCAGTTTCCAGCTGCTTTTGTTTTCTTCCTTTAATCATGAACTCGATTCCTTTGTCGATTTGTCAAATGTGTCTGTGATATCATTATTATTATTATCACTACTATCATTATTAAAATCGGGGTTTTCCACTGGGTTCGTTTTAATCGGACCATCCTTCAGTTTTCTTGTCAAACGCTCATCAGATCGACCTCAATCATCTCAGCGTGCTGTTGAGCTGGTAACCATGAGTACTACAGTGATGGAAAGTAACTAAGCACTTTTACTCCAGAGCTGTACTTGAGTACGACATTGAAGTACTCTCAACGTTTCAGAGTAAATACTGCGGTGCTTTTTAACACAGTACTTTTGTCTGAAAGCTGCAGCTACTGGTTTCTTTTTAGAATGAAATTTAACAAAATAACATCTGATAGGTTCTTAAAATACAGATTAAACCCCTAAAATTTTGAGCCAAATTAAAGCTGAGACCATGCTCTTTAATGTAGAATTAATTATTTTATTTCAGAGTGAATGTGATGAAGCGCAGAACCTGAGGAGCAGAACAAATACTTATGGTCTGGACACCATCAGTCACAGGAGACATTTTACCTGCAGTGTATTCTTTTACTTGGATTTGATTTGATTTGACTACTTATTCTACTTGTAATTGACTATTTTTACTTGAGTGAAAATCTGAATATTTCTTCCACCACTGATGGGATCAAAAGCTCCAGGAAAGCTACTAAATGGACCCTGAGGTAATTTGTTTTGTCAGCTGCTGTTTCTGAACTCACCAATGAAGCTGAGCTCAAAAAGAATCTCACGATTCTGAAGCATTATCTCTGATATTGCCGTTTTAGAAACAAGAACAAAGTTTTGATTTGGATTATTGTGACGTCATCTGTTGTTGCTGTCAATCATTTAAGACTCAGATCAAAGAAACACCTCATAACCACAGGAAATTGCCCATGCTACCAAAACAAAAGTCCAGCCTTCATGGTCCAGTCTCTTAACTGAAAAGATAGGTTAATGACGCGAGGATGTCTCACTCCTACCCTGGTCCTGGGGCCGTCAGAGTGGGAAGAGAAGGAACCCGGAGAAGATGGTAAAGTTTCGGGAGTCGTCGTAGAGCCGGTAGCTGGCCGGCAGGCCGAGGCGGACTCGGTCACCCTCCTCCAGCTGCAGAGCCACGCTGTTGGACGTGGAGGCGTAGCCGCCATGGTCATTCAGGTCCAGGTTGAAGATGATCGGCTGGTTGTTCCTGTACAGGTAGAGACCCATGTAGCCCTTCAAGTAATCTGCAGCTGTGAAGCTGAAGAAGTAAACGCCTCTGACAGGAGCAGTGAACACACCTGAGGGACAAACACATGACAATTGTTTATTATCTTTTTTCATTGAAAATGGGCTAAAGGAACATTGCACCAAAATATCCAGAGATGGAGGATCCAATGCAGAAATCAGAGGAGCTTCAGGCAAAGTCAGAGAGGTTTTAGTCATCTGGACTGAGGGATATCATATGGGAGGGGGATTAGTGGGAAGAGCAAGGAGGGTCTTTTAACTTCATCCCAGAATCATATATGATTTCAATCTTCTGAGATTTACTATGAAAAAAGATTTACAGTTTATGTCATCAAGCTGCGTCTGGTGCAAGATGACGGTTCCCTCATTAATGAACCAGGAGTTAGCACAGGACATAGATTTTATAGATATTACTATCTGACAGTCATAGAAATTATTGTTATTATTATTATTTCCACGTTTGAAGTGCTATCAGTCCTTCACAATCACAGCTAGAAACATGGTCCCAAAGCTAAAATGTTCGGGGTGTTTGGTGCAGATTTATCAATGGGAAATGAGTGAAACATATGAAACATAGTAAATATATCAAATAGTCTAACGGCTACAGGACTGAAACTTGGTGAAAAGCTTGCCAACACCTCAGTGTTTCAGTTTCTAATACGGCAGTGATAGCACCACCATGTGGTGAGAGAGGAGCTGACGTCTGTTGTGGAAATTTTCGGCTAATGTCCCAGAAACAATGAGATACAGAGGAAAAATTCAGAATTCAGTGGATGATGCTAAAGAACCTGATATAGGCCACGCCCTTTTACATCATACATATTTTTCCACCATTTTGAATTTTTTGCTAGAGAAAGTTTTAACTTTTTCACCAAATTTGAGCCACACTGTATCTGTTGGATCCTGAACTGCCCCCAGTTTCGATCTGAGATATCGAGCGCAGCTTTCACAGTATGAGCTAACAAACTTTTATGGGTGTGGTCAAATCAACTCAACATGCCTCGACTCTTTTATCCTTCATCTAATTGCGACCAAATTTGGCTCAAGTGTAGAGACTGAGACCAGGACTAAGACTGATGAGTTTCATGCAGGTTTGCCACTAGGGGGCACTATCGGTATAAAAAGTAGAACTGCTTGATACAAATTGCTGCTCCCAGGTAGTGACGGAGAGGAACAGGGTTCCTCCTTTAAAATGTCAAGCACGACAAGGTCATATTAGCTTTTAAAGAGCCTGTTGATATCTCGTTAATAAGTTATTACTTTTTGAATGAGAAGTGCATAAATCACTAATACTGTATGTCATTTATGTGAGTGTCACGAATATCTCAAACTGTAAAGGCTAAAGTAATTAAACTGGGCAGACAGCTGGCCACTGGTGAAATGATCCCCATAGGAAAGAGTCATGCGATGGCGTCATCATGTGGTCAGTCATTTGTGCTTTATTTTAGCCACGATAAAATCCTTTTTTTATGCATCAGTAGCCAGAAGCAACAGCAGCAGATGCAGCAGATGCAGCATCACAGTTTTAATTTCATGCAGATGTTCTCGTTCCTGTTTACACAGATGATGAAGATGACACAGAGTACCATCAGATTCAGGCAACTGTACATATGGATTCAGCTGACGACTTGGACACATCTCAGACAATGTGTGATCGGATCTCTAATCTACACTGAACCATCTACACATATATACACACACACTGCAGCTCTGATGTTTTATATTTAAATCATGAGGTTTAATAAAGAGCTTTTGTAAAAGTGCAACTTTTTTTTAATCAGCACTTGTGGCGCGCTCTGCTCATTGACTTGTGTGATAACTGTTTAGTAGCTCTAGGTTGAACCCAATGCACCAGGTCGACTTTATGTCCTGCCTTGATCTCTCCTTCAAAATGGCAGCAATACTCAGAGCAGTGAAACACAGCCAGATCATCTGCTCCATATGCACCACAAAAATCTGTTTCCTCCAAATTAATCCAGTTGATTCATCCATCAGCTCTCCCTCGCACCTCGATCATTTTCAAACAGAACTGGAGCGTTTTATAAAACAGCAGGGAAACTGCCAGAAATCTCCACATACAATGGGATAAACTGATGGGTCGTCACGTATAACTCAAACTCTTCAACTATATACAGTAGGCAAGCAAATAGAGAACTGGCCCTTTCAACACTCCAAAACATAGCCAACCACAAGTCTGGTCTCTGAGTAAAATACCAGATAAGATAACAAAGCCCCACCAGGATCTCATTTACCTGCGGTCTGGTCGTAGGCTTGGCCAATGTTGCTGATGGTTTTGGAGAAGATCAGAGTCGTCTCTTCATCAAAAGGTCCCACCGATCCTGCGTCCGTCAGACCGGCTGAAAAGGCCACCTTCCGCTCATCTGGAGAAAACGGGTCATGCAGCGCAATTACAACATCTTCATCATTCATCAGATCAGAAACCAGTCACTCTTAGACGGAGCTTTTTTAGATCAGAGGCTTTTCATCTGTAATCACCGGTTTCTATCTGAAACTGAACAGAAAGTCCTGGTGTTATTGGAAAAAGACAACTGACAGTTTGTGACTCTATTACTTCCTGAGGGGAATTTTTTATAGACATATTTAGGAGCAATCACCATTAAGCAACATGTTTTAGTTTAGATGATGATTCATAAACTTTTTTTTTTCTGACTCATGTTATTAATTTTGATTTACTCATGTTCTGACCCCTAATTTAATTCTGCACAAATTGGTGGCATCAACATCCCCAGTTTTACACAGCAGCCGAAAACCTGAACTCATCTCTGGTTTCTACACATGAACATCTGGCCTGAACTGCAGTCGTGTCGAAAGCAGTTACACTAACTTACTGGTGATAATATATTCATGATAAGTTCGGCTTTTAACAAAGTTCAAACTACATAAAAAATGACAGAGTGTAAGATTGACATTAACCTTGTCTTTGATAAAATCATCAGTTCTGAGGTTTGTTCAAACCTCAGATATCAGCTCAGAAAAATTGTTCCCCTGTGAACGCCTCTGGAGATCCAGTTTTCTCTGTTTTCCTAAATTATAACCCATTAATGTGGAAAACTAAAACCTATAACAATGTTAATACCTAGAATAGTGTGAGAATAATTGATTAAAAGTCAGATAAAACCATTTAATCTTTTAAATGTTTCTGAAATGAACCTGGTCTTGAATGTACTGAGATGTACTGTCTAATGTGCTGAGGTCGGCGTTTCCTTAACTCCCACATCAAAGAAGCATTTTAAAGAAAAAAGAAGCATTTCTGTTTCTGGTTGTGAAAATAATGAGTGAAGTCCAAACCTGAGCTAGTGTTTATGATCTGCTGCAGACGGTCGTCTGTCGCATTTAGTCTGAAGCTCAAAACTGAAAGAGTTTAGACAAAAACATTCAACTACTTTGGTCTTTTGTCTGTTTAGTGCTTTTAAAAATACACTGATATAATTTGCTTTCAGTGTTAAACCTTCAGTTACCTCTGTTCTGCCTCTTCAGATCTTCCACCTGTTTCTCACCAAATCTCAGTCTCATCTTCAGCTCTATAGAGGAAACAGGCTGATGTGTTTACTACAGACTTTTATTGTGAAGGAGCGGACTCCCAGTCAGTCCTTCACTTTTGTCCAGACTGTAATGCTAACGTTAGCATGTTAGCACTATCGTCCACTCAGCAGATTGGTTTAAAGGAACACTTGGACATTTCTTTCAAACAGCCTCCTTGTCGTCCAATGGATTGGCCTCCTGTGTGTTCAGTACATAGCTTAGCTTAGCATAAAGACTGGATGCTGGGGGAAACAGCTAGCCTGTTGTAGTCGGTTCAGAGTTAGAATATCAAGGGGGTCCAGTTTGCTTTCTACAGAACACTTATGACCCAGTGGTGCTGTCCGATTGACACACTGTTGGTCAACTTCTGTTTGTGTCCAAGTTAAACATGATACATGTCATCAACTTCAGAGGGAGGGAGACAGAATCACCGGTTCCCCTGATTCCAGGATCTATGCTAAGATAAGCTAGCTGTTTGCCCTATTCCAGTCTCTAAGCTAAGATAAGCTAACCGTTTCCCCCGATTCTTTTCTCTATGCTAAGCTAGCTGTTTCTCCCTGATTTCAGGATATATGCTAAGATAGGCTAGCCGTTTCCCCCTGATTCCAGGATCTATGTTAAGATAAGCTAGCCATTTCCCCGATTCCAGTCTCTGAGCTAAGATATGCTAACCGTTTCCCCCGATTCCTGTCTCTAAGCTAAGCTAGCCGTTTCCCCGATTCCAGGATCTATGCTAAGATAAGCTAGCTGTTTCCCTCAATTCCAGTCTCTATGCTGAGATAAGCTAGCCATTCCCCCCAATTCCAGTCTCTGAGCTAAGATAAGCTAGCCGTTCCCCCGATTCCAGTCTCTATGCTAAGATAAGCTAGCCGTTTCCCCTGATTCCAGTCTCTGAGATAAGATAAACTAGCTGTTTCCCCCGATTCGAGTCTCTTAGCTAAGATAAGCTAGCTGTTTCCCTCAATTCCAGTCTCTATGCTGAGATAAGCTAGCTGTTTCCCCCAATTCGAGTCTCTGAGATAAACTAAGCTAGCCATTCCCCCCAATTCCAGTCTCTGAGCTAAGATAAGCTAGCCGTTTCTCCCAATTCCAGGATCTATGCTAAGATAAGCTAGCCGTTTCCCCCGATTCCAGTCTCTGAGCTAAGATAAGCTAGCCATTCCCCCGATTCCAGGATCTATGTTAAGATAAGCTAGCCATTTCCCCCGATTCCAGTCTCCCAGCTAAGATAAGCTAGCCGTTTCCCCGATTCCAGTCTCCATGCTAAGCTAGCCGTTTCCCCGATTCTAGGATCTATGCTAAGATAAGCTAGCCGTTTCTCCGATTCCAGGATCTATGCTAAGATAAGCTAGCTGTTTCCCCCAATTCCAGTCTCTATGCTAAGGTAAGCTAGCTGTTTCCCCCCATTCAAGGCTCTGAGATAAACTAAGCAAGCCGTTTCCCCCAATTCCAGTCTCTGAGCTAAGATAAGCTAGCCGTTTCTCCCAATTCCAGGATCTATGCTAAGATAAGCGAGCCGTTTCCCCCGATTCCAGTCTCTGAGCTAAGATAAGTTAGCCACACCCCCGATTCCAGGATCTATGCTAAGATAAGCTAGCCGTTTCCCCCGATTCCAGTCTCCCAGCTAAGATAAGCTATCCGTTTCCCCCCGATTCCTGTCTCTATGCTAAGCTAGCCGTTCCCCCGATTCCTGTCTCTATGCTAAGATAAGCTAGCCATTTCCCCCGATTCCAGTCTCTATGCTGAGATAAGCTAGCCGTTTCCAGCTCTGAACCTGATGCTCACTGTGTGTTCTGAGTTTTCTTGTAAACCAAGTTTCTGTTCAAATTCAGAGTGTCTGACCCTCAGCAGGTATCAGAGCAAATCCCTGATGGATTAAATCACTTGAGTGCTCAGTCTGCAGCTCCATCATCAGACTGTCAAGAGTCACTCAGTTGTCGCTCTAAAGCTGAAACTGGCGAGACAGGGTCAAACACTAAGCCGTTTTCAGGTGGTGGTTAAATCTCCTCCCAGTCCAGTGTCATATTCAGCTGCTTTGTGCTGCACTCAGCTGAAGTCCCAATGCTCCCCTGATTAACTACACTGGATATTACATTCTATTTACAAATGTCAGAAGAGATATGTAGGAAACAACAAACTACCGGCGGCTGCAGATGTTGGAACAGCAGTCGGATTTTTTGTTAGTCCAAAGACTTAGAGCAGAGGATGTCTACACCTAAGCAAAATGAAAAATAAAAATTCAATACATCTGATATAAAACCTGTTTCATCTATTTATTTAAATGTGTAAAAAGCATTCTCTAAATTAAATATGAGATCAGGTTTATCTGAAATGTGTTCAGTATTTCTGGTTAATATCGCATGACAACATTCCATAACAAACGGAGGATAAGTTTTATTTGTAATTGTGTGTCGACTAACAATCTACCGCAGGTGTTTCTGGCTGTGGTTCAGTCTGATGATCAGATCTGACACAGATTCGTTGACTCACTCAGAGTCCAGACAGCAGGATAAAAGCACTGCAGGCTCATGCTGTGAATATAAAGTTTAAAATAAGATCTGACCTGTGGTGTTGGTCTGCAGCTCCCCGATCAGACTGTCTCTGGCTCTCAGTGAAATCTGAAAACCTGAAGCATCGACAGAGGAAAGATGCCGATGATTAGTTCACACAGACGTTTCTGCATCAGTCGGCTGTCAGAGACCGAAAGAGAAGAAACTGATGTTCCCCATTGTACTTTAGCTATGTGCTAGCATTAGCTAGTTAGCATAAACACTGTGTCCACTGAGGCTGATGGGAACGTCATGTGATCCGCAGCCATTGGATCATAAACCAAAGTAGGGGAATAATTCTGACCTGACGGTGGTGCTAGAGGAAGATTCAGAGGTTCATCAGAGTTATTCAAGTTCATCCTGAGGGAACCATGAATGTCTGAAACTCATTTCATCAAAATAATCTATGTTTTTTAGTAACTATACACATTTTACTTCACAGACCAAACTCTTATTTTCCATTAATCTTTTTGTTTCTTTCTGCTGATCTAAATTATTTGTAACATTTAGTAAATACATTTTTTGGAAAAAAGGCAGGGTTTTATGGTTGTGGTTGAGCAGGATGATCAAAGATCAGTGATAATCAATGATGTAAAAGGAGGAGTTGGAGTATTATTAATATAATTTTTGCAAGAAAGAACAGGATCAGGCCGTTACCTGTTTACATTCAGTGTGTGCGTATGTGTGTGAGATTCGGACTGAGTCTAAATAAACTACAGTGTGTTTGTTGATGGTGATGAGGGAACGTGTGTGTGCGAATCACTGATGTGTTTTAATAGTTTTCTGTGGCTCAGAGGAACCAGGTGTATCCCTGCACCTGCTAGTAGGAGACGCTCAGTTTGTCCATGTGAGGGACTCACCTGTGCTCCGGCTCTCAGCAGTTTCTAATCTGGAGCTGATTTCTGTCAGAACACAGACTAAGATAACACTCATGTTTCTCCAGTTCATGAAATAACTGCTGTCACTGGAGCCCTGTTACCTACAGAAACATCAAAGCTACATTTTACTTCATAAACCATCAATGTTGTTCACATCCAGATTTCCTATATTCCACTCTTCTTCTCTGACTTTCTTTGTACACTGAAGCAGGTCTTGGCATGTTACTGCCATCTGTTGTTCACTGGAACAATGTGAAACCACTGGTAGAACTGTGAGTTGTGTCATTACGCGTGTGAAAAATACATAGAAAACAGCACAGCCTCTGCTAGAGCTCTAAAATTCCACAGAGAACCTTTGAGAACGCCAGCTGAGATGGTTCTGATTCTGAGTTTACCTTCGATCTTTGCCTTCAGCTCGTTCACTGTGGCCTCACCAGCCATCACCCGGACCTGCAGCACTGGCAGGAAATAACTCTGATGTGGGCTATTTGATGATATTAAGAACTAAAAACAACCAAAATGTTAAGGTAAAGATGTGACGTTACCTTCAGCGTCTCTCTGAGCTGCAGTCGCTCTGTCAGAAACAGAGCCCAGCTCAGCAGCTCCGACTGAAAACATCCCGGAGATCCCATTATAAACCAAACAGCAATACGATGTTAGTGAACATATTTGATCTGAGTGAAGTCACCTGCATTGTGTGTCCTCAGCTCGTCCACCTGGCCCTCGGTGACGTTCAGTCTTACAGTCACCGCTGAGAGCTCCTCTTCCTGGGCTGAAAGAAGAGTTTAACTCTCATTTTAATGCATCAAATTAATAATCAACAGAACATCTAAGCCTCCTCTGAAACCCACACAGATCCACCTCAGGTCTTGTGGGAAAAAGTTTCTTCAGTAACCTCCTTGTTTGAGTTTCTCTTTGAGACCCATCAGTGTTCATAATATATTTATTTAAGGTGCTCCCCAGGGAACCTCCTGGGGTTATCTGTGGCCTTTAAATGAAAGGGTCTGGGGTTTTTTTTGCTTTTAATGAGTAACAAATTTGTTTATTTCAAGTCTTTGTATGCATGTTTTTGATTACGTTTACCCTCCATGTAGAAGTCTGTGGCCCCTTTGCCTCTCCTGTCACTCAGGTTTTATTTCTGTTATTTTATGCTGGTGTAAAAACACATCAAAACAAAAAACGTTTTTCTATTGAAAAAATCAATGGAGCATTGATACAAGCTGGATTTACATATCCAATAAGTAAGTGAAAAATAATTATATATCAGGCTGATTTCATGTGAGTTTCGGTCGTCAACATTTCTGTCGACAAATATATTTTACAATTATATATATTTTTTTCTTTTTACAATTATATATATATATATATATATAATTATATATAAATATTTTCACTTCAACATTTATCTCATGTTTTAATAACATTTCAACTCATGTTTTAAACATTTCCGTATAAAAAAAAGACCAGAACAAATGTAATGATACAGCCAAATAAATGAACTGCAGATGTACAGATCATGTGGTTGCAGACTGAGAACATTTAAGCTTTTATTTCGGTGATGCAAGTTGTTTTTGTTTAAGTCAGGGAACTGTAGCCTGATTAAAAGTGAATATCACTCTCCTGTTCACACCATTGAAAGCCATGTGAGATGTTGGCAGTGATTCAGAGGTCAGAAACCAGCACGATTACAGCAGTGTAATCAAGTTATTCTTAATTTATTGTCCTTAATTTATGACAAAAATTTAATGATGATAATAATAGTAATAAGAGGTGACTGTCAAAAACAAGCCAGGGATTTTTTTCTTCAGGTCTTCCAGCTGTTTCTCTATTACATTCAGTCTGGCCCCCAGACCTGAACATGAAACGATTCATGTTGAAATTATCCTTGTAAATAATGTGCTAAAAGAGTTATAATCAAAATTAATTAGTCAAATGAAAACGTATTCATTTTTGATCATTTATCATAGTTGATGTTACCTGCAGTGTGATACTCCAGCTGTTCCAGATGTGTCTCAGTGGATCTTAATCTCACCTCCAGAGCTGAACCAACAACAATCAGGTTTGTTTATTTACACTCTAGTTTGACAAATTGTAAAGCTCAGATCAACCAAATAAATAACAATATAAAGTAGATATAATTACCTGTAGTGTTTTTGATGTCTGTCACTCTGGACTCAATCAAGGAAAGTTGAATGGACTGAACTGAAAACAAAAAGAATCACAAAAGCACTTTAAGTCAATCACCACAGACAATCATTTTAATCTTTAACTTGACTTCAAACAACAAAATTTTATTATTGATTACTACAACATAAAAAAAACATTCTAGACACTGTATTGGTTAATTTTATTTTTAATATTTGGATAGTTGTTTTGGTGATGACAGATCAGTTCTGAGAATCAGCACAATCTCTGAGGAACCCTCATATTTTTAGAGGTTCCATCAAGAACTATCAAGGTCCATTGATGAAAATAAAGGAGTTCCTCAAGGGACCTTATTGGATCCTTCCCAGTTTCAGTTTGAAAGAATCTAAATTTTTAGCTTTTCAAACAAATTTAAAGCCAGAGTTAGCATTACACCTTCAGTGTCTTACCTGTGCTTTCAGTCTTCAGATCTTCCAGCTGTTTCTCACTGACACTCAGTCTGCTGAACAACTCTGAAGAGAAAACCAGAAATATCTGTTCCATACATAAACAATTACCACTTTTGTCAATAATAGAGTTGATGAATATATAAAATACAACTTTACCTGTAGTAGTGTTATGGCTGTCTGTCTCTAACAGGGAAAGCCGAGCAGACTGAACTGAAAACACAAAATCCCCACAAAGTAATGTCTACTTAAATGGAGGTTAATACATGAACGATCAGGTTCATTCAAATTTATGAAGGAGTTCCTCAGGGAGCCTTATTGGATCCTCCACAGTTTCAGTCTGAGGAATCACTTCATGCTTTATTTTGTTAATTATGACTCAGTCAAAAAGGTACCTGTGTTTTCTTTCTTCCAATCTTCCAGTTGTTTTTCACTGACGCTCAGTCTGACTTCCAGACCTGAATAGGAAATGACTGGTGATTCATATTTAGTTTACTGTTTTCATTAATGTGTTAATTGAAGGTAAAACTGAATTGAGTTGATTATGTTACCTGTGGTGTGAGCATCCAGCTGTTCTAGATGCATTTCAGTGGATCTCAGTGTGACATTCAGAGCTGCTGAAGAAATCTGACTTAATGATAATAATAACAACAATAATAATAATAACAACAATAACAACAACAACAATAATAATATATAACTCTACATGTAGTGTTGTTGTCGCTGTCTGACAGTCTGGTTTCCATCAAGGAGAGTTGAACAGCTTGAACTGAAACAACATTTTGGTAAACAGATGTTAAATTAGTTCAGCGAATCAATTTGTATAGTTTAAAATATTTTAAAACATCATAATGATAATCTCCACTATAACCCTCGGTAGTTCAATAGAATTACTATTGATTAAAAAGTCACTGAGGTTCATACAATAACCATAAAGGCGGGTCAGACTTCCTCAGGGAAGTTAGTTGAATCCTCCACAGTTTCGGTCTGTATAATCACTCGGTTTTACCTGTGTTTTCCCCCCTCAGATCCTCCAGCTGTTTCTCACTGACATTTAGTCTGACCTCCAACTCTAAACAGAGAACAGTACGCAAACAAACACATCACAAATATTATCATGACTTAAGACATTTCTTTATTCCACAGTGCCACCTGGAGATGCTAAATGGACATATTATATACACATTTAAGCACAAACACAAAACAGAAAAAAAAACTGATATACAATGAGTGGGCATCAACATTTGTTAGAAGTGTAACAGCTCTGAGCCTGTATCCACCCACACTACAACTGTGAGAAATGCTAAAAAGTAGGCAGGAGGCTACGGGTTGGCAATATGCACACCAGTGTGTTGCTATCGAGGGACCTGCTGCCATCTGCAACCACTGCTGAGTCAGGGAGAGGCTGCATAGAGGTTCAGGACGATTTTGAATAGTAGCTGGTCCCTGGAGCCATTTCAAAACCATGATATTATGCTTTATATTTTTTACTTTAATAAGAAATTTCAACACCAACACCTTCACTGATGTGTTTTATCATAGCACAGTCACAACACTTAGTTACAGCTCAACACAACCAGTTAAATGTGCAATAGCTCTTTTGTGGTGTTGAATAATCATTAATCCGACAGTTCTCGGATTAAACTGCTGTTTCATTAATTGATCTGTTTTCTGTCACCTGTGTTTTCTGCCTTCAGATCTTCCAGCTGTTTCTCAGTAAATCTCAGTCTGCTGAACAACTCTGAAGAGAAAACAGTAAATATGAGAGTTAGTGGATTTACTGATGAGTTCAGCCTGATTATTATCAATCTGTTATTTTATGTTTAACACTGCAAGATTCCTCTACGGAGGTTTCTGTAAAAACAATAATCAAATCACAACTTCTGATCCGATTGATTGATTAACAAATTGATGGAAGAACAAACAGATTGTTACACTATACCGGTGTTCACTTTGTCCTGCAGACTCTTCGTCAAGTTCAGTTTCCTCTGCAGGTTCATCAGTCTGGAGGTTTGATCTGAAAACAGAACAGGTTCAACATTTTCCGTGCTCCTGGTTGAGTTTCAATCTTTATCACACACAGTGTTACCTGCTCCGTCAGTCTGCAGCTGCTGCAGTATTTGACTCTCAGTAGAGCTCAGTCTAAACTGCAGCTGCTTCACTGAGTCGGCGTGAACTGAAAACGGAGAAAAGCGAGGGATTTTCTAACTGCTCTTCCTGCTGCACATTATAAGGAAAAGATGAGTTACAAAGCTCTCCTGTGTTTACTCGCAGTTCGAGTCTCAGTTTCTGTCAGTCTGGACTTCACAGCAGAAACTTCAGCTGTATGAGCTGGAGGTTTAAAAGGGAAATCCGGAGAAAACAATCAAAATTCAAATGATTAACCCACCAATCCATCTGCGAACACCACAGGTAAACACACTCCATTCAGCAGATCGAACCCAATCGTTATCAGTATCGATTAAAAGACATCCCACTACGGTAACAATCTGTGGGTTGGGTGGACAGTTGTCCAGCTTGTTGAACATCCTCCATTGGAGAGGTAAAGTCTCCACTTCTTCCTCAACATGGGCCGAGGCAGTACAGGACGTTTTCCTTACGCATCGACAGCACTAAAGCCACTTAGTCGTAACAGAGGATGGATGGAAATTCACTGATCTCAACTTTAATGTCATGCCGATATTTTACTTTCAGGCCACCACAGTTTACTTGTCATGGTTACTGACAGTTACAGACAGTGACAGTGAAACTGTTAGACACCTGAGTCTGGCCCCAACCTGTTTGATCGCCCCTCCGCGCCTGCAGCTCTCTCTCTCCTCTCGTCAGCCTGCTCTCCAACATCAGTAACCTGCCTGCCTGACCTGAAACCAGAACCAAAACCAGGGAAAAATGATGACGGCGTTGGACTGCGGAACATAAACAGACCGAGCAACACCAGAAACCCTCAGTCCAGCAGAGTGATGTTATTTAGTCACACTGTTGTTCTGTTGTTCACCAGTTCCAGTCAAGAGTCCAACTGTTCCTCTCATTTCGCCTCAGGGCTCCACGTCCATTTTCCTAAGAATTGAAACTCTGGCAATGTCTGTGGTTTAATCAGACTTCCCTCTGGGGGCAATTCCAAAACCTTCAAAGACTCTCTGAACCATGTGGATGAAAAAATGTATTTGTTTGCTGGGTGATGAAAAAGACTGAATGTGTTTCCTAATCCTTCCTGGATAAGAAATAAAGCTGCAACTCAAGAAACTGGTTAAGTATCTGTGTTATGCTGCAGCAGACAGGATATTGGTTGGACAAGTGTACCTTCAAAATAAAGTTTATTCTCTAAAAAAACTGAATGTGATGACGACCCCTAGGAGAAACAGGCTGGGGCTGGTGTTGAGGTAAGGCTTCACCTGGGAACCTGTTTCGTGCATCCTACCTGTGCTGTTTATTGCCGTCCGCTGACAGGAGAGATGGTTCTTTCATTAACAAACCCTGGCTGCAAAAACACTTTCAATCTTTCAACAAATGTACGCACATTAAACTATGAGATAATCGGTCCTTGTTCATGCAAACAAGAACCCAGGTCGCTCAGAGACACCGGTTTCCAGGTAAATCTCTTCCCATGCGGCAGGTCAGTGATCCGGTGGGACACAGTGTTAATACACAGTAAATACACACAGCAAGCATCAAAGAGGCTGCAGCTGTTTAGGTCTGAACAAACACTGCTGTCGCCATCTCTACCCGACTCTCAACAGGAAGAATGTCCCCTCTTCGTTATGAAAGTTGTGCCGGTAAATCGGTAGAAATTGTGCCGACTGTGGCGTTTTTCTCTGCTTTTAGTCAAGGCTTTCTCTTTTCACCTGGACTCTGTGTCTGCAGCTCATCCAGTCGATGCTCTCCGACACTCAGTCTGTTCTTCAGAGCTGAAATCGGGTTTAATAAAGAGAATTGAGCAAAACAATTGACCATAAGGACAATAAACGTATTTGATATAGGAGGAGGATTGTTAAGGACATCATTCTTTAAATCTACTGCTCAGAGACCTTTAAAAACTGTAGTAAAAGAAATGATGGATTGCATTTATAAAACTGTCAAATTGACATCTTTGGATTATAACATGAGATGAGTTTATTTCCTTTATGTCTGCTCAATATTTTATATACATTTCTGATCATTATTTACTTCATATACATATATTCCCATCTGTACTTTCACACCTTATGTTTAATTCTGAGTAGGTCACATGCTCTGCTCTGTTGAATCTAAGCTGGATGTTTATTTGTTGTTGCTGCTGTGTTTGTGTGTGTGTCTGTGTATTTGTGTCTGTGTATTTGTGTCTGTGTGTGTTTTTGTGTCTGTGTTTATTAACAATAAAATATTGTTAAAATGTCGATCAATTGTCTCTGTTCCAGTTTTAAATCTGTGGGAAAGAACTGTGGATTAAATCTCCTATTTTGGAGCCTTAATGAATAAAATTAATGTCTTTATTTTTATGTGTTCAGTCCAGGGCCCAGTTCTTTACATGTAGAGAACCAAGTTCTCCAGATCATAATGTTGATGATTTGACACGAGTCTGGATTTTTTTGGTTCTTCAAAACCAGTCTAAAAAGAATCTGGATGGGTTGTCAAAGCAAATAGTCCTTCAGCCTGAACCTGCCAGAGTGCAGTTTATTGACAGTCAGGTGGATCCGGACCAGGAGGTTTTAGACCGAACCCCAAACACAAAGTCATGTTCAGAGACCAAAGCCTCTTGTTTATTTCTATAGTTATAGTGAAAGAGTGTTGATATAATTCTGACTTTAGATAAGAAACTGCAGATTATTGAGGAATTATTATGATCGGTTGGTGTCATTTATCACAGTTTAATCACCTTCACTTATACATGATCACATCTAAGACAAAGGGAAAGTTTGAAGACTGAAAAAGAACCAAGTGTAGTTTGAGAAACTTTGAGCAAAAAGACAGAAACTCAACCATAAGATTCCAACTGTTCCAGACAAATGGAGCCAGAACATGTGGAGTTTAATCGGATGTTAAAATGGGAGTTTGTCATTTGAACAGTCAAACTCACTTTGCTGGAAAGCAACTATGCAGTTAAAGCTGCTTTAAGAGATTTTACTGAGGTTTGATTTTCACAGCAGGTTTCTGACTTTCAGTGAAGATTCTCTGTTCATTAAAGCTCATTAAACTGTCCTCAGCACCACTGGTCTGAATACACGCAAAGCTGGTATCTGATGTTTAACATGGATGCATTGTGGAGCTTCAAAATAAGAGCGCAGGATACCAGGCCAGCGCTCAGACTGTGTTGAAATTATCTGGATGAATTGTCAGGATTATTTTAACCTGATGACTGAATGTCAGCCTGACTCAGTGGAACCACGGCTCCTGAACATTCTCAGGTGTCTCTCACCTGAGTTTTCTGTCTGCAGCTCATCCAGGTGTCTCTCTGCGTCCCGCAGTCGACTCTCAACAGAAGACAGTCGACCTGTTGAAGGTTGAAAACACAAAAACACGCAGTCACTCTTAGGTTTGAATTTTACCCAGAATTTTATTTCTCTTTTTTTAGCTACTAATGTTTGTTTATGTCAATTTTGTGGAGTAAAAATTGGACAAAAACATCATGTACCAACATCATATTGATTGAATATTAAAAAAAAAAATAGTTCACAAATTTTATACACATTATTCACACAAATGGATCACTACTAACGGTCTGGTGATATAATATATAACAGTGTATCACTGACAGGGGACATTTTTCTATAGATGAAATACTTTTACTGTGACACTTTTTTACTTTTACTTGATTTTCTGGGCGCAGGACCTTGACATGTGCAGTATTTTCACACTATCAGCACCTTTACTTCAGTAAGAAAATCAGAGTACTTCCTCCACCACTGGTATCATGTGACCGACCTGCAGAGGTTCTCCTCAGCTGATCCAGGTGCAGCTGACTCAAGTTCAGTCCATTTCTCACTTCTGACACCTGATCTGGAAAGGGAAAAAGAAATTGATTAGTCATTTTAAATTGCAATAAAGCAGTTGTGACTCAAACAGAGATGAGCAAACTGACAGTGACACTGACTGAACTGTGTCTAGCTGGATGTCTTCCTTTTTTACAAACTTCTGAACACCAGCAGGAGAGAGTCATAGTCAATAAAGAATCAGTGGATGAATACATCGTTTAATAACTGAATGAATTAATGAGTCAAGGCCTTTAACTTGGCTTCTTCAGACCTGTTTCATAAAAAGCCTTTTATCACCTAATGTTTCAGTTTTGTAGTTTTATCTGTTGTATATTTACTTTTATTTTATTTTTTGATATTTTATTCTGATTCATCCTATGAAATTCAGTTTTTATTTTTATTTATCATTTTTATTGTGAAGTTTTTTATCTTTAATTGCTCACACGAAGCAAAAAGTCACTAAGTTTTATAAATAAATGAACAAATTTATGTATGAAAAATGTGAGTGAGTGAGTGTATTGCTGGATAAAGATCAGATGGTCACTTGGTGCATGAAGGAATAAACATGTAATAAGTGAATGAATGAATGAATGAATGATTATTTACCCAGGATAAAACTCAGCTGGTCTTTCTGAGCAGACGAGTTCAGTTTTTCCTCCAGTGAGTTCAGTCGAGTCTGCAGAGCTAAAAGATGAAACACACACACACACACACACACACACACACACACACACACACACACACACACACACACACACACACACAAACTATACATTAACAGCTGCCCTGCTGACACGAATCTCAAACATTTTCATCCATTCACCTTGTTCTTCAAACGACTGTTATTGGTCAATACAAAGGTTTAATGATCTTCACTAAGGAGCTTCTGTTTTCACTGTGTCTGTCTGTCTGTCAGTCAGTCGGATTACACAGAAACTACTGGACCAGTTTGCATCAATCCTGGAGGGGGGATGGGACCTGGACCAGGGAGGAAGCCAATACAATGTGGGACAGAGGCAGATCCAGGACTTCTGTACTACTTTGCTTGGCTCTGAGTGTCAGTCTACTTCTCACTGTCAATGACGATTATTTTTTCCGGTGATTTTTAAAGAAATATAAAGTAAGAAACCTGTGAAAAATGCGTGTAATAGTTTTCGATAGCTTCTTTAATTTAACCAACAATCCAGACTCTGATGCTCCAGAGTCTGGATCCAGGACTGTAGAACCACCTACTGCCCCATGAGCCTGATAAACACCCACTGCTTTAATTATTATGATTGCTACTGTTACCATTTCATTTAGTCCTATTCGTAATATTATCAGCTATAGTATAACTATAGTTTATATAGCTATTAGTCCGATTATTGTGATACGCTCCCTCTCTCCCTCTCTCCCTCTCTCTCTCCCTCTCTCTCTCTCAACCCAGCCGGTCAAGGCAGACCCCCCCACCCAGAGCCAGGATCTATTCAAAGTTTCTATCTGATAACTATAAAGACTCTGGTCTGGACCTGCTCTATATGAAAAGTGCCCTGAGATAACGTTTGTTGATATGGCGCTATATAAATGAAGTTTAATCAAAATTCAAATATAATTAAAACCCAAAGGTAGTTATTCACTTTACTGTCACATGACACATAAATGCATCAAATCTGAACATTTGAGAAAGCAGAACCAGCAGCTGCTGGTATTTTTTGAAAACAAACAATCAAATACCAGAGAAGTTGCAGATCGATTTTCTGTCAATAGACTAACTGATTAATTGCTACTGCACCTATGGACTTTACTCTCACAACACGATATCACATTAGCACCTTCATATCTACCAATAACAGGACGAGGGACAGGTCGGGTTGTACATATACAACAGAGCAAACGATCATGGGAAACAAGGCTCCGATCGATTGGTTCGATCACCTTCAGAGTTCGGGTCCAGCTCCTTCGGATGGACCATCAGTCGGCCCTCTGACTCTCCAGACTGGGCTGAACCATTGGTGGCAGGCAGTGCTGGAAGAGGTTTTAGATCACGTTAGACTTTCAGTCCTAACCTCTGTGTTCTTAATCAGTGGGGAGGGCATCAAAACACCCGAGGCCCCGAGTCGTCACAACCCGCAGTTTCTAAAGTCCAAGTCTTTTGATTTGGTCAAGTTCAGTCTGAAGTGAAGAAGTTCTCAACTCGAGACTACTCCTCTTAAACAGGTCTGGTCCTGCACCCAAAGAGGAACCGACGACCATCAGATACCAGCCTGACACTGTCACATGAAGCTGATGATTGAATTCAAGTCTTCAATGACGAGAAACATAATGAGGGGAGTGAATCTGACCTGAGATTTGCCTCCTCAGCTCCTCCGTCAGACTCTCCATGTTACACAGTCTGGCTGCCAGGACTGAAACCAGCAGAGAAAACACAGTCAAAGCGTCAGTCACAACAAACACACTCATGTCACACACTGACGAACCCGACGGGCCGCAAGCTGCTCATTTTGTCTCCTCTGTCGGACTCTAAATGAACCTGTAGTTCCTACACTGGACTAAAGCTCTGGGTCCTGACACGTCTCCCAGACTGACACTTGGATCCCCGTTGAACATCAGCCGGAAGGACGTGAGGACTAGAAGCTGTAAACGCCTGGAGATGCCCTGAAGATGCTGACCTGCGTTCTTCCTCCTCAGCTGCTCCACCGTGCTCTCGCTTGCCCTCAGCCTCATCTGCAGGAACGGCAGCTCGGCCGCCAGAGCTGTGGAGACACGGCAAAGGGTGACGACCCCGGATGGATCAGACGAGCCCTCAACAGATCTGCCAGGGTCGTCGAAGAAGGGAGATTCACAGATATCGCTCCGTTTCCTGTACGATGATCATCGGTTCAGTTTCAATTTGCATGTAACCTGGTGCATTTAAAGGGAATTTGAAGACAACGGACAAAAAGAGCAGGTCGACCATCTCGCATATATTTTTAGTACAAAATCCCAGTCGCAATTCAAACCTGATCTTTTCCGGAAAACCACGTTTGAGAGTCGGCTTAAATCCTTCCTTTTTGATATAGCTCATGGTTAGAACTGGCTCAGCATTAGCTGGAACCATCCCCTCACTATGCTGCTATTGGCCTAGACTACCAGGGGGCTTCCCTTTCCTCCACCTCTTCTCTCCCTGTGAGCATTAACACCTCAAAAATGCTTGTTACTAACTGTCCTTCCTCTCTTCCATAATTTTGTTCTTCCTTGTCTCTCTCGTCTCTCTCCTCTTCCTCGTCTCTCTCTTCCTCTTGTCACTTTCTGCAGGTTTTTTCTCATGCTCCAGAGTCTGGATCCATGGTTTTAGAACCACCTACTGCCCCATGAGCCTGATCATCACCCACTGCTTTAATTATTATGATTGCTACTGTTACCATTTCATTTAGTCCTATTAGTAATATCATCAGCCCTGTTAGTATAACTATAGAATATATAGCTATTAGTCTCTCTGTCTCTGTCTCTGTCTCTGTCTGGTCTGACGGAACCCGAGGCTTGACCAGACATTTTATGAGTTGACGTTTCCTGGCTCACGGGTTCCTGGAGGACTTCGTGTCCCCGCGAGTGTGTAAACACTGTAAACAGGTTGAAGAGGAGATCGAACACTGAGAAGCAGCAAGGCGACAGTTTGCCCCCGAGTCATCTTCTTCAGATACTCCACACAGCATTAGCCAGCATTCAGTCCAGACCGAGGCCTCCACAGTTCGGCCGAAAACCTGACCATTGGTGCTGGGAGGACCGGAGCCGGAGGACAGGGGCCGGCAGACGCCCACTAAGGCCGACACGGACACATCTCGACAACCACCGGACGGTCCACAGTTTGGACGTTCATGGTCCCCTCGGGATGAACTGCAGTGACTCTGGTGATCCTCTGAATTTTCATCTAGCGTCACCATCAGGCCAAATTTAAACACTCATCTGAGTTTTACCTGATGAAGGTCATCCTAAAAGTTTTTGATGGCTTGGCCCGTTACTCAGACCTTTATAGTGACTCAGAACCATTTGAGCTTTAAGCACCTGAAATACTTTGGTTGGTAAAAACCTAAAACTTACTGAAGTTTGATCACCGTGACTGTGGATCTGCACAGTGACACTGAGGAGACAGGAGGACATGGACTCATCCACCCAATGACCTCACAAATTCTCACAAAGGCTAGTTTATTTATACAGCACATTTCTGCAACAAGGCAACTCAAAGTGCTTCACATCAAGCAAACAGAGCTAAAGAAACACAGACAAATAAGGCATCAGAAACCATGGGAAAAGGAAATAAAAACCACCACAATAAGCTAAAACAGAATAAAAGGGGATTAAAATAGAAGATTAAAAGTTACAGTGCAGCATAGAAATAATAAAACATAAAAGTCTTCCGTCTCAATTTAAAAGCACCAGGGGTTTGGCAGAGCTGCAGTTTTCTGGGACTTTGCTCCAGACATTTGATGAGTAGAAACTAAATGTCGTTTTCTGACCCTGGGGACAAACAGCAGACCTGTCCCAGACCACCTGGGGGGTCTGGTGGTAATCTGGTGGTAGATCAGAATTTATATTTTTCATACATATTTCAGCCATCAGCCATTTAGTGATAATTTTGAATTCTATTCTCTGAAAGACAGGAAGCCAGTATAAAGACCTGAGAACTGAAGTGATGAAGCTTATGACTTTTCCATCGCCCACCTTTGCTCTGCTCCTCTAGCTCCTCCACCTTCCTCCTCAGATCTGAGTTCAGCTCAGTCAGCAGCCTCCCGTCAGCCTCCGTCCTCCCCCCGCCGCTCCTCCACTCCTCCCTCAGTCGGACCACCATCTCCTCCAGTCCTTCCAGGCTTCGTCTCTGCCGCTCAGCCTCCACCTCTCCGTCCCTCAGCCGGCTCTCCATGATCCGCAGGGCCTGACGCCGCTCCACCTCTTCCGCCCTCAGGCTCAGGACCAGGTCCTTCAGTCCCCGCAGCTCATCCCGGAGGACAAGGAGCTCGGGAGGGACACCTGCCCCTGCGTCATCCTCCCGGGGGGCAGAAGCCTCCAACCACTCCTGACCGATGGCTGGAGACGAACATAAGAAAAGCAGCAGAAACGGAGCAGCAGACTTCATCCTGAAACCACGACCCACTGCTGATCAGCCAACAGTCCAACAGCTTTCTCACACACACTAATCCTGGTGAGGGGCAGCAGAAAACCGACAGCAGGGATGAATGGGTCCACTCACAGAAGCATGTTTGCTCCCTGCAGAGCTGGTCAGACATGAAAATACCACCAGAAAAATTTTTAATTCAACTACATTTGCAAAAAATTAATTCTCCACACAGTCCATGAACGTTTGATCGCGGCCTTAAGAAATATTAGATTGACACAATAAGCCTCACTTCCATCTTCTGGCTTTGTGGTTTTCTCCAGACAATAAGATCTTCTTGTAGAAGGTGAAGCTGACAAGTAGCAGAGCTGCAGATGATTTTCATCATTTTTTCTTCATTAATTGTTTTGTCCATAAAGTTTCAGAAAATACTAAAATCTGTCTTCACATGTTTTTGTTTTGTCTGACCAACGGTCCAAAACAGTTTTCAGTATCATATCAGGCCGTGTTACCTTTTAACAGCAGCATCTGCCCTCATCGCAGGCGTCAGGAGCCACTATGTTAGAACTTTAGATCATCTCATTTGAATAAATGCTTGAGGCCCAAACATGTGAAACTCTCCAGTACTTCAAAAAAAAAACAAGGGTTGGAGATAAAAAGTCAAATTTGTGCACAACATTTTTTTTTTCCTGAACCTTTCTCTTCATGATCCCAACCCCCCCTGGTCCAGAATCACTGACTTAGGACTGAAGACGAGCAGAAAAGCTTCAGCCTCGTAAAGCTGGAACTGGAGAATATTCGGCAAGTTTGCTAGAAAAAGGCTGATTGATTAGGGATTAATCACTTGTCAATCTCGTGGGTTGGTCTGGTTATTTGGTCCAGAGTGAGACATCCAAGCAGCTGTTTCCAAGATCCAGAGGGAACTTTCAGTCTCTTCTTTTAAGACAAAACACATGAAATGAGCTTAAACAATATAACGATGAAACGGTCCTGAAACGTGCTGATCTCCTTCCTGCTCTCTAGCGGATGAACACTTCCACAAGCTTTCCTCCAGCGCCACCCTCATGTGAAAAAAACCCACGTTTAGCTCCATTACAGGTAAAACTCAAAGAACAGTTAAATAATCAGGGTGCTGCATGTTATCTGTTAAATGACAAGAAATTAAATGTCAGGAAAAAAATTCTTAGTTATTCGAAGTCAACTGGTTGCGCTTTAGGTTCCTGAAGACGTTCCACCTCCCATCTGAAAGGTGTCTTTGGCTCTAATGGACTGGTGGGGAGTCGGAGGCCTTTAGCCTCATGTGGGGGTCCAACCAGGGTCAAAAGGTCATCAAATCAACAATTTGTGGTTTCGTGGTTTAAGAATTTGCAGGTAAGAGGCAGAGTGGATCACTGAGGGCGACTGTTCGTTTAAAATGAATTTTTAAAACCCAGATATCGACATCAGTCCCAGAGTCCACCCCTTCGAGGATCTATCTGTAACGATGCCTGCAGCCTGTGGGGGGCGCTGTCAGGATCTTTCTATTGTTCACATGAGCAGGTTTTAGTTTGAGTCAGGTTGATGTTTCTCCTCTGCTGTGCTACATACCAAACATAACTATCGCGCTAATCTGCAGCTCACAGTCAGAACAGCACAAAGACCTCAAAGACAGAGGATCTGACTGAGCTGCAGTCATGTGCACACTCACGTGCACGACTCCACTGCCAGCGGCCACACACAGGATCACGTGTGTGTGTGTTACACACAACTTGAATGTGACTCCCAGCTCGGTTTGGAAACGATTCATCGACCAACACACTTCACACAGCATGTTTTCATGCTGTCAGTGTAATATCTGAATCTTCAGCTGTTAGTTTAACACTGTTTAGATTAATGGATAGTTTTTAGTTTTTCTTACATGTATGCTATGTTACTTTAGGTTTTTAAAATTACTCATCAGTGCCTCTGCTTTTGTATTTCTGCTGCCGTGTGAATTTCGCTGCATGTGACTAATAAAGTTGATCTCATCTCTCGATGCTGAGGTTCTACAGAGCCTTGTGAACTTTGTTCAAAGAGCTGGAGTAAGAAAATGTGCAAATATCAGGGGAATACAGATGTTAGCAGATCTCTACAGAGATGAGTGTTTCAGGTTACTCTAGGCCACAGACTATCGGACACACAAACCCTTTACATCTCAACGTGTTTTGCAGCCCTGCTTTAACTGAACCGGTTAACTGATGTAAAAATCTTCCACTATCTGGGTTCGATATGAGGTCGGCAAGATCAAACATTTAATTAACTGTTCCTCAACTGACAACGCTGGCGAGGGACAGACACACCAGTAACTGCTTATTGGTTAGTGCTAAATAACCCCCCATCAGAAACCCACTGACACAAACACCCTGAGGAACGAAGAGAAGCAAGGTGGACATTGACATTTATCATGGGTCTGATCAACCTCACCTGGGTGGGTTTATCTGACCTCCTGTCAGGAGGCGGGGTTGACACGAGTGACCGAGACAGAACAGGATCAGGTGAAGAACATTAGGGGTCAAAGTCGCAGATCTGTTGCCAGCCGTAAAACGATCTGGACTCAAGGGTCACTCACCTAGCTTTTCCTCAGGCTTTCAGTTGTATTTGACAGCCCTTTACATAAAGAACTTACTTAGGTGTCAAGATGATAACAGGTGATCACTTGAGTCAATGTAATGACACCATCCATCTGCTGAGTAAGGCTGTGGGAAAGTGCTGAAAGCTCTGGGAAAAGCTTCATAAGTGAGCCTCGACTACAGAGTAGAGCTGCATCATCGCATCGTGTATTTGAGGAAACTGTTACATTAAAGGTGATCCAAAGATTATTTGGTGTATGAAATTCTCATGTTTTCGGTTTGTTTGTTTTTTTTTAATTAAAAAAAAAAAAAAAAAAAAAAACGCCTTCAGTGTCCAAAACCAGAAAACAGGATTTTATTTTTAATCAGCAGAGAAAAATCCAAACGTCTTTTCCTTGTTTCCACATGAACGTCATTTCAAAGAGACATTCACTTGCTAAACACAACGGCTCTGCTGCAGGATCAGTTCTAGGTGTCGGTTGGTTGAGCCCTGATGTACCTGCTTTCAAGTCTTAAAAAAAAAAAAAAAAAAAAAAAGAGTTTTTTTATTCAAGGAAACTAAATCCTCTTCAACAGACTAAACTCGGTTGGTTCTGGTTTACCATTTATTGTCCAGTGTGAACAGCATCTCATGTTTTGGATTCTCTCCACCAGGTTCAGTTCGACTTGGTGCTGGGGGGGGGGGGTGTACCTGTTTCGCGTTATCACAGACAAATAAAAACTAACAAAAAGAAAATGAGAAAATTAAAGCAGAAACTTTCCCTTTGAAGTGAGCAGACAGACAGGCAGGTTGATGGGTGGAAGAATATCTGGGCTGAGGCAAGTAGTAACAGAAACGTTTCAATCTTCCCATTTATCCTGTGAAATCAGCAGATAACCTGCAAAAATATAATCAAGAGGTTTTTTGATAAAGAGTGACTGAAATGATCATTTATAATGAAAACATTTGCTGGTTCCAGTTTTAGGGTCTGATGCTTTGCTTCACCTTTAAAAAACAAAACATTTTCTTATATTTCACAGAAAAAACAATAAATTGAAAAAAAATAAAATAATTGGCAGATGAATCAATTGCAGCAGTAACATGTAATAACTGGTTTTCTAACAAACCATAATGCAGATGTGAGCAGATACTGAAGTCCCTATTAATGTTCTATATTGACTGATGATGTTTCCACAGGTGTCAGAGTTGCTGACAGAGACGTTAACAAACACTGAGACCTGATCTGAGAGCTGATTTCAAACTACTGATTGGCATGATCCAGGTGTATTTTAATGGATCGATATCAGCCGATCGTGATCCAATCCTTTCTTGACTCTCTCATGTTTCATAAACCTCGTCTGCTGGCGATGCAGCCTCTTAGACCAGGAATATAAAAAAAATTACCTGACGCCTGTGTCAGCAAAATCTGTCAAACTAAGACCAGTCTGTTGTCTCTCTTCCTGTTACCAGAGCTGAGCGTAGAAAACCCTCAGGCAGCAGCTTCACCTTTTCAACCGTAAAACGACAGACGTATCGGGCCAGGTGAGGCCTCCTCCCTCTTGAGGATCACTTCAGTTTCAGGACTCACAATCCCCAGTAAAATTTTAATCCAGATTAGATCAGTAGTTTGAGATTATAATCTTTACATTCAGTTTCAGTGTTTCGGATACACATTTAATCAACCTTTAGGTTTCAGATTGAACTCTGCATCACCAGATAGTGAACATTTAAGGACTCTGACCAGGATCGGGGTCAAAAAAAGTGATCAGGACATCTAACACCTACAGTATAGGATCATGAACCAGTTATTACATGTTTAAATACTGATTATAAAGAATAAATATGGGGACTTACAGTAACGTGTTGCCAAAGTAATTTTATACAAACGTCACACTGAAGTTTTGGGGAATCAGTGGTTCGATGAGGACAATTGACTGTCCAGTGTTTAGTTTAAATAATCCACTGTGTGTGTGTGTGTGTGTGTGTGTGTGTGTATGTGTGTGTTTGGCAGCTTAACAAACTTCAGTAAACACAGAGTTTAAAGGAGCTCAATAAAACTTCATGAGGCTTCATGAGAGGATGCTCACACACATAGATCCCGGTGCGTCAGGGGGTTGGACCATGGTGCACCTGCTGCCCCCAAGTCCAGATTAACCTGTCATCCATAAAACTTTTCAGAGTGTCATGACCCTAATCTGGTCTGATTGCATGGTTTTCTTAGCTCCAAAATTGCTGGTGTGCCAGCTACGTAGAAACGGTGGATTTGGGCGTCTGTTTGACGTCATGTGTGTCCATGTGGTCTGACAGTGTGATGACAAACCATGGAGCTAAAAGGATTTAAATCAAGATTTAAGAAGTTTCATTAAAGCTTCATGAAGTTTCATGATTCAGATTTTTTGACTGACTGTTCAGAGCTCCAGCTGGACATGCAGAAGTCTCATGTTTCTACTCGCAGTACATCTCATCTACTGCTGACCTCTGACCCCCATCCACTCTGCTCCAAACCAGTCCAGATGTGAACTGATCCGTTCCCGGCCTGTTCACGCTGTAAGATCCGGTCTGGTCTGATCAGCGCTGGCCGGTGTAAGCTCTGAACCAGGAGGTGACAGAAGCAGCGGCAGACGAGATCATCCCGCCGGTGTTAGCAGAGGGCTGGGAAACCTGCAATGCACTCTGGGAAAGATCCATGGACTGTAGGAAGACATGGAGAAGAGGAAGAGGGGACGTTACCTAAGAACAGATTGAGCATCAGAGCAGATTTAACTTCAGAAACCACTGGCGGCAAAAGGAAGAGGACAAGAGCCACAGTGACAGACGACACCAAGCGGAAGATTCACTGCCTAATTGGAGAAAAACTGACGTCAACATCCTGTCCCCTCAGACTCTGCCTCCTCTCAGAGCCTGTCACAGCATCCACATATGCAATAACAACCTCCATTCACACAGAGTCTCCAGGTGGAGACTGTCCACAGTCAAACACCTGGAAAACATGACAGGGAAATCTCTTCCTCGTCACGTTTTTTTTAAAGTAAAAACATAACTGCATCACAGCAACATCTGGTGAGGAGACAGAGAGACAGTTGATAACATCTGGATTGTCTGCTGTGTTTAGAATTAAACTGATGGATCACAGAGAAAGTCAGAGACTAAAGGTCGTCTTCTTCATGTTTAGTAGATTCTCAGTTTTACCTGAACAACTGAGACACTGAGGTGAACTTTAACATTGTAATGCTTAGACACTGAGATGCTTTAACATCTAGACGTTGAGACGCTTTAATGTTCAGACAGACATTTTAACGTTTAGACACTGACACGCTTTACCGTTCAGAAGCTGAGACACTTTAACATTTAGACGCTCTAATGTTTAGACACTGAGGAGCTTTAACGCTGAGATGTTTTAACATCTAGACACTGAGACGCTTTAACGTTTACACGCTTTAACGTTTACACGCTTTAACATTTACACGCTGAGACGCTGAGAGGCTGAGACGCTGAGAGGCTGAGACGCTTTAATGTTTAGACGCTGAGACGCTTAAACGTTCAAACGCTGAGACGCTTAAACGTTCAAACGCTGAGACGTTTAGATGCTGAAATGCTTTAACGCTGAGACGCTTTAACACTGAGACATTTTAAAGTTTAGACACAGACGCTTTAAAGCTGAGACATTTAGACGCCGCAACATTTAGACGTTGAGACATTTAGGCGCTGAACACTAACATTCAGACGCAGAGTCCCTGGAGGCAGGTGCTAAAGCTCAGTTAAAAAAGCAGTAAAAAAGCAGACGCTGAAACGCTTTCACGTTTAGACGCTAAGGAGCTTAAACACTGGGATGTTTTAACATCTAGACACTGAGATGCTTTAGCGGTGAGACGTTTTAACTTTTAGATATAGACGCTTTAATGTTTAGAAGCTCAGACGTTTAGACGCCTTAACATTTAGACGTTGAGATGCTTTAACATTTAGACACTGAGGCGCTTTAACGTTGAGTTGCTTTAACATTCAGATGCTGAGACGCTTTAATGTTTAGACGGTGAGACGCTGAGATGTTTAGACGCTGAGACATTTAGACACTGAGACATTTAGACACCGAGACATTTTAAAATTTAGACACTGAGACGTTGAGATGCTTTAATGTTTAGATGCTGAGACGCTTAGAGGCTAGGGAGCTTAAACGCTGAGACGCTTTAACATTCAGATGCTGAGACGCTTTAATGTTAAGACGTTGAGACGCTTTAACGTTCAAACACTAAGACATTTAGACGCTGAGACACTTTAATGTTTAGACGCTGAGACGCTGAGACATTTAGACGCAGAATCTCTGGAGGCAGGTGGAAAAGCAGTTAAAAATCTGTTGTGTACAGAATGGAGGCTGAAAGCCCCTGTTCAGTCTGCAGGACATTTTATTATTACTATTTATTCAACAAAAAGAATTAGATCAACCCTACACCATCCAGGTGTTTCTACCTGTGATGGGATGTCGCAGAATCGTGGACTGGGCACCGTCTCCCAGTCCGTCCCCAGGTCGGTCTCCTCGTCCGTCACTGCCTCGTCTCCGCTCTCCTCCGCCGGCCCTGCGGCCTCGGGCTCCACGAACTCCATCGACTCCTCCAGGTCGGCACTCACCTCGAATGGACCCGTCCTGAACCAAAGAGAAAGCACCGATTTACTCCGGGTTTAGTCTTGTGCATTCGTTGAAGCCATCTTTAGACTCCCAGCAGCTTTTTGGCTGGATCGGGCTGGACGGCGCCACTGGTTGTCCCTTCGTCTGGTTTCTCTGAGGCTGGTGTGTCAGTCACACAGACACACAGGTGTATCTCACCTGCCAAGGTTTTCGTTGTTGGGGGAAACCAGAAACATGATGTTCCTCAGAGTGTGATGAGGGTGAAGCTTCTCACTGTCGACATGCTGCAGACACACACAACAGGTCAGGTGTCATTTCTAAAAGTCTTAATTTAAAATAGAAAAATAAATTCAAATAAAAATAAATTCTGTCTGTCTAACTCTGCTGCTGCAAAGCTACACATCTTTCTCATTCCCAATTTTTCCCCAATTCTTTTTGCTCTTCGATACCGTTCACATTACAGGCGAGAAATGAACTGTACATTTGTGTCCTCAAAACAATATTGAGGGAAAACAGATAAAACAGACTAAAGGTGGGAACAATAAAATTTGAGAAAAAAGCCTGAAGATTGGAGATGAGTCGAAATCTCTCTTGGATTTAAGGTGAAATATTTTCCTTTTTTTTTTTTATTAAACCTCAGTGGTTTCTCTTGTTTCTTTTTAAAGCCTCAGCATCTGAGTGTCTGACCTGTGAGAAGCAGAGGTGGAGGACGTTGGTGTTGAGTTTGCTCAGAGCTCTGGTGAAGCGATATCTGCTCAGGTTCTCCCCGCAGAACTCGCTGAGAACAGATAGGGTCACCATTAAACATCACACCCAAATCAGAACCCAACGCTCCATTTTCTTGAGGGCATTCTGGAAGTGAAGGCGGCAGCAGGTGTTTCCTACCTATTGCACAGCTTCTTGGGCAGGTTGACGTCCAGGATGTGAGACAGGATGGTGACGAGCTGCGTGGCATAACAGAGAGCAGCGCTGATGGTGTGAGCCGGGTTAATGTGGTCCAGCTCTGCAGCACACAGGAGGTCAGAGGTCAGACCACGTACGGACGGGGGACACTCGAGCGCACACAAAACGAGGTTAGGGATAAGTCGGTAGAAACGACAACAGAGATTGACACCAGCAGCTCTGCCTGGATCAGGTGATCACAGCTCACCGCACCTGTACCCAACTCAAAGCTCAGCTGACAGACCGTTCCAGTGGGAAAACAGCACCTCACCAATGGTGAAACTTAGTCAACGCATGTGGAATATCTGTAATTTAGATTAAAATATAAATGTGACACAGAACAAGCCACCTCTGGTCATTTACATGTTATGTGTATGTTCATGTGGTTTTATTGGTTCATAATATGATCACAAAGCTCCACGGAGCAGCTCCGTTGATAAGATGTCCAATAAGAACATGAAACTTCATTATTCCTCCCGACAAATCAAATATTAGAATCAGTGATGCCGAACCGGATCTTTTAAAAGAAATGGATGAATTAAAATCCCAACAGAGTCTCAGGGTTTCTATTCCACAGTCTGTTGAGCAGAGCTGCAACGATTCATCCATTAGTTAAGTGATAGAAAATGAGTCAGTTTTTACTTTTTAATAATTAAATATTAGTTTAAGTTGTTTACAGTGTCTCAGGCTTTCTGAATGTTTGGGTTTTGGAGCATGGTCGACCGACACATCTGTGGTTCCATCATAGATGGTGTATCGGAGTATGTTTGTCCCCCCGAGGGAAAGGACAGGCTGGTTTTTACACTGCAAAACATCCCACTCCGTCTGAATCTGGCTGACTGTCCTTTAAAAAAAATGATGTAAAGGATCTGAAAAAAGGTTCTTTGTATTTATGCTTAAATAGATACTATTTTTTAAAACCTCCAAATATCAGCCTCAAAGATCCGGTCTGCACTCACTCATCAATCATCATTTACCTATTTAGTGTACTACATTTACACCACGAACAAAGCAGCATCCAAGGCAGGAACACTGCTTTCTGACTTAATCTGAATTGACTACTGAACCCCCCCCCCCAAAAGCGCACACACGCACGCACACGCGCACACACAAACACACACCCCCCCTCACCTGGGCCCTGATTGGTGCTCTTCTCCTCCACCCAGCTGTAGTAGGCGGAGCAGTCTCCGTTACTGGGCAAGGTGACGGGGGGTCCCGTGATGCTGATACTGGTCTCACCATTCTGGTCGTCCCAGATCCAGCGTCCCGACAGGTAGGTGGTCCTCCGGGCCTCGGCCAGTTCGCTCACGGTGCTGGAGGTCAGCGCTGGGTCGCACTCTGCCACCACGTCCGCGGGGTCTCTGACAGACAAACGCAGGGGGAGAGGATGGGTCAACAGTGTTTTCTTCTGTCATACGATGTGTTGTTATTTTTACTGCTATTTATTATTATCAATAAATTTGATTTTAAGTGCCTTTAACATAACCCAAGAAAACAAGCTGAATAAACAGAAGGAAATGCTTGGCTAAAAAAAAAAAAAATGGGTCTTAAGTCAAGTTCTAATTTTATTCATTAATTGTCTGATTTGTAGTGATTTGTCTAAAAAGTGTTGCATTGCTCATAAGTCTCCTAAGCCTTATATCTGAGGTGCTGCCTGTCCCGGAGGCCGAGCGCGATCTGTCTCACCTGCTGCCCTGTTTCTCCTCCTGTGTGGGGAAGATGTGCGTGGTGAGCTCCCGGATGTGTTCTTGTCTCAGAGCGGCCAGCTGACTCAGTCTGCTCTGCAGCTCCCGGCTGCGTCTCTCCAGCAGCTCCCCCAGACGACGGTTGTGACGCTCGATTTTGTCCCGTTTCTCCTGGTGGCGTCCAGCCCGGCGCTGCAGCCGCTGACCATCCTCCTGGGAGCGCAGGTGGATGTCTTTATCTGCAGGAGGAGAAGAATGAGGGATGCAGCAGAGGCCATCACGTGGCCGACATCTAAAACCCTGCAGACAGACTCACCGCTCTTCACCTCCTCGCTGCCCCAGGCCACAGCCTCCTTCAGCTGCTCAATCTTCATCTTACATGACATGAGCTTCCAATTCTGAGGAAACAGCAGCTCGTCAGTTTTTCCCATCCAACCTGCGGTGATCGCGAAAACTCAAGACGTTCAGGTTTAATCCGGTCGTTTCGACATGAAGAAACTTTCTTTCAGCATTTAAACGCATTTTGCTGGGTCGGAGCCGTTGCCCCCCCCGTGTACCTGTGGAGCTTGCCCAGTTCAGTCAGCTGTTGGTTTCCCAAGTAACGGCCCCTCTGTAATCCAGACAGAGAGTCTGAGGGGAATTTGCACTAAGTGAAACAATATGAGGGTTCTCTGTGTTTGAAAGCTCCTACATACACTAAATACAAATAAGCAAATCTGTTTAAAAAGCTCAGAAGCTCAGCGGTCCCATGTTGGAGAGGAGCCGCCTCCTTCGAGGTTTAGATTCAGACTCATCGCAACTCAGCAGCCGATCTCCTGCCGATACATGTTAAAAGTCGCGGCCCTGCTCTGTTCACACAGCCTGATATAAACCTGATCACCAAAGCAGCTGGGTTTATGGAGCTGCTCTGGAAACTGATTAGTAAATTAGAATCCAAATACAACTCCTCTGTCAACACAATAATCCCATGTCATAGATAATCTGGAGTGTGTGCAACAGTGTAAATCTCCACCTAGGTATAAACACGTTTTAAGCAGCGACTCAGACGTGTGTTTACAAAATCATGTCATTATAAAAACACAATAAAACAAACACGCTCTGACCGGTCAATGTGACTATGGACGGTGGGATGAGCAGCTGATCCCAGAGTTGTGTAGGACCACTGATCTATTCATCAGTGGATAATCAGGAGACTGTTCTTGCTCATGTTCTTCCAGCTCCTGAACATTAGATTATTAAACTATTTACATACAGACAGGTGACAAGTTAAAGGAAACACCAACAAGAAGTGTCTTGGAGGATCAGTGATGAGGAGACATGGAGCTGATCCTGGGATCACCAGATCAAGTCTCTGGACTCTACTGGAGGGATGGACACCATCTTCCAGAAGGTTCCTTTACTTAGTGTTTGGATGACGGGGGAGGAGACACTGTTTTAACATTTGGGTCTAAAATCTCCCATTGGTTCATCTGGGTTTAGATCAGGTGACTGTATAGGCCACAGCATATCATTTTTATCTTCATCAAACCGTTCAGTGACTCCCCCCCATCCTGTGGGTGGGGGGCATTGTCATCCTGGTTCTCTGCTCAGTTTTCAGTTTCTGCCTTTAATTTTCCATTGTCTGTATTTGCTAAAATGCATGTAAAGGTGATCGCAAGCAGAAGAGGTCAATTTGAGAAGTGTGACACACCCCCACTTCCTGTGTAGACAGGAAGTTGAAAGCCAAAATGACTTAAGTCTGAGAACTTTGTTTCTGAAAATCACAAGGTCAAAAGATTCAGACTTTTCCTCTTGATAAAATACTTGATTTGCACTTAGGCGATCAGCAAGTCATGTGCAGCCTGTATATTGATCCAACAGGGTGTTTCTTGTCTTACGGTTTCACTGGTTCCTCTCTCTAACTAGATCTTTTTCATTGGTTATACCCAACTTATGTTGCTAATAAGTCACGATGGCTTTGTCTACGACCAGCTGCCACTTGCAGAGGGGGAGAGGACAGACCTCGCTACAGTGGTGAAGTCCGCGACAACCAGAGAGCGCTCTCTCACCACCCGGATCTGGGCCGGCTGACGGCAGGTTCATCGAAAGAGGATTTCCGACATCCCGCGCTCAGACATTTCACAGTACCTGAACCAGCGTTGAAGAAAGAGCTGGACTCACCATCTCATCAGCCTGCAGCTTCTTGTCCATGGCCTGGATGACTCTGTGGAGAGAACAGTTACGGGTTTCAGTTACCAGAGCAAACACACAGCTGCAGACCCATCCAGCTGTTTTGCCATAGGTATGAATAAGTCGGCGCTATTTATACAGTATAGGGGGAGTTTTATCAGTCTGTCTTTCTCAGATTAGAGTCAAACCCCTGTCAGCTGGCCACTGGGACTGTAGGAGGCTTCACCACATGTATTTTGTCATCAGCGAGGGGTCACCTCTGTTGCAGCTGCTTCTTCTCCTCCTTCAGCTTCTTCAGTCGCTCCAACTTGTCTATGTACCTGAGGAAGCAAAATACCAACGGAAAAAAGTCACTCACATTAGGAATTACAGGATTAAAAAAAAAAAAAATTACGGGACATCGAAACTTCACCGAGTAGCTGTGGAGGGGTCGCCAGGTCCCCCTGGCGGTCCCCGGACCCCAGTTTGGTCAACTGCCCCGACATGAAAACTATGAGGACGGAGTTATTTTGGGTTTTCACGTGTCGTGTTGCTGTAGCAGAGCAGCTAAGCTGGTCAAGCTAAAATTAAGCTACAGGCCGACGCAGCAGCGGGAAAATAATGGGAAGAAACCCGACGGAAACCGGCAGCCTGGGCACAAACATCACAACACAGCTAACATGCTAACTGGAAGTGACCGAGAAGTGTTAGCTGCTGATGCTAACTAGCCCGAACTGATAATGACTTGATTGTGATTTAACGGATGTGGAGGGGCCTTTGCCAGTTTTGCCAAGTGGTAACTTTTTTCTTTAATTAATAAAAAAACACGATGAAAACGCATTCGTCTGAAATGTTAGCAAAAGAAACCTATGTGTAAAACCATAAATTGTCAAAGTCGATGTTATAGCCGGAAAAGAAATATGAAAAGTATTATTTCATCTCTAAAATTAAAACGATCCACTTTTCAAATCGGTGTGCACGTAATGATCCTACGAGCAGTTAAATCAGTAAAATGATCGTTATTTCTGTCAGTCCCGTTTTTACATTCAATCAAAAGAAGACCTGCGTTTGGTCGGTTTCAATCGGTGTGAATGAATAAGAAACGTCTAAGATTTGTTGGGAGTACTGCAGCTTTGAAAACTGATATTTTTGCCGAACTGTAGAGCGGGTTTGTGTTCGAATCCTGACACCTTGTATAACCTGATAGACGGTGTGTGTGTAAAGATTAAGACATGAAAACTTAGTATATAGCTATGAAGTTGGACACAGGCAGAAAGGGGACAGGAGAGCACTTGCTGAAACCTGGAAGATTTCAGGGCCAAACACCGAGCTTTACCTCTCCGTGTTCCTCCCATCAAAGTACACGAAGTCCCCGGCCTGGACGCACCGAGCACAGGTGAGCCTGCGGCGGGAGGTGCTGCACAGGGGGCACCGCTCCACCGCCACGTACAGACCCTCCGCGTCGTCCACTGACTCCACCATTAGACAACCCGGGATGGAGTGAGCCAGGTGGGTGTGATGGGACCGAATAGACGGCCTGCCCCCGGAGGAAGGGCCGGAGGACGTAGCAGCTCTTTCCGGGCCGAGCGGTGGTAGTCCCGCCGAGGACGCCATGGGGAGGGAGAGCGAGGAGCTCGGCTAACCGGCTAAGCTAACGTTAAATTTAAACCTATTAACGCTAGAATAAACTAGCTGTTGCCCCAGTGCTCTCTACGGCTCCATCTGGTTTGGACTGACCGTTATATTTTCGCCGATGTCGTCATGTTTTTAAAATTCCTGGTGATAACGGGCTGACAAGCAAATGTTGTTGTTTTGATGAGCAGACGATGAGTCCGCCACTTCCGGGTTCCTCTGAAAAAACGTGACGCTTTTGTTTATATAGTGACGTAACGTCGTGGGCGGGGCAGCGAAACAGGCCAAGTTGAAGGTTGAGTTTAAAACTAAACCACGAACAGTTTTATCGGAGAACGTCCTCCACGCCCCTCTAGTTACGACAAACGACGCGTCTCTCGTCGAGTTTTCGTTCCTGATGGTTTGGAATCTATATCCCGGTTAAAGCATCATCGCCACTATACTGAACACTATTTTTCATTCATTTACATAACGTATTCATTTTCAGGTCGAGCAACTTAGGAGCAGATTGTCAACACTGCCATTGAAGTCACTGATACAGAAAGTTGACTGCTGTGTGTTCAGGGTCACTGAAGTCATGGATTTTAAAAGTCGAGTCAGTGTTTTTCTAACTGACTTTTCTAAAGAATCAAGGTTGTTTAAATCTGAGTTCACAGAATTGTTATGTCTGATTTGGAAGACGACACAGTGGCATGAAAAAGTAAGTGAATCCTTGGAATTATCTGCATTTCTGTATAATTTGTCCTAAAATAAGTTCAGATCATCTAAGTTACAATAATGAACAAACAAAATCTACTTTAATAACATTCAAATCACAATATCTAAATGGTCCATATTGAAACATTCACAGTGTAGGTTGGGAGAATTGTGTGAACCTCTCAGTTAATGACACCAACAGAAGCTAAGTGGAGTCAGGATTTATCAAACCTTGAGTCCAGGTTCAGGTTAAACCAGATTGGAGGTTCTGAATCAGAGCTGCTTGGATTCATAGAAACAAACATATGAAGTTTGTTATATACAAGAAACAGCTGCCGATGTAGACCAGTTCTCACAAACCACAAAGCCCTTTCATAAAACCTAGACAGCAGATTAAGCCAGGATTTTTCAGATTTCCTGGCTCAATTTAGCCAGGACTTGTATTCACGAAAGCAGCGACCAATAAGTTACCATTGAGATTTATTCTTTGCAGCTGGCCTGGTCAGGATGAGCTGAGCTGACTAGGCCATATCCAGCCTCCATTTTCCCATCATCCAGGATTTCTTAATTCTACTTTTGTGAAATAGCCTTCTGATCTCAGAAGAGTCAGGATGAAGAATAGCGGATTTTTACAGAGTCGTCTCCTAGACTTTTGATCTTCGTCAGTCCACAGTCTGACAAACTGTCTATAGTTGGAGACGGTTCAGTTCAGTTCTGAAGTTTCTCTTCCTTGAAGGTGACGTCCAGCTGAGGCGAGTCAAAAGGAACAAAGCAGAAAGATCCATGATTTTAAAAAGCATCAACAAAGGTTTAAAGGAATCAGTGGAGCAGGTTCACATGAGTCACCAGAACCTGACCACGGTTCAAGGAGTCCACGGTGTAAGCCGCAGGACAGGAAGAGGAAGCTGCTGCTCTCCAAAGTAAAACAACATGGTGCTTGAAGTTTCCACAGAACCACTGAGGACAGTGTTCTGAGGACTGATGAGATTGAGGCTGAACCATCGGGGAAGAACCTGCAGCTCAACATCCGGAGTAAAACCAGCTCTGCAGCCATGTGAAAACATCGTCCCAGAGGTGGAGGACGGTGGATCTGGGTTCAGGCCTCTGGTCCTGGACAGTCCATCATGATCCAGGGGAAGATGGGTTCCCAAGTTGATCCAGGTCTATGACAGGAGAACGTCAAGGAGGCTGTTCATGAACTGAGATCAGGAGAAACTGGGTGATGCAGCAGGAACATGGAAGTAAATCTATTACAGAACGACTTCAGACAAAAGGAAATCCACCTTCTGGTGTGGGCCAGTCAGATCCCAGACCTGAACCCAACAGGGAAAGCTGTGGACTGAGCTCAGAGACAAGTTCTTGCGAGACGAGAACATGTCAGAGCTGAAGGTTCTGTAGGAGGAACGATCTGATCACATTGAGTTTGTCTGAACTTGTGACTCAGATGAAGCTCAGGTCACATTTAATGACCAGTTAACACAGAAGAGCAGGTTGTTTCAGAGGGTTCACTGGCTCTTACCACTGTAAAAATCATAAATCAGTGGTCTAACAGATGTTTTCTGTGTAGTCGTTTGAAAAACTTATTTTCTTTAGGGTGGTGAAAGATTCAAACAGCCGATTCATTTACCAACATAAAATGAAATAGATTTATATATACACACATACACACACACACACACAATCAGTGTATTTACAAATGAACAGGAAGTTCTGTCCGAGTTGTCACTGTTTCCTGAAGCCTCTCAGGATTGGATAAATGTTCTCAAATGCTTCATAGATCTCAGCTCGTTCTTTAGCTCCTGGAAATTAACACAAGATCCACATTTCATAATGAGTAAATATTTCCAAATTTTATGAGCTGTATCTAAAAAGAAAAGCTCCCAGAATTACAAGAAAACTATTGATTTACTCTGGTAATTATGAGAACTACTTACTTACACGGTAAAAACAACATCAAAACATAAAAACTTAGCATTTAGCTAAAACTACAACAACAACCTGAAACCTTAGTTTCTACAGCTGCATCAAAAGAGACAACAGATACTAAATTTATGAGATGAAGATCTTGTCATATAACATTTTTTTGTAATCACAAGATTTACCCCCCCCCCCAAATTGCTTAATGCAAGGTGCTTTTGTTGAAAAAAAAAAAAAAAAAAAAAAGGTTAGACACGGGGAATTACTGAATACTGAACTCAACCATCCTGCCATAACCCTGTGGAGATATTTGAGTTTCGTTACCGGTCAGAACAACTTTCCCAGACACAAAGATGAGAAGGACGATGCGAGGTTTCACCATTCGGTAGATGAGGCCCGGAAACAGCTCTGGTTCATAACTGTAGAGAGAAAAACACAGAATCGGTCTCAGGAACTGTGATTAAATAAAGCTTAATTATGTAATAATTACAACAATATCATTCCAGGGGAAATGTCAGTCGACTCAAGCATTTTAGACGGTTACATTTTTTCAAAGAACTTGTAAAGAATTATTTAAAAAAAAATGATGTTTACCAACTGCTTTGTACTTTGAAAATATCTGACTGCTCATGTAGTCATTGTTACAAAAATTGACACAGCCAAGTCTGAATATGTCTTAGTTACTAGCGTCAGGTGATCACAAAGGAGAGGCTAACAGTAGGCTAACATAGGCTAATGCTGAACTAGCTGGAACTAGGGGCTAACTCTGCGTGAACGTAACACAAGATAACTGAGCTAACATGCAACATAAGCCAATTCTAAGCCAACATAACATTAGCTAGCTCTAAGTTCTTGGCTTATAACTATGGCTTGGATCTACCCAACTAAACCAGGCCGATTAAAGGATGGACTTTAAGAGACTTGTCACAAAGTCACGAGTTGAAGTGAATCAAAGTTCATTGATTTGAAAGATCGGTGCAGGTTTAGTTCACCTTTGTGAGTGAGTAATATTTGCAGGACTGCCATTGAAACAAATTGTACACCATGACATTCGGCCCATTCTAACGATGCCATGATGGGGCCTTGAAGTTGTTGGAGCTAGGCTAACCTCGTCCCCTCAACAACAATGAGCAGCAGTCAGTGTTTCTACCTGCTGAACTGCTGGTGGGTCAGGACCAGTCCTTCCAGTCTGATGGGGAAACAGACATCACAGCTGGCCACCATGTTCTGGATCTTAAAGTCCAGGAAGCGAGCGGGGAAGCCGAGTTTCTGCACCACCCGGGCATATTTCCTGGCTGCCAACCGTGACTGTTCCTCACTCAAAACACACCCAGAGGTGAGAAGAGGGTTAATAAACTGAAAACAAACGTCTTCTAGCACAGTAACATCTGTATGTGCCAATTACAGAACCCTTTCCACTGCAACACTTCAACATGCAACCTGGACTTTAAAAACCCTGGGAGTCTCAAAAACTCAAGTCATTTGTGTCATTTAGAGCTGAAATATTCAATTAATTGATTCAACAACTGATTGAAGATGAGTAGATACAATTTCTAAAATCAGATCATTGATTAATTTTTCAAGCAAAAAAAAAAAAATGCAACTGTCAGCTTCAAACAGGAGAATTTGATGCTTTTCTTCATCTACATTACACTTAACTGAATATCTTTTGGTTTAAGGCTATAACTGTCAGACTTAATCGACAGTCATCCGTAGTTAGTCTTATAATTCAGCTGTCGGTAGAGGGAGTGGAGCAGATAGTGTTGCTGGTTTGGTTTTGTTCCTGGTTTACTCTTCCCCCTAACCAGGTCAGCAACATAAACCACGTCCAGCATGTGGAACGACTGCATTGTGTATCGGTTTGTTCCACTGCAGCACTGAGATTTTTCTGTCTTCTTATTGGATTTTTGTGATGAATCCTGAACATGTTGCCTGGATTTTCTTTAAAGGATCAGTTGTCCTGCTCCAGAGAGATACAGCAGTGAAATTGCGGTTTACTGTTGCTGCATTTGTTGTGAGGTGAAGTCTCTGACCTCGGATATTCTATCCCCAGAGCAGAGTCTAAATTTGGTTCCAGGTATTTATCTCCGAGTGGTTGGAGAATGGTGGTGACAAAATTAGAGTCAATGACAGTGAAGACATGTTACATTAGGTTTAGTTGAATTCTTTTGGTAGAAAAGGGCTAAGACTGACAGACAGACTGACCTCTTGGCCCCTGTACAGACCATCTTCCCTGAGCCGAAGATCAGCGCTGTGGTTCGAGGCTCGCGGATCCTCATGATGACAGCCGCAAAACGCTGAAACACAATGTGATATGGAGCGACAGGCTGCGGAGACTGGGAGAGTTGGACCAACACCAACATGTTCCCAACTCAGTTTAAAAGAGACCGACAGCAGAAACTCAGTTTCGGTACCTTTGGGTTGTACTCGGCATTTCTGGCTTGCAGGGCAATGAACTTCAGGTCCAGAGGACAACCCAGGTTCACTGTGGAGACAATGTTCCTGCACACAGTCAGAAAACTGCCTTAAAGAAAGGCTCCACAGCCTCCAACCTCTGTTTTCATCTCAGCTTGACGCAAAAACCTGAACTCATCATAAACCTTAAACTTTGAGCATAAGTCTGGTGAAACTCACTATTTGTCTTCTTGTCAACAAATCAAATGTTCAGACAATATGTAAGTCATGATGTAGTTGTGTGTCTGTAGAACATCAGGGCTCCACGGACCACTGGTTATTTGTCTGGTTCCTCTGAGCCACACAGTCCACTGTTTCAAGAATGTCTTAAAAACACATCAGTCACACCCACACAAATGTTCCATCATCACCATGAACACACACACTGTAGTTTATTTAGACTCAGTCCTTAGTCAAACACACACACCGTCCTGCTGTCACAGATACTCACTATGGCACCAAATGGGGATTAATCTAGCGCTGAAAATGGTCTCCAACAAATTTACTGTTTCCTCCTGTTTGTTTGGTAAAAACTAGTGAGCAGCTGAGTCAGGAAAATTAATGAGACATTTATAAGGAGCTTTTAAGGATCAACTCTTCAGTAGGAACCATTAAGCTTGGAGCTGAGAGCCACAGACAGAGGAGGGAAGCTGTTGAGAGACAGACCGGCACACTGGTTTAAGTCTGAACATGGGATTTGATGACAAAAATACATTACAACACCAGACCGATATGAAAACAAGATGATACTGAAGCTATGATTCACTATCAGTCCTATGGAACTATGTAGGGTTTATTTTTGTTTTGTAGCATCTGATTTGAAATTTTCCCGAAAAGTCTTTTTCCTGCCCACACATCTTGACGTACTGCGAGATGGTACCTGTACCACAGATAAAGTATTGGTACCGTGGTCCAGGATTCATCAGTGACTTACTGTAACTGTGGGATGATTCCTGATCTCTCGGTCACAGGGGTCATGGGAGTCATAGGGGTCATGGGGGTCATGGGGCAGAAGGGGGAAGCAGTTGTCCCCAGTCCCGACATGGATGCCCCCTGCTGGGGGTCAGCTGTTGCAGAATCCTGGGAGTTGTAGTCTGGAAAGACGCCGCTGTCCTGAGACATGTCTAGAGCTGCAGTCTGACTCGCTGCTGCCTCAGAAGAAAAAAAAGAACATCACATATTAGAGTTAAATGCTGGTTTCACATTCCCAGCCCCCATCCCACACAACCAATAATTATTTACAGAATACTGACGCTCATGTGAGCTTTAATGTTAGTGCGTACAGTCAGTGTTTTGGTCTGACATATCAGTGGACATCACAACATCACAAATTATTGCTCATCACCCCTCAGTTCACATTACTACATAATAATGTATTTGGATTCACTGAAATGATTATGATGTATTTTGACTAAATTTCCTAGTCATGTACAACCCCCCCCCAATAAAACCCCACTTTATTTACTGATCTGTGTCAGATGAGACATCTCATCTATGGCTGAAGTTACTAACAAACAAAACTGTTCAAACTACTGAGAGCTTTACAAGGATTTTATTTAACTACTTTTTCTTCTTCAATCATATCGGTGGAGCTGGAACTGGAATATTTATATACTCAGCTTATATTGTTTGTCACTTGATGTAACTTTACAATAAAGTTTATTGGGAAAAAAGCCAACTAATTCATCAGTGATGTCACACCTGTGTCCTCCTGTGTGCTGAGTTCATCAGGTAGAAAACTGAGGTCCAGCTCCTCCCCAAGCTCTCTGCTCAGCCCCGCCTTTGCCGGCAGGTAAGGGGAGTCCTGCAGGGGGGGGCCAGGGGGCTGTATAACAGGGGCGGGGCTCTGGAGGCCCAGCTCCTCCCCCAACATGAAGCCAGAGTCCTGCAGGGGTTGTTAATTTAAAAATAAAATTATTTTTTTTATATATATATATATATATATATATATATATATATATATATATATATATATATATATAATAAATAAAATTTTTATTATTCAACCACTCAGATCATCACAGACTCCATGTCTGAGCAGCTTGTTGAATAGTACCGAACAAAATCCAGACTTTAGCCCCTGTCAGCTCCTCAGCCACAGCAGGAGCCCAGCTGGGATTTACTCTCACTCTCAGTTGTTTAAGCTGCACTCAGCTATGACTGAACACAGAAGATCACAGCTCTTCTCATCCATAAAGTGCCCTCTCTGTTCTGCCTTTTAAAAACTTCATGTCCTAAGTGTATGTTTTACATTTCACAGAGAATATCACATGTTGAATTTAAGAAGTTGTTCAGGTGCATTGTCGATTGAAAACCTTCAAACTTGAATCTTTCTGACAAGGAACATACATCGGAATATAAATATTTGGCTTCTCCGCCGGACTTATCATCCAAGTACAGTGGGAGGGGCTCTGAAACATGTAGAAAATCATGCAGAGACAGAAATATATTTATCAGTGCAATATTGACTTTGTGGAAAAAAAGTGTGTCGAAGACTTTTGTGGCTGCATTTAGGCGGTGATCGGGTCCTTTTCTAACATGCTGTTTCCAAGCCTCTGATCTGCCATGAGTTCAGGTTTGGTAGAAAAAGATTAAGTCCATCACTTTTTTTACTTACGTATTCACCATTAGAAGTCACATTTAAATACACCGAGGAAAAAAATGATTAGAATCAACTTATAACATTTCAATCATGTGCAAGTTTTGAAGTGGCAGCTGTAAACTTCACACAGAGACATGACCTGAGTGCAAGTCTACAGCTCCAACATGGTGTCTGAGCTTCTGAAGCTTCATCTACAAAAAAAATCTAAAAATATTAAGCGCTTTGGTTTCATGTTTTTTGATGAAGAGATGCATCAGAAGAACTTAAACTGAAACTCAATTGGATCAAAGTGAAATATTCCACAGCAAATTGGTGAAAAGCCTGGTAAAGTGTTGTCAGGCAGCTCAACTATTTAAATAAAGTTTTGGTTGTTCAAACAGCAGAGCAGCGGCCTGAGTCTGTACTCACAGTTGCAATGGAATCATCAAAGTAACGCTCCAACGCCGACTCATCCATGAGTAAAGAACCAGCTGAACAGATCCCGGACTTTCCAGGACGTGGTACCAAGCAGGGCTGCACAGCTGCATCCAATCCACACTGATGCGATCTTGGGCTCGTCAAACACTCAGACAGGTGTGAACTCAGTACATCTAATTAAGCACCCTACATAAGCACAAATTCAAGGTACTTGTATTTTCCATGAGTGTTTTATTTTCATTCTTATACAATACTTCTACTCCACCACGTTTCAGAGGAAAACATCGTACTTTTACTGCACCACATTTATCCAATAGTTACTGTCAAAATCTAAGTTTTTAAAAGCTTATAAAACATGAAGCTTGATTTTAAACTACATGACAGTAAACATTAGTTGAGTTTAAAATTAGCTGATGGAAAGAAAATTAACTGGCAGCTGCTTTGATAATATGATGGTGTTGCTTTTCTTTTGAGCAGTTTTAATCATTTAATGTATTTTAACCATTTTGGACTAGTTTGGACTGAAAACTGTGAAGGAGCCGCTTTAGGCTCCAGGAAAGTGTGAGGAACATTTCTCACTGTTCTTACTAAACCAAGGAATAAATCAGGTAATAAAGAAAACAATCAGCAGATTAATCCATAATGGAATTGATCATTACTTGCAGTCCTATAGAGAAAAGTTGAAAATCGGCCCCCCTCAACTACAGCAGTAAAAAGCTGCTTACACATTAATACATGATTAATAATTATCTAATGATATAATGTGATGTACTATAAACCAAAAGTTGACTTGTTTTTCTGATTATCCTCCTTATATATATATATATATATATATATATATATATATATATATATATATATATATATATATATATATATATATATATACGCACACACACTCCCCAGAAAGTCCTCCAGTCATCTGTGAAGTATTTTCTGTCTCAGGTCCTTTTTTAGCGGATCAGAGAGACTAGACACTGAACATCACACGTGGTCCCTCTAAACTCCATGAGCCCTCCTGTTCTAGATGTTTCCTCTGAAGGCTCTGGACTCTGACACCTCTCACCTGTAGGCTGTGTACCTGTTCACAGCAGCTGTGGTAATGTCAGTCGTCCAGCAGTGGAACCCTGACTGCCACACAGTTCAGGTATGAAAGATCTGATCAGGGCTCCGCCTCCAGCTGCAGTCCCCCCTCCCTCCTGCAGGTGGAGAACTGCTCTACAAACCCTACAGGAGCGGAGCCGTGCGCATGCGTACAGAATGTAAACAAAGCAGAGCGACAGCACGAGGTTCATGGAAGTCGGACGGGACAGAGTCAACGTTATGTCTTTATAACTGACGTCAGATCAGATATTATAACTGAAAAACAATGGAGGTTGTGAAGAAACGTCTGACTGAGTTTTCACTGGAGGCTCACGGTAAGAGGAGTACTACATATACTACCGTTAGTACTACTACTGATACTACTGTTAAAAGTACTACGTATACTACTGTTAGAACTACTACTGATACTACTGTTGGTTCAACTACATATGCTTCTGTTAGTACTACTACTGATACTACTGTTGGTGCTACTACATATACTACTGTTACTAATACTACTAATACTACTAATATTACTAGTTCAGCTGCTGCTGCAGGTACTTCAATACTATTAACAGTAGTATCTGTAGTACTACTAACCTTGTATGGGAACTATGGGGACCATCCAGAACTGTCTCCAGATCAGAAGGAAACTAACAGGATAGTAGTACTACTATTATTGGTATTACTACTATTATTGGTACTAATACTACAGCAACGACCACTACCACTGTTACTACTGTTAAATAATTCCTACTAGTACAATAACCACCAATACTACAGTCACTAATTATTGCTGCAGGTATTACATATAAAGTACTACTTCAACAGCTGTCACTACTGCTGCTACAGTACCAGTACTATAAGTACTAGTTACTACTACTGCGACCCATAATGCTACGACTCCTGCAACTACAACTATGATTACAAGCCAAGTGATTGATTATTGATTACCTTGCAGATCTGTACCTGAACCAATCAGTGCCATACCTGGAGGGCCCACCTGACCCACTGCAGTTCTACCATGACTGGGTTGGTCCAAACAAGCCCTGCATCATTCGCAACGCCTTCAGCCACTGGCCAGCTCTATCCAGGTGGTCGCCAGAGTACCTGAGGTGAGGGTGCCCCATCCACAGACACCTGAATGGTTCTTCATGGTCAGGCGGATTTTTATGCTCCATTTCCTGTCGCCAGGGAGAAGGTGGGGTCAAAGGTCATCAGTGTTGCCGTGACTCCTAACGGCTATGCTGACGCTGTCAACGGGGACCGCTTCGTTATGCCTGAGGAAAGACAGATGAGCTTCTCTTCTGTTCTCGATGTCATTGAGGGGAAGGTGAGAGGCATTGTCACTACTCCCTGCAGAACAGTTGAGAAACTGTAGTAAAATGAGAATTGTGAGACAAATGAGACAGTGCAGGATTAATGAGACACTGTAGGATGAAGGAGACACTGCAGGATTAATGAGACAGTGCAGGATAAGTGAGATACTGTAGGATGAAGGAGACACTGCAGGATTAATGAGACACCATAGGACTGTGTTTGTTTGTTTGTGTGTGTGTATGTTTGTGTGTATTTGTGTGTTTGTGTATGTGTGTATGTTTGTGTGTGTGTATGTTTGTGTGTATGTGTATGTTTGTGTGTATGTTTGTGTGTGTATGTGTGTGTGTGTGTGTTTGTTTGTGTGTGTCCTTCTGTGTTTGTGTGTGTGTGTCTGTGTGTGTGTGTGTGTGTGTGTGTGTGTGTGGCAGGTGGAGGAGAGTGGAGTGTTTTATGTTCAGAAGCAGTGCTCTAACCTGCTGGAGGAGCTGCCGGAGCTCACAGACGATGTGGAGCCTCATGTTCCCTGGATGAGCACCGCGCTGGGTGAGTTCCCACTACTGAGCATGCTCAGATTGGGCAGCAGTCACACCTGGAAACCCCTCAGGAGGGGTTACAGAGCCACTGCATCTGCAACTTGTCGCTCATTAATGTAGAACTGAAACTATTAATCGATTTAGTCAGGCAACAGAAAATTAATTTGTAACCATTTTTATCATCGATTGATTGTTCACCTAATTTTTTGAGCAAAAGTGTCAAAATTGTCTGTTGCAGCTCTAAACAAATATATTAAACTAGAAAATCTCTCAGTAGAGCACAGATCTCTGCCAAGGTCAGTGTCAAACAACCTACACCAGACTTCAGAGGAAAAAAATTTCCTACTTTCTTTTAATCATCTGGATCTGAACCAGAATGAACTGGCCATCCACTGAGGTCACTGCATATCGGTTCAGGATTGGTTCGGCAGAGGTAAACTGTCACTTTAAAGTACTTTCATTTACTGCTACTTCTACTTCCACGCCACCTCATTTTATTTGACAGCTACAGTTGCTTTACAAATCGAGATGTTTACATACAAAACATGAAGAAACGATCAAGTATGATGCTTTGTTATATCTTAAACTACTCAACTGTAAATAGAATTAAAACTATTTTAACAACAGTTTAAGTGAGTTTTTGTGTTGTAAAGCCTGAAATACTGTATTTCTTGGCTCCATATTCTCTCAAGTGAGGAAACATGGTGAAGTCTGGGTAAACATGACATTTGTCACTATTTTCTGTTTTTAAAACAGAAGTTTTACAAACCAAAGAAATCAGTTAATTGAGAAAATAGTCAGCTGATTAATTCAAAATGAAATTAATCATTAGTTAAAGTCCTTTAATTTAAGATTAGCTCCACCTCAACAGTGAAATGTTGCTAAATGCTTCATTTATATTAAAGTGATGATATAACACATGGAGCATTTCTCCAAAGTGAAGACACACAGGAAATATAGGGGGAGGGAGCAGAGGAGTGACGGTCCGGGAGTCGCCCTACTTTTACTGGAGAGCATTTTACAGTGTACATCTCTGTGCCTTTTGACTTTTCTAACACGTCGTCATCAGAGTACACTTTGAAAATCTGATGCTGAATTCAGTTTGGCTCAGTTTCTCTGAGGAGAAAACCCACAAACCTGCTCAAAACTTCTTATTTATTCTGCAGCCAGGTTGTTAAAGTACAGGCTGTCCCTCAAAGACTGTAAATTATTTCAGACTCATAATAGTACCAAAAAACATAATGTGTAATATTACCAAAGAGACAACATCAGTTCTTATTAAAGAGTCCATACCCCCTTTTTACCAGTCACCTCTGTGTCTCCAGAGTCTCTTCGGCCGCCGCAAGTGAGAAAGACCAATCATATCTCAGTTGTGTATCCACTCTGCCTGCTGTTTAATTCCATAGGAACTAAATGTGCTCACACAGAGGAAGCAGACAGAGATTACTCTCTTAGTCTGAAGGCAGTGAAACAGCTGTGCTCTTAATATTTTAACTAATCAAATGAGGGTTTTTTCTGACCTTTGAATCAATAACTTGATCCTCTTCACCCAAATTGTTCGACATTTACGCCTCAACAAGGCAACAGCACCAAGCTTCTAATAAGAAACCTGACACTAAAGATCAACACGTTCTGCTGCACATGTGCCACTTAAAAAACATATAGAAAGATAAAAATTGGATTTATAAGGTGACCATGAGAGAGGGGTCTGTTTCCTGACAGAGGCGGGGGTGACTGATCCTGGGCTTTGAGCTAACATCACCACAGAAGCTGGTGGCGAGTCTGGCTGCCCCCTAGGACGCCACCTTTTCAGATGCTGGAAAGGTTTCTTGGATTTACCATCTTCTTTGGATGTCACTCTGCTGTTGATCCAGCTTTAGAAATCCATACGATCTCCGGATCACAGATGTTGTGAGACGTCTCCTCACTACAGTCTCCACGTCCTGTGCAGACATTTTATTCCTCACAGTCGCTCATTCTTTCATTTTTTTGTGACAGCGTGTTTCTGCAGGTTTATCTCTGTACTGATGGTGGCTTGTTTTCTTGAACAATTAGGTGATACTCACCTGTCCGTTGGTCTCAGGGGATGGCTTCTCTCCATCAGTCCAGCTCTTTAGCCAGTTTCTGGACTCTCTGTTTTTAGTTGAACTCAAAGCCCTATGTTTCCTTCCAGGCTTGAACCTGAACAGCTTGTGTTTTTTAATCACCTCCACAAACCTGGACATGTACTTGCTCCTTCTGCAGGACAGGGTCATCAGACAAGCCCGGTTCCAGCTCAGGTTCAGAGGGTTTCATCCTGTGAAAAAGAAAAAAACGTCCAGGTCTGAGGTCTGAGCTCAAGCCAGCTGAGGGCTATGCTTCACCTGCTGCTTGGTGAGGCTGCCTTTATCAAACTCAATCACACCCAGAGGAAGGGAAAATGAAGTGTGTGTGGATGAGCAGAGGTTAAGGCCTGACTATAAAAGTTTTACTTCTTGGGAATATGTCACTGTTTTCTTGAGAAAACCAGGATTTCTGGCTCACTCAGTGAAAGTCTTGATTTTAAGCAGAGAACTGCAGTTCTCTATTGTGTCAAGACTATCTCTTCACCCTACATATTGCATATATACGGGGACTGACCCCACAGGGGCAGTTGAGGTGGATACTCTTGAAGATAAACCACATGTGGTGGCCAGGTACTGATTAGCCATCAAGCCAAAGTTGGCATGTCTCCATAGGGTGCTGCTTAATGTTTTGGAGTAATTAGTGCTACAAATACGGAGTGTTTCCCCTCTGAATTCAGTCCTGTGGCCCCCTGCTTAATGTATGTGGAGGGATTAGTGCCACATACGTAGGCCATATCTTCCTCTAGCTCCCAAGAATTGTTAAGGACTGAACCATAAATGAATGGCCAGCCAGACCCTGCCAGACCTTCCAGCATGAACTGTTTTATCCTGCCAGCTAGAGTGGAGGAGGCCAGAGCTCTAGCTTTTTCCGGAAAATGTCCAACCACTTTCACTGGGCAGCTGCTGCAGGCGAAGCAGCCAAGGGTAGTGGTTTGGAATGACCACATGGGGGTGGAGTCTCAATCACTTATTCATGCCCTAGGAAAAGCAGCCAGAGGGTTGACAAATCCCTCCTCTACAGCTACATATTTGCGTGTATATTTGTAAACAGTTCCTCTATCTGAGCATATGGGTGAACACTCTGATGGGGGTGGTGACATCCCATTCAACCTCAACTGCCATTTTGGGCTCCTGACGGAGCAGCTGGATCTACTCGGATTCCTTGTGGTGTGTCTCAGAGTCACTGTCGAATGGAATATGAGAGGTAGTCCTGACACAATAGAGAACGTATGTTTATATTGTAACCCAGGTTCTCTTCTGCTAAGAGCAACTCAGAAACTTGTTCTAGTGAAAGTTAATCGAAGAGGCCTGTCCTAAGATTCCTCTTATCCTTTTATATTTGTTAGACTCCTTCAACACCAGCCACACAAAACAGTTTCATCTTTTTTTGAAATCTTATCAATTTGATCTTTTCAGCTTAATTCTAAACTAAAATACTGACCTGGATTTTTTCTGTCCAATAAAAATCAAACGAACGCAGCCTCAGTCTCTGGGATCATGTTATAGTCTTCAGTCCCTTTTTCACAGCTGCAGCTTGAGCCTACAATTCTCCGCCTGGATTGACTGACTCTGCTCCGTGTTTTGATGGCTGTCTTCTGCTTTCAGGAGTTGGCAGGCAATGGTGGGAAGTAATTAAGTACATTTATTGAAGAGCAATTATAGTACTCATACTTCACTTGACAATTTCCATTTTACATTATGTTATACTCACATCATGGCAGAGGGAAACTCTGTAATTTTACTTTTTGACAGCTGCTGTTACTTTGCAGACTAAGATTTTACTCACAAACAAGATTTGTGAGTTGTTGTTACAGAGCAAATTTATATATAAAGTAATGAAATGACCTCCAGCAGGTGCCTCAGTAAAGTGCTACTTAATGTCACTGAATTTGTAATAAAAGTTCAGTAATATAACTGCATAATTATACAGCTGTTTTACACACACACACACGGGTATTTTGGGATAAATCCCCTGACACTTAAATCTCCTTTTCAAAGGATATCCCATAGTGACTTTTGATACTCTGAGTAATACTCACTTTATCTACTCTTATTTGTACTGGAATATTATTACACTCAGGTTGTCGCTTTTTAATAATCCAATGGGAATGAATTTGAACCTAAACGCAATTTTCTGGAATTAATCGGAAAAGCATCATCGTTGTGATTAATTGATCAGCTCAGCATTGTTCAATACTGTTCTCCTTTTTTTAATCAATCAGCGATCAGGTCAGTTTACTGATAGATCAATAGGTCAAGTTGACTGTAAATTTTCAGAGCGCCCTCTGTCGGACCCCGAGGTGAACATCTTCAAACAGTTTGATTTTTTCATTTCCTCCCATGTTCTGCAGACGCATCTATAACAGGGGACACATTTAGAGAACCACGTTGATATGATGTGATATGGTTCAGAACATCAGTCATGTTCGTCCTTGTTGAGCCAAGTACACTGTACATTTATATTTGGGACTATCCCACTGTTTGTGTTTGCAGAAACAGGAAGCAGTCGCCTCGCTGCCGTGTTGTGAATCACAGTACGTAGTGTCTGAAACACGAAAAGAACTTTATTTAAAGTTATAGAAGGCTGATCTCCTTCAGTGGAACCAAGGCTCACACAGCTCTGATATAAAAAATCAGGTAGTCAACAGGCAGTGGGACTTTTTGAACTCTATGATCATGAGCTCGGGGAAAAGGTCCAGGCTTAGGTTTCCTCTGGCTTTTCCCTAAAGCTTCAACACTTGGCTCCACTTCATGTCCGGTCTGACTCACTCTGGGTAGAACTCCTCCATCCCTGTTCACACACAGTAACCACGACAACATGAGTCTGCAGCGACACCAACCAAACATCTGCAGCAACATCCGTCCGTTTTCTGACCCGTACCAGTGAGGATCTGGCGGCTGCTGCTGTCCTCCGGTCCACAGCAGAACCAGGTCCATTCTCCATAAGTCCGTCATGGCGTCCCGTCTGGTCACGTGGTACAGCCCCTCCCATGCCCCCGTCCTTGTGTAGCTCTTCAGGAAGTCCTGGAGCAGGAGTCTGAGCAGAGCCACAGAGCTGGACCATGAAAACAATAGGAAGTAGAAATAAACGGCTGTTTATTATTTCAAGCATCAGTGTTCAGTATTTTCCGGCGTATAAACCATCAGATGTCAGGGCTACTGTGAAAACTGCATCCTGGTGGATTTTTATGTGAATAATGTGAACCAGTTGCTGCCTGGAAGGAAGGAAATCAATCTAAAACCTGATGGATGATCTGGAAAATGATCATGAGGCTGTTGCTTAGGAGCAGGAATTTTGTTTAATTAATAGCTGTGTTTTCATTAAATGTTTGTTTCATTCTGTTTACAGGATCTATTTTAGTATTCATTAGTGTGAATTTTTTATGTAGCTGTTTTTATTTGAAATCAGTATTTCTAAAATCCTGGCTGTGGCCTTTTATATTTTGATCGATTCATTTTTCTCTCTTTTTTTTTTTTTTTTTACAACCGCTGATGTTTCCAACTAATAAATGAATTTTGTTCGTCGTCATTGTGAGACATTCACTGTTTCTATTTAACATCTGAAACACAAACTTCTCTGATGATGTTTCCCCTTTTTTTAGGAAAATTACCGGATGCGGTGAATTTTTGGCTTGGAGAGTCAAAGGCTGTCACCTCCAGTAAGACCTGAAGTTCACACAACACACCAGCAACATACTGTGTGTTTGAAGCTGTTGAAGAACAGTGTGTGTTTGTGTGTTTTCTGTCCTAGTGCACAAAGATCACTATGAGAATCTTTACTGTGTGATTTCTGGAGAGAAAAACTTCATCCTGCTGCCACCCACAGACCGACCCTTCATCCCCTATGGTAACCATAGCAACTGCCCTTGATCCATGACCATAACCACAGAAACCATCCTCTGACCAGTTTGGTTGCATGGTATACACATGCATCCACCCACTGTAGCCATGGTAACCATGGTCTCCTTCTGTGTCAGGTGTGTATCAGCCAGCTGTTTACTGTCGCCAGGACAACGGCGAGTTCAAGGTTGTCGATCACAGCAACTCTGAGAAGGTGCATTCAGATGTCCCTCTGTTAATCTCAGCACTCTCTGCTCCATTTAAAACTGCCATTCACCCTCCCCTCCCCCATCTCCTTAGGTCCCATGGATCCCTCTGGACCCCCTGGACCCGGACCTGGAGCGGTACCCACAGTACCAGAGAGCTCGGCCGATCAGCTGCAGTGTGAAAGCCGGAGAGATGCTGTACTTGCCGTCTCTGTGGTTCCACCACGTCCAGCAGTCACAAGGCTGCATTGCAGGTAAAAACCTGAACACAGCAGGTGACCTGCCCAAGTCCTGCCACCAACAGGTCATATACATAAATAAAAATATTATGATGAATGACATGATATAGCACAGCCCTTTTGTCCGTTTAAAACACTATGCTCAAGTTACTTAAACTCAGATTTAAAATCAGAATGAAAAGAATGAAGTGAGTTTGAAGAAACATCTGTTTTTTTGTATTTTCGATGCTGCAGTGAACTTCTGGTACGACATGGAGTACGACATCAAGTACAACTACTTCCAGCTGCTGGAGACACTGTGTGAGGTCACAGGGTCGATGTGACATCACAGCAGCTGCAGGATGTCATAACAATGGTGTGAATGGTTTAGAGTTTGAGTGTCTGGATTGAAAATTTAATACAGTGAAATCATGAAAGTCAGCTGTAAATTCTTAGTCTGCTGGATTTAAATGTTTGAATGATACTGATGCCCATTAAACCCTTAATATGAATCAGCGTTGTTCATTATTCTGAATATTAGCTCATGTTACACATTGTGGACACACGTGTATTGAGTCCAGTACCGAGTTCTGGATCCTCTCGCTTGATCCTCTCCACCAGCTCAAGGTTCCAGTGCAGCATCCAACACCTACTGCTCCAACCCAGCTGACATGGGACCAGGAATGAGTAACTTAGACCAGGACCAGCTGGGAAAACATGTTGGAGTCCTCTCAGTGTCTCTAAACCTTTGACCCGAGGAGGACAGACCCATGGATTCGGGCTCTTTAATCCAGACCATCTGCACCTGGCAGTAGAACTGGAGACGTGTTCTGTCAGCAGATGTTCCTCCGTCTTCTGCCGTCTGGTGTCACCGAGCCAGAGAGCCAGGGTTCTGCTGTAGTGCCCAGTTCTCTGAGTCGCTGTCTCCTTCTTGCCAACCTGAACTGGCCATCCCTTCTCCTCCGACCTCCCCCAGGAAGATGACCTGCTGCTCCCTGGATGGTTTCTGTTCCTCCGGGCCGTCGTGGCGAAAATCCACATCGGCCGTTTCAGATCTTCAAACCCGCGACAGTCGCTCCTCAGTCAGAATCACATCTGTTCCCCATGTTGATGATTGGAGTGATGTCTTTTATGCAACAGGTCGCTGCTCCATGATCGTTTGATGAGATACAGCCCTGGTTGAAACGATTGACACCCCTGAAATTTAATACAAAAATGATTATATCATAAGAAATAAATGCAAATGAATCAAATTCACATGAGATCGTCACAATACACCATATGACCCTAACTGTTACCCACATGAGAATATCAGAATATTTTAACAAAAACTCCAAAGATACTGAACAAAAAAAATTAAAAATAAAAAGCTTTAACGTAATTTTTAAAAAACAACCAAAAAAAAAAAACAAAAAAAAAACGGAAAATTTAAACAACATGATTATTGGCTGTTTTGGATTAATTTATATTGATTCCAATAAGAAACAAATAAAACTTAACTTTATTTTTCAGTGATCATGTGACCTGAATACACCAGTGAATGATGGTTTTGAGGTTCAGGCTGATCCTGTGTGTTTGAGTGAAAAAATAAATCGGTGTTTAAATTTACAATGAATTACTCTGCTATAAAAACACCAGAACTAAACACCAGTCAGAGAAAAACCTGTAAATATCCAAACACAACATATTGACCATATAAAATGATTTAAAGTCCAGTTAATTCATGGTTAATTAAATCAGTGATACTTGCTGATTTACCATAACAGTGGATAGATGAACATTTTTTGAACCTGTCTTAAATCAACACTCACAGGCCTGTTTACACACTAACATTTCCTGGCCTCTGGGGCTCTCTCTCAATGACACAATTTAATGGGAGAGCAAAATGTTCCCTGACAGTAACCTCTTCTAACATTCAGCTGAAGGTAAAACAAGGCTTCAACAGTCTGAGTTAAACACATCTTCCACAGTTAAAGTCATTTAGGATGAAATTCCCTCTGTGAGGCTGAATGAGGAAATTGTGTAGCTGAACCGGAAGAACCTCAAGTCCAGATACACTTATAATGCTCTGTCAGGTCCAGAGGACACAGGGATGATTGACTGGACTCTGTGTCTGACAGTGGAGCTGATCTCAGATCAGTTCAGACTGAAGCACTGAGAGTCAGCTCCATTTCTTCTGGTTCCGCCATCAGTCTCTGCTGGAAGAAGCTCTCCTCTCCACTCTACCTCCCAGTAACATGGCCCAGTCACAGCCTCTCTACACACAAGCTGCTGCTGCTGCTTCAACCTCAGTGGATCATTAGGACAAACACACATACTCACACTCACATACATATACACACACAGACACACACGTCCGCACGCACACATACACACACACCCACATACACACACTCACATACATATACATATACACACACAGACACACACACAGACACACACACGCGCATGCACACACTAACTAACACACACACACACACACACACACACACACACACACACACCGTGCTCTTCATGAAGACCATCACTTCCATCTGTAGAGAGGAGACAGACGACAGAGGAGATGAATCTGTGTTTCCCTTCATCAGCTGTCAGTCAGGACTAAGACCAGCAGGGACTTGGCTCCAGCTCAAACCAGAAGTGGAGCAGCGGAGAGGCGGGGCCAGTTTCCTGTCGGCTCCTGTGTTAACATACCACAGTGGAGACACGGAGCTGGAAGCTACAGACCTTCAGAGACTTTTAGCATCAAGTCTGTTTCCTCTGCACATTTCAGTCCAGTCACAGTGGAAACAAACTGCTGAGAGTCACAGACAGTTGAGTGATGGATTTACTGCTGTCACCTGTGACAAAGGGTAAACGTAACCAAGTGTCTGTGGGATCTGAACATCCAACTGGCTTTTTATATGTAGGCAGAATAAAGAGAGAAACGTCTATTGAAAATATGTGGACTAAAGATTTTATGGAAAGACAGATGTTAAAGTTCCTACTTGTTTGTCCAATGATGAGTCACAGTTCAAACAGTTTACTAGTTCTGGTGACTGGTAAAACAGCATCTTTCACTGCTCAAACACTTTTTCTTCAGAAGCCGAGTTATCTGCTTGACCCGCTACCTCAAGAAGCCGTATACTGCATTTCGGAATCAGTAATTTTCTGTCAGTGATGTCTATATTTCTGGTTAATGGAGGGAAGAAAGCAACAGATTCCTGACTAAATACAATCGCACTGAAAATTAGAAAAGAAGCAACAAAACAGCTGGAACATATGGTGGAATCAGGATTACCAATGCAGCATGCTCTTATTTTGTAAGGCAGAGATTTGGACAGGGAGCAGTTCCAGCAGAAATACTAGTCCTATGTTTCTGGGTGACCATGGGTAGATTTCCACTGATGTTCAGTCATGAGGACTTGCTGTGGTTGAAACCTTCAGTTTGGGCCGATGAAGACCACAGTGAGGACGAGAGCAGGATTCATATCAGCAGTCAACCACTGTCTCCTCCTACATCTTCACAGAGGAGTATTGCTGCTTTAAAGTTCGACTCTGCTTACTAACTGATGATGCTTCTCTGGAATAAGAGCCAGTGATTTGCAGGCTTGGGAAGACTGATCTCAGAGCAGTGACAACCACTGTCTCTGTTCTCTTGTAAACCAGCTTTGTTTCCTGTAGCTTCCTGCTGATCTGATTGGCTGACAGTTGTCTCTCTCTCTGTTTTCCTGCCTGATCCTGAAACCTGTCTCCATTCTCCTCTCACAGCTTCACTGATGAAAGCAGCTGCTGAGAACGTTGGAGCTTTACAGAACAAAACAATGGGTCTTTGCTTTGATACCAACTATGTTTAGTACAATGCAACTGGAAGCAGCATGGACCAACTCCAATGCTCTACTGACCTGAGAGTCTCCAGTCGACAGTCTGGACTCTTCACTAGATCAGGCAGAACCTTCAGGTCTGAATCCTCCAGGTTGTTTCCACCCAGCTCCAGTTCTCTCAGGTGGGAGGGGTTGGACGTCAGAGCTGAGACCAGAAAATCACAGCTGATCCATGACAACCAGCAGTTGTTCAACCTGAATAAAGAATCCAAGATGCGATGTTAGAAACAAAGTTCCTTCTTTAGTGTTTCATCATCTGTTCAGAGCTGAAGAAGGTTTAGATAGTAGAAGGTTAGAAAACAGTCACCTGACCTCAACCCAACAGAGCATGTTTTTCACTTCCTGAAGACAGAACTGAGGGCAGAAAGACCCATACACAAGCTGCAGCAAAGGCCTGGAAAAGCATCTCAAAGAGGAAACTCAGCATCAGGAGACGTCGATGTTTCCAGACTTCAGACAGTCACTGACTGTAAAGGGTTTTCATCCGAGTATTAAAAATAATCCTTATATTTATAATTATGTTGCTATGTCCAATTACTCCTGAGCCCCTGAAAATGAGGGACAATGTATAAAAATTCATAAATGGTTAATGTAGAATTTTTGTTAGACCCCTTGAATTAAAGCTGAGAGTCAGCACTTCAGTCACATCTTGATTCATTTGTTTCAAATCCATTGTGGTTGTGTACAGAGGCAAAATTATGAAAACTGCAGCACTGTCCAAACACTTATAGACTTAACTGCATTTATCTACCATCTGACGTGTTGCGGTAAAACTTGTTATTTCTGATGAGCTGAGGACGACGAGTGCTCAGCCTCGGCCGACCGCTGGCGTCACACCGGATTCTTTGACTCGCAGAAACATCCAGGTAACCTTCAAGTAACACTCGAGCATCCAGCACAAAAAACCTCTCACTTACTGAGGTGATGTTAACAGAATCAAGGCATAAAGAACATTTTTTTCTATGTTCTTTTTACTTGTGCAGCTTCAGCACAGCCCCCCAGTCAGGGTTTTTTTGGTAATTAATCTGGTTTGATTAAAGAATGTAGATTCTTAATATTAAGGGTTTTTTTTTGGTTTCACCAAACAATTGAAATTACTTTTGTTCCTGCGATGACTGAACTAACACAGTATTTTTTTAACTAACAGATGTTTTATTTCAACAAACAAGATACTGAACGAGATTTAACAAGGGATTCAAGAGCATTTGGATTCTCTGAGGGGATTCAGAACTGGATCCACATTTGATAAAATGCTATCAAGCCCCTTCCCAACTTAAAGGAGAGGTTCACATGTTCCGTCTCACAGCAGCAGTCACATGTCACATGTTTGTACTTTAAGAGTTGTTCTTAGCGGTCATTTTTCTCACTTTGATCTCCTTGACATAGACTCAGCTGTGAGGTCGAGTCCTCCTCCAGAGGACCTGCCACACTCAGCGTCCACAGTGGAGGAGGGACCAATCCTGCTGAGAGTGAATAGGAGTCCAGCTGCTGGGTCCCTGGTCCTGGACTAAAACTGGTGCCAGTCTGTTAGCTGATGATATTACTGACATTTCTAACATGTCACTGTTACAGGGGAGTGGTCCCTCCTGCTTCAGGACAGCTGCCGTCCTCCCTGTACCTAAAAACTCTGCTGTGTCTATTCACCGTGACACCATCACTCCCCCCATTCTGATGAAGGGCTTTGACAAGCCAGTTCCCCAGGACTTCAGAGACAACATCCCATCCTGGACCCTCACTGGTCTGCATTCAGAACCAAGAGATCCAAACCTTGAAGACAACAGCAGCTACATCAGAAAGCTCTTTGTTTCAGCAGCTACATCAGAAAGCTCTTTGACACCCATGTCAGAGCCGACCAGCACTAAGATGAAAATACTCTCTGGGGCTGTACATGTCATACATACATGTCAGAAAGGTCACTTATTATTTGAGCTGTTAAAAAATGTGCTTGGCCGGTGAGTTAATTTAGGACCCTGGTTGTCACACCTCCTCAGCTCTAGTTTTCAACAGCGGAGCCCCCCAGGGTTGTGTGCTCAGCCCCCTCCTGTTCATGCTGTAGACCAGTACTGCATTCACAGACACGATGAGAACTTGTCAATGAAGACTCGAAATAGAAATTGTTGCTTCAACCACAGTGGCTCCTGTTCAGCAAACCTTACATACTTACTTAAGTATGGAGAATTAGTGTGATGTGGCACCTTCAATTTAAAAGGCATGATTTTTGATTCCTTAGATTTAAAGGGGGTTGTGGCTTCAGTCATCTTTGATACAGATTTTATACAAACTTAAGAACCTAGTCATTATACCTTTACTGAAATAACTGTTCAATGTAAAATCCTGCTGTCATTAAATCCTGCTTGTCACAGAGCCACAACCTCCCAAGTCCTTACAACAAACTCCACAGACGTATCATCACACTCCTGTAACTGTCAGACTCAATAAGATCGACGCAGCAGAGCTAGAGACACTGTCTTTTTTTCAACACATTCTTTTTCCCGGGAAAGTATGCTGCCTACATTGCCCACAATGCACCTCAGCCAATGGCAGGTTTGTCTTAGATTAGGGGGGATTTGCTAATGTATCCTTTCTACCCCCCCCCAAAAAAAAAAACGGAATCACAGCATTTACATTCTCAAGAAAAAAAACACCTACAATTTTGTGATGTAAAACTTAGAGTGAGAATAATTTAATACTGTGCATATCTAAACGAGACTAAAACACTAATCCAGTCTACTGATTGATGATCATGTCTGGACTCACCAAGCTTTTCTGCAGTTCATCACACCTGGGATTAGTCTCCATCGTCCCCCCTCTGATGTGTTGTACTTCTTAAGTTCCAACTCATCCAGAACCTCCTCTGACATCTGCAGCATATAGGCCACAGCTGAGCAGTGTAACAGAGAGTCTCTTATCTGATCTGTTCTCTGACTTCAGGAACTCTTGGATCTCCTGATATACTGAGTGGTCATTCATCTCCATCAGACAGTGGAAGATGTTGAACCTCCTGTCAGGAGAAATCTTTAACCTCATCTTCTTCAGGTTGCCAATGGCTCTCTGGATGATTTCTGGACCGTTCTCTGTTTGACCTAGCAGGCCTCCTAAGACTCTCTGGTTGGACTCCAGAGAGAGGCCATGAAGGAAGTGAACAAACAGGTCCAGGTGGCCATTTTTATTTTTGAGGGATTATTCCATGGCTCCTCTCAGGAAGACATCCTTTGTTGAATCAACATATTTTCTTCCTAGGAAGTCCTTCAGTACCTCTATGTCCCTTTTGGTGTAACAGTGGAACATGTAGACTGCAGCCAGAAACTCCTGAATGCTCAGATGAACAAAGCAGTAGACTGATTTCTGGAAGATCAAATTCTCTCTTCTGAAGATCTCTTTACAAACTGAGTGCACCAAGGCCTCTGAGACATCAAGACCACACTGCTCCAGGTCTTCTTGGTAGAACATGATGTTTCCTTTCTCCAGATGTTCAAACACCAGCCTCCCCAGCTTCAGAAGAACGTCCCTGTCAGCCTCCATCAGCTCCCATGGACTCATCTGATGTCCCTCATCGTACTTCTTCTTCTTCCATCCAGCAGAAGACTCGGATTTGACACATGATGTGGAGGCTCCTGGATGTCTTGAAGTGTGAGATGATTCTGCTGGACAACTCTTCATCACTGGTTCTTCTCCTGAAGTACTCCTCCTTCTGGGCATTGGTGAAGCCTCGTACTTCTGTCAACCTGTCAACACAAGTAGGAGGGATCTGATTGGCTGCCGCCGGTCGGGAAGTTATCCAGACGAGAGCCAAGGGAAGCAGATTCCCCTGGATGAGGTTTGTCAATAGCAGGTTGACCGACAACTTCTGAGTCACGTCAGACACGACCTCCATGTTGTTGAAATCCAGTAACAGTCTGCTTTCATCCAGGCCGTCAAAGATGAACAGAACTTTACAGACAGCAACTTCCTCTGCTGTGACCTTCTGTAACATTGGATGGAAAACATAGTGCAGTGTGAGGAGACTGTACTGCTCATCTCGGATCAGGTTCAGCTCCCTGAACAAAAGCAGAACCAGCAGACGGACGTCTTGGTTTTCCAGGCCATCTGCCCAGTCCAGAGTGAACTTCTGCAACAAGAAGGTTTTTCCAACGACAGCGACGCCGTTCGTCAGAACCACTCTGATGCATCTCTGTTGGTCAGACATGGCTTTAAAGATGTTGTGGCACTTGATTGGAGCTTCATGGAGGGTCTTCGTCTTGGAAGGTGTCTCAAGCTGCCTCACCTCATGTTGGGTATTAACCTCTTCACTCTGTCCCTCTGTGATGTAGAGCTCAGTGTAGATCCTGTTGAGGAGGGTTCTACTTCCTGTTCCATTAATTCTTTCAGTCATTTGTTCACATCTGCCCCTCAGACTGATCTTATGTTCATCTAAAACCTCCTTCAGACCAAGATCTGCTGAAAGAGAAGAAACGAGAAAAGAGAATCTGAGAATCTGATGATTATTTCATCTGCTACAGAAAAAACTAAAGACGAGCAAAGAAAAGGTTTTTAATTCTGTGTTATTCAAAATCATCCTAAATGCTGAGGCTTTAGAATAGAAAAAAAATGACACCGATAACAAGAAGTCCTGTTTTCAGAGATGATGACATCGACATACAGATGTACAGACTTACTTTGTACAGTGCTGGTCTGACTGTCTGTCTGCAGTCCAGATCTCCTTCTGGATCTTGGTCCACACTCGGGACAGGAGGAGTCTCCTGATGAACCAGACTGGTGCCAGTATGAGGTGATGCACTGTTTGCAGAACCAGTGTCTACATCTGGTAGAGACTGGATCCTTCAGGACGTCCTGACACCAAGAACAGCTGGACAGCTGCTGCTCTATAGATACATGACTCCTCTTCCTCTCTCTGAGGAGACATTTCTCTATAACTAAACTGTCACAGTCAAAGGTTGTCATTTCTCTTTTGATTGGTTGCTAGGCTCAAGGGGGCAGGTCTTGAGTAACAGGGCCCCATTTATTTTCTAGAGTTATTTATTAGACTCATCAGGTCTGGAATGGTTTTCCAGGCTGTTGAGTCCTTATGCAGAGCTGCATTTCTTCCTCCTTCTAGACAGAGGGGTCAGATTAAATTTTGACCACAAAACAAATTCCTTGTTAATTTTAGTTCAATAAATTATTTATAGTCATATCTTTATATGTTGTTAGGAAGTAGAGATTTCTACAACAGTAATATTTTAAAGTATAAAGACATTTTGTATATTTTTTTGTGGCCTGACAGATGTTTTTTGTGATTCTTTCAGGCCCTGATAATGTATTTTATCTCGATGATGTCTGGAGTCCTGTCAGCTCTTCGTCTTGTTGGACATTTAACTAATAAAGACCTGGTTGGGTCAAAACGTTGCCTTTTTCAGTCTGATAAAACTTGTTTTGGGAGCTACAGTCCAGTGTCAGGACACTCTGCTTCTTTCCAACAGACTTTAATTACATCCCATAAACCTAATAACAGTTGATTTTAGCAACACCACCTTAGCTGTGATAACATATTGTGTTGATTGTAGTGAACAGATCCAGCTTCGGTGTCCAACATGGAGACACTGTTTGGCTCTATCCTTCTTTTCACTGACAGGTCTACAGACTAGCTGGAGCAGACACAGCTGTTTCTATGAAACCAGGTGATTATGGGCAGGTCTGAATCCAGCTATGAAGAACTCTGGAAGTCCTGAATCAGGCCGTGTTTGTTCAACAACTTTCACAATGACTGAGATGATAAAACCGTAACATAAGAAATCTCTGCTTTATAAATCCAGCCTGTTCGCATACTTCTGTCTCCTTGTCTACACAGTTTTATCAATCCAACCCCTGGTTTCTCCCCAATTCCTTCAAAAATAATAAAAATAATTTTAAAAATAAATAAATAAATAAATAATATTGATGTTGTATTAACACTCACCTGCCTCAGCTTTTCCTTTTCCTTCTCCTGCTCTCTCCAAGTCAAAATTGAGTCTGAACTAGATGAACAGCTTCAAGTTCACATTTTACTGTTCCCTCCGTTTAATGGACCTTCCTGCTCAGGTTTTTATTATTAGTTAATGAGAAACTTTCCTGATTTGATTACACAATAATTTTGATATCTCAGCATATAATTAAAAGGGTTTTTTCCACTTAATTAAATCATCTGTCTGTCTTTTCAGTTGTGTGTCAACCTGCACTGCTTGAGGGATCCATTTTGTCCTGCTCCTACCCTGTATCTGATTGGCTTATCCTAATATTCCCTCTGACTCCAACAAACCATCACTCTTCATGCCTGAACCCAACCAACTGGAACAACGAAGGCAATGAGTAGCCAATCAGAGGCAGGGTAGGGGCCACTCTTCGCCACCTGGGGTGGGAATAAATGACGCAAAGTTTGGACACTTCCGTTTCAGTTGTTGTGCTTTTCTCCAGTAAAGTGTTTAACTACATGAAGTTTAATTTGATGATTTTGACAGACCTGTTCATATTTACAATCACTATTACGGGACACAAGCAAAACGCTGGACTGCTGTACACAGGGCTGAGAATCGTCAAGAACCTGAAACTGGCTTCACATAAGAGCCACAGAAAACCAGTGAAACCTGAAAACAAAAAACTGGGCAGTTCAAACAACATAACACTTTACAAAAAGTCTTGAGTTAAGGTCATATTTCTTACCTCTCTTATTGCTTTCAACCACGTTTTGGTCCTCATCAGCCCTAAAGTGATGTTTGAAAGCTCTAGAAAAATATGAGCGTGGATCTCAAGACTGTTTTACTTAAGTACTGATCCCAACATGTGTTGAATTGAAGTGAAACACACTGTTTCATTCAGGTTTTCCTGTCTTGATTTCAGGAGGAGGGAACTGAAAACACATACTACAGTTGGATGTAAAAGTTGGAGCAAATTCCATGTTTACTTGATTTTTGTAGTAAAGAGGTGGATACGACTTCTGCAGCAAACAGACATTAAAAATGAACCTTCTTCTTCAGATATTAATGCTTGGTCACTTTTTATCAACTTAAAAAAACGCGAAAACACCCTAATAAGTCGGAACTTGGTGACCCCCTCCCCTTTGTCAGCTGTTCATCGGGGGGGAGGGCGAAAAAAAGAAGAATATCAGCAGGTTCTGGGTGTAAACATCCTGCAGTCAGCCAGGAAAGTGAAGGTCAACGGAGTCTGGCTCCTACAACAGGACCAGGATCCAAGGCGGACCTCAGAATCCACCATGGACACCCCCAGCCCCACCCTCAATGAAACCATCATGGGATTCAGGTCTGGAGACTGTGCTGGTCTTCCATCCACATCCAGTTCTGCTTCTCGAGTTCAGTGTCTCCTGATGATACATCAGAGGAGGCAGAGACACTTTGTTCCAATTGTGACTTTTAACAGACAAAACTCTTTATTCTGCTGCTCACCTGTCCTCCAGGTGTAACATCACATGGTATTCACTGTGAAAACAAGTAGGAACCATGTGGTTTGTCTCATACGGATATTTGCATATTCCCCCTCAAGATGGGACTGTTTCAGCACAGGTAGGAAATAAAAGAGCTGAGACCGTTTTAACCCAAACAAGAACCTGTGAGAAAGCACTTTATTAAAGCAAAACCTCATTAACAGAGAAAACGAGCAGAACAGCCGGCAGACACACACCCAAAAACCTTAAAAAACAAAAATCTCTGAAGGTCAAAGGCCGCTATATTTTCTCCTGATATTCTTTTTTATAATCTCTACGGTTCAGTTTTATATTGCATTGTCTCCAAGTTCAGTCAAGGCCACGTTTCCTCTTCTCCCTTCCTGTCAACGACAATACTCCTGACATCAGTCCTGGTAAAGGTGATTATTGATCAGCTGATTGAAGCAGTTCATGTTTAGGACTGAATAAGGAGAAAATCAATCCGTTAAGGAATCGGTCGTTTTAAAAAACACGGCGCTCATAAACTCTATGATTTATGTACAAATGTAAACACAAACAAAGTGCAGATAAAGTTCACCTGCTCTGGATTTATCTTTGCCCCCTGGAGCTTCACCCCTTCGCTCACTTGACGTCCAGAGGCTTCTGAAAAGTCGCTGACGATTATCGACGCTGTCTGAGAACCTGTCAATCGAATCTTCTATCAATCGATGAATTGGTCAGTCTGCAAATGTCTCTTTCTGTCCTAAATATCAGATTCATGAATTAAACCGGAGAAAGACAGTAGCGGATCAGACGTCTGCTCAGTAGCCCCATGAACGACACTCATTCATTTTCAAAGCATTTTCTGATTATTGATATCAATACGCAGTTAGAGCTAGAACGATTATTTGATTGATCAATTAGCCGATCAGCAGATAATTATCATGCACTATTTTCATAGTTGCGGTGATTTTTAAGGTTAAAATGAGAAATACTTTCTCTTTAGGTTTTTGGTCATTGATCGGACTGAATGTCGCTGGAATCGGAAGACATCGTTTTGGAGGGAAATTCTGATATTTATTGGCCGACAGATTGATAAAAAAAAAAAACATCAGATGAATAGAGAATGAAAGTCTTAGATGAAGCTCTAGGTGTCATTAAATGGTACATTCCCCTGAAAATCTACTTCTAAAGGGATATAATTACTGTTTTTGTTGTCCACTAAAATGAGCAGCTTTGACCTGTTGATGCAAAATGTTCATTTCATTCCAGAATCAGCATAAACGAATCCTGAACGCTGATTTACAGCAGGAGTTATTTGAAAGGAGTGAGACCTCAGCAGAAACCGCAGAGCAAAATCTCTGACTGCTGACACTTTCATATTGTCATGTAACCCAGCTCTATGTCACACACAGCAGGAACAGGACACAACAGCCTCCGCTCAAGCCCCACTTACTTGCCTATTCTGCAGCTTTCAACCACTTCAGGCCAGTGTTCTCTCTCGCTGCTGAATTTAAACATCCGGGATGAGCTTTGACCGAGATGTGCTCTAAGTTCCTTGGCAACTATTTTGGGCATGAATCGATCGTTCTAGTTTATTTTCTAGGCAAAAAGCTAAACCTCCTCTGGTGTCAGATTTCCTGTTGTTCAGTGTTTTACACCTGAGTGACCCGGATCTCTTTGAGTTCTGGACCGTTGGTCGGACTAAACGAGACACATGAAGACATCAACATGGACTCTAAGACGTTTGGACAGCTGTTTCTCCTTTATGACATTTATGATCGATCGATTAGATGAAAGAGAATTAGCAGCCGATGAGTCCTTATGAGAAGACTCATTAGTTTCAGCTCTGGTGGACAGCTGCAGAAAAAGCGAGTCAGTGGAGCTTGACTTGGGATTGTTCATCAGAATGAACTGAAGTGAGTGTCAGACATTGCACAGGTGAACCAGAGTCCTCAGTGAGAATCTATCATGAACAGCCGGAGGATAAAGCAGCCAGTCTGGACTGAATCGGCTCTGGGAGACTGGAACTGGTTTCCATTAACATGTGGAACATTAGACTCAGTGGTGGCTGCTGATAGACCATAATCCTGTTTTAATGTGAGTAGACCTCTGGATTTACTGTGTTAATCCTCTACAGGTTTCGGTTTTCCAAACCAACACTAAGTTAAGATGCGATGTGCTCTGAACATCACTGTGATCAGTTAGATCTGATATATTGTGATATTCAGTGATGTGCAAAAGTATCCACTGATTGTAAAAGAGCGATTTTAGCTGCAGCGCTGGTTGGTCAACTGATCAGAAACCAGTTTTAAATTAAGCTGAAAATATCAGATGTGTCTGTGGTGAAGTAGTTGCAGTCTCAGAGTCAGAGAAGCAGGAGGAGGAGAAGAGTCATGGCCGGGACTACTCCTCCCTTTGACCGGTCCGCTAACGAGATGAATGACCCACAGGCGGCTACGGTTTCTGAAGAAACCAGACACAAAGTAGGAAGACATCAACTTATTCTGATCGGACCCGTTTTCCACTCGGGTAATTGGCTGGAGGGTGTGAGGTGAGCTTTGAGCAGCAGGGGGCGCCACACTGTTTCCCTGTCAGATCTCATGTGGAAACTCGCGTCAAGATTTTCCTGATGATTTCCTCAAGAAACACTGAGCTGCTTTTAAAGTGTCTGACTTTGCCTTTAAATCGGAGTCTGACTTTTCTTTTTTAAAATACGTCATGTTTGCACGTCAGAATTTGAGCTGAAACAACTGGTCAGTCAATCGACCCCTGGAAAATTACTGGGCAACTAGTTTGAGGACAGATTCATTGTTTTAGTCATTTTTCAAGCAAACTGCAAGAAATCTGGTTCTATCTTCTCAGGTGTGAGGATGTGATTCTGCTTTTCTTCTGTCATGTGTTACAGTGAACTGAATCTCTTTGGGTTTCACACTGTTGGACCAGTAAAACCAGCTCTTTGACTACATCACCTTGGGCTGGGCTTTAATTATAACATCTTTTTTTTTTGTTTAACCTATTTCTGAAATAATGATAAGAAGAAAACAATAACTTGGTTTACAGGGTCAGATGTTCTAGAGTCAGAACTGGATGAAAGTCTCAGGGTTTTTTTTTTTTAAAGGACGCTATTTTAGAGCTGACCTGACATCAGCCATATTAATCCTCAGTTCATCTGAAAATAGTAATATCTTCAGGCTGAGATGAGATTTTTTTGCTTTACAAACTGGTGGTTTCAGCTTCTTTGTGAGGATATGAAGCTTTTCTTGTCCTGTGCTGAAGCTGAAGCTGATCAGACAAAACATTTTCAATATCTTCTAACATTTCACAGACAAATCAATTAACGGATTGATCATAAAATATGATTAGTTAGTTGTTGCCTTTCAGTGCCTTGAAGGAAAGTCTGACTTGCTGTTGTGGAGCAGCCGATGTTTACATCAGCATCAGTTTCTCTCTCTCTCTCTCTGTCTCTTACACTCACACGCAGGCACTCAGTCGTCGTCATGGCTCCTCCTGTAGATGGGGGCGCTGATGCTGTGGAATGCTGGCACCCAGCGGTTGTCATGGAGACCCACGTTGCAGCCAGGCGTATCCCTGTGGGCGCCATGGCAACACATCCAGTACCCGGGGCCGTACGGTAGCGCCTGGCAATATGGCTTGTGGTGCCAGCGGCACAGCGACACGTCGCCGCGGTTGTACCGCTTCTTGCACTGCTTGCAGGGGTCGTCGCGGTAACGAGGGTCCAACACCCAGAGCGAGTCGGCCGGCCGCACGCCATAGTTCTCAATGACAAACTTGAAATAGTGGCAGGTGCACTTGAGTGCGGCAAGGCTCTGAGTAGGCAGCAGCAGGAAGATCTTCACCAGCAGGTGATGCGGCAGCACAGCCAGGTACTGCTGCGGCTCCAGCAGCTGCTGCAGTCGCTGACGCATCTCCAGGAAGTCCTGAGACACCGATGGGCGCCGGCCCAGAGGCGCTGCAGTGGAGCCAGGCGCCGAACCCCCAACCTGACCCTCCTGACCCCTGTCGCCCTGTCCACTACTCCTCTCCTCTGACTGGCTGCCGGTGTCTGGAGAGGAGCTTACGGCAGGGGGGCGGGGCTGCAAGGGGGCAGGCTCTGGGTCAAAGAGCAATCTGTGGTGAAGCGGGCAGGGCCCTGAGTCTGTGAGGGGAGGGGGGGGGTCTGTACAGGCTGGAAACAGAGACAAAAACAACAAGCCTGGCACAGGCTCCACCTCCTTTGGCCAAGGGGGCAGGGCTACAGTCTCAGTCTCCCTGACACTGCCCAGTTTCGCCAGACCTCTGCCCCCCCCGGCCCCATGCGCCTCACCTGAGAGGGAAGAGGGGGACGTGACCAAGACAGGTGAGGGGGGCATGGTCAGTGGTTGGGCAGGTGCCTCCATTCTGACCATTTCTGAGCAGCTGATTGGCTCCCCGTCCTGACTCTGAGCTCCTGGCAGTGATGACACTGAAGATGATGTTGTCACTGATGATTTCACAGAGGATGATGGAGAATGGGGGGGGGCAGAGCCTTGGTCCCCGGTGGCGAGCAGGACTCGTCCGACCGTCCTCCTCAGGCTGTTGCTCCTCGACAGCTCTCCCTCCGTCCTCCTCCTCAGATAGTCCAACTCAAGCTTGGCCACCATGTCGGCAACTCTGATGCTCTCAGGCTCCTCCCCCCTGAAGTCCGACCCTTCTGTGACCTCAGTGGGTGGAGCTCTGCACAGCGTGATGGTGGTGGAACTCCTCTGGAGAGCGAGAAGGGGTTTGCAGTCTAGCCGCTGCTCGCTCGCCCTCTGCTCCAAGAACGCCACCATCTCGACCACCGACACTTTCTGCTCCTCTTCCTCTGACACCGCCATCGTCACTGCCTCACCTCCCCACCGCCCGCTACCTGACCTCTGAGGGGAGTCCGAGCACCATGGAGATGGTTCGTGGGTGTTTTGCTGAGGGTCCAGGACCCAGGTCCTCTGGTCCTGCCTGAGGCTCTGGTTCTGGTTGCTTCCAGACCTGCGGCGCCGTTTGGCGCTGCAGTTCTCCTCCCAGCTCCCCTTTGCCTTCACGGCCCGTGTCAGTCCTGACATGGCGGTGTGGTTTGTATACACGGCAGGCGTCCTGTCCCGGCCACCCGAGCCGCTGGTCGAGACCTGTTCGCTGCCTTCTGCTCCGTCTGTCCATCCTCCTTCTGAGGCGAAGATGGCAATCTTCTCACGGACGTGTCCAGGCTTGATGACGGTCCAGACATCTGGCGGGGCGTCAGCATCCCCGCCGGTGGTCTGGTACAGTCTGAGCATGTTGTTCTCGCAGCCCAGCGGGGGGGGGGGCAGCTGCAGGGTGGGGCTGGATGACGCCTTCAGCCACACTGACATCACGTTGCTGCTGACAACGCCGTTTGTTGTGTTGCCGTGGGAAACCATGTTGGCAGAGATGATGCTGAACGGGAGGCGGCCGCCACTGATGTTCCCATGGTTACTGCTACGGGTCTTCAGCAATGCCCTCTGCTGGCTAACGAGCAGACCGCTCCGCTGAGGCGAGGTCTGAACACCGGCCGCTTCCAGGCGCAACTCTGAGCGCACAAGCTTCGGATACGACTTCAGATGCATGATGGTCTTGAGAGGGAGAGAGAGAGAGAATATTACTCCAACCCTGTTCAAAAGTATTTACCTTTCATACATTTTATTGTGTCTCTGTCTTAGTGGCTCCTTCTCTCATCTGCAAAGAGGTGATCAGTCAGTGGGTGCTCACGGAGATGTGGACTCTGGCTGAGATCAAATCAAATAAGTCAAGTTTCAGACAGACGTCTGAACTTACGCTGTTTTACAAAGCAGAAGCATAGAGAGCACCAAGACAATTTTAAACTAAAGAACATGTTGCTCCATAGGCTCCAGCAAGAAATGCTTAACTTCCAGAAGCTTCTTCATGGGTCAGTTTGTAGTTATGAGCCATGTTTTCCTCATTATGTGCTAGCGGTGAGCAGGTGTCACAGATTCTTACTGAGTCATTCTAAATTTAATTAGACTGATCTAAGAGCAAAATGAAGACTGGTCCAGCACTTAAGAACAGTCTGAAATGTCTTAATGAATCCAGCTCTTTGATTTTCCCTAAAGCTCAGATTTCAAAAAAATCAAGCAGGTTTTACTGAGACTAAGCAAACACACATAGAGAACATGCAGGTTCAAGTTGACTGAACGAAAATCAACCTAGCATACCAGTTTAGCTTTTAGCCTGGGGTCAAGTCTTCTGTCTGACAGAAGACTTGAAGACTTGACTGTATGGTGATGTGCTGGTCTCCTGACTAAGAGACACAGAATCAGAATCAGTTCAGACCATTCAAGGACAGATTTCTCTGCAGACGCCTGCTGACTGAAAACACACTTCTGAACGTTCACACACACTCTCTCCCTTATTATCAGAGCAGCAGATGAAGAATGCCTTATAAGCACTGGTTAGTACGACAGATACACGCTGACACTTGGAGGGAGGATCCTGCTGCTGGAGGACACTCGCTGGTTTTACTGGAACACACAGTGTCATGAGTTAAACATTCAACAGCTTTTATTTCTCTGTTACAGCAACTGTTTCTATAACTGGTGGTTCCTCCCCAGCTGCAGGGAGAAGGAATCCTCCCACAGGTTTCTTCCATTTGTTTCCTTTTGCGTCTGCTGGGTGTGGAAGTGAGCAGCTGTTACAGTAGGTCCGCTTCAAGCTGGTAAATTATAAACATTAAATGCATTTTATCAGCCTCCACCCAGATTTAAAAAAATATATAGTTTTCACCCCGAAATGGATCTTTAACAGCCTCCAGAGTTTGTAGATAAGAAGGTGCAGCTAAGTGTGTCGGTGTCTAAATGTAAAGCGTCTCAGTGTTTGAATGTTAAAGCGTCTCTGCGTCTAAACGTGAAAATGTCTCAGCGTTTGAACTTTAAAGCATCTCAGTGCGAACAGCCCGGTTTTTCAAGACTGATAATAAGTTCAAGTCACATTAATCGAGAACTGAGCTGCAATAAACCCGGTGAGGTGACGACAGACCAGGAGACTGAACCCAGGTTTAACCCTCAGCAGGGGAGACGACTGTGGCTGTGAAGTGAAGGAGAAAACCCTCTGTCCTCTCTGACTTTCTCTGTGATCACACGTTTTAAACCTCAATATGTCCCATCACTCGTCAGAGCTGCCGCCGGGACTCTGAGGACAAAATCCAGATGTTATCAGCAGGCTGTCTGTCTCTCTCCTCACCAGATGTTGCTGTGATGCAGTTTAGTGGTTTTACAAAAAAGAAAGAAAGAAAAAAAATGTGAAGAAGAAGAGATTTACCTGTCGTCATGTCGTCCAGGTATTTGACTGTGTTTCCACTAAAACGACCTGAAAACCCAGATTTCACATGAAAACAGAATTTTAAAGTTTAGATGGCTTCCAGTGAGTGGACATCCACTGAGACCTGACTACTTTACAAGCTGATAAACTTCAGAGCCGTTTGTGTCAGCGTCACCTAGTGGACAAAAAGATATGCGAAGAATTTAAGTGAGAGTCTGAAGCTTCATGTAGTATCTCAGTTTTCCTTCAACCACATGATAAGACATGTGCGAGAACACACTAACTTTTTGACTACGTGATTACGTCACAATGAACAACTGTGGAGAACGCGCACACGCACACACACGCATGCATGCACGTGCACATAAACACACACGCACGCACACACGCACGCGCACACAGTACAGCAGCATTACCTCAGCTGTCTGCTGCTCTCAGCCCAGTTTTCGATTAACTCCCATGAACACTGATCTTCACAAGTTTCACACAGCGACCCTGAAGTTTCTTCTCTTTCTGGATATTTGTCAAATACGTCTGAAAACTCTGCTAGTAAAACTATATTTTTTGTGACTCATCCTGCATTTTGCACATCAAAAGTGATTTGGGTCGAGCAGCTGACCCCTCCCTCCACATAAAACCACACCTGACTGTTAGCTGGTGGGTGGTAGCAGCTAGGAGAGTGATGATGTGGGTCAGAGGCCTTTGTTTGAGGCAGTGTCTGGAGTTAACACTGATAGAGTGCGGTTGGATTTTCTATTTTGGCGAGTAAATCCCAGGCGACTCTGCACCACACTGGGGGGCAAATGTTTGTACCACAACATTCAGAAAACATTGTCCTGAGAGTCTCTACCGCATTTTTTTCACTGACGCTCTGCTTCTGTCTTGTCTGTGTCCGAGTCTGATTAACAAGTAGAATCCAGTCTAGACCTGGACTGTATGAAAGGTACCCTGAGATAACCTGTAATGATTTGTCACTATGTAAATAAAACTGAAGAAATGAGGTGGTCCAATAAAATCCTGGTCTCAGTCTGGAGCTGTCACATAGTGTGATGAATGCGTGGTAAATCTTGGCGGTATGATGTTAACACAGTTAAGTATTTGAGAGCAGAGAAGTTTTCCCCTTCGCTTCATTACACAAACTTTGTATCTTTGGTCTCCATTGCTTTTGTTTGTGTTTTGTTTTTCCCCTGAAAACTTCTGCCAAAATGACACGTACCACATGTCACACAGTGTATTCCCTGTAGTGTATAGTGTATTATCTCATGTCGTATTCCGATCAGTTGCTTTAGTAGTCGTATTCTGATTGGTTGGTTTGTGGCTGTGGGTCACATCAGCTTCACACTGAAGATTTGATTGCAAGTTTCCGACGCTGTCTGAGTTTTGCTGCAGTTTTTATTCAATGATTTCTTAATTAATGGATTAATGAACCGTTTACTTTAGAAAAGTTCCCAGATGAATAATATCTTATTTTTCTAGTTTATTTTTTGTTCATTGATAAACTATTTGTTTCAGCTGTGAAGATAAAGATGCTAGTGTTTCACTGGGACTTACGAGATGAAGATCATTTCTAACTTTGTTCTCCATCAGCAGAGACATTGAGGATTCTTTGTTTCTGTTCATGCTGAAAACAGAATTGTTCCTCAGTGAAAATGCGTGTGAATGTTCCTGCAAACACAGTCAGAGAAAGGTGTTACGGTGACCTGTAGGTCACAGAGGTGTCACTGCAAACACCTCCCAAACCTAAATGGCTGTCGTACTGACACCTGTCGTTTGATAGAGAACTCTGACTCCGATATGGAGCTGTTTTGTGTTCACAGCTCCGGTGTTAGTGGCTCTTTCCTTTACTTTCCTGAGTTTGACTCACCTCTCCGCAGCTGGTTGGTTTGACCTTTTACCTCTTTCTGCTCTCTCGGGGTTTTATGACAGCGTGTCTGGCTCTCGTTAGCCTCTGACTTCAGGTTGCGTAATCGTTATTGTTCCCGGTCGCACTGACGCCTCACTCAGACTTTACAACTACACATCTGAACTGAGGCGCAAACCTTCTCTGTCGACTATTATTTCTTTAGAAAATATATAAACAAAGCCGAGATGAAAAGAGCACAAATGTTTCCAGTGATCTCAACTTTTATTTTGCTGACAAAACTATCTCGCGATTCACATTTTACACAAACGCTCTTTTTTCTCATTACATTACATCATCAATGATGTCAACTTACCAACTAGAAACATCCACTTTAGGTTGACTCTGTTTACATTTCTATGGTTTTAAATGAGGTTCTGATGTGACAGTACTGAATATTACAGACCAGAGGTAGCCAAGGTGTACACGGGAATCCAACACACCAGAACAATACCCTCAAAAGGAAAGAAAGTAATGAAGTTTTTCTGTCTCTAAATACTACAGTGCCCATGAGCCTCAGCTGCTTGTGTTGCCGTGGAGAAGGAGCTAGTTGGAGGTTTGACTCAATAGAGAAATTTAAACCCAAAGCGAAATGATTTATACTGCTGAACATTTTATTCCTACAAAGGGGATCTTTAGCTTCAGTGGCAGAACATGAACTTCTTGGCTGTTTGTTAGGGAAATGCTCCTTGGGAGTCGTAGCTGACTTCTTTAGTTTTTTTGTCCACAGGATTCCTGTAGCTTTTGCCTTTTAATCAAAGTTCTGACAAAACCACAACTGACAAACCTCACCGGCGCGGAACGTGAACAAAATTGATCCTGGACAACTGAAGACCTAAAAGGCCCGAATTAAATAAATGGACCAGTGGGATGATTTTCACAGAGCTTAGACAGGGAGCAGGTTTACCTCCAGACTACGTGCTGATTGGTTGCTGGTGGTTATGGAGGGTCTGGTCCTGGTTTGAGTGACAGCTCCTCTGCTCACTCAGCTTCACATCTCGCAGACGTTCACTGTGACCCCCCCCCCTCCCCCAGGCAGGAAACAAAACCAGAGCCCGTCTGTCCCCTGACTTCTTAAACTCTCCTCCTGAGCATTCAGTACACACGACCTGCAGAAAAACACACACAGACATGATCAATAAATACACACACACAACCTGCAGGAAAACACACAGACATGATCAATAAATATACACACACGACCTGCAGGAATTCAGACACTGTGCTCTTATTTTGTACAGAACCATAGAGGTCTGGTCCCGCACTGTATGGATCAGCTGACCGAGCGCCCCAGGTTAGTTTGTCTAGAAGTTGTGGATGAATCTCAAAAAACAACCAATGTGCCAGAAATTCTGCCTGATTCTAAATTAGCCTGGTGAAAAGATCAGGGTTACAACCAGGCCAAACCTGTAACACACACAACAACCGTTCTACAACACAGCCTGGAGGGAAAATAAGAGGTTTACCAATTGGTTACAATTTGATTGATCAGATGTCAAAGGTTAATATCCTGAGAACCATCTTTGCATTTGCACCTTTGTCTAAGTGAACACGTGAACACGTCCGTGTTAAATGTCGTGCGTGTGCAGCGTCACTCGTCCTGAGCGGTTCGGTCGGAGCTGCGTCACCTGTAGAACTGAGATGTGAGTTCAGGTTAAAAGGCAGTGGAGATGAGCGAGAGCCACCCTGAGTCACCACGGTCCTGTAACCGAGAGGTAGACGGGTCCGGTCTCTGTGGACCTGCTGTGGTCTACAGGACTATGGTGGGTCAGGACGGTCACTGACTCTGGTCCTCTACCAGGGGGACAGGATGAAGACTCTGCAGACTGATCTGAGATCTGGCTGCGAGATGTGAGGCCTTGGAGGTGGAGTGGACATTGGGTCTTTCCTGGCACGGGAGGGTCGGGGGGGGGGGGGGTGTCACCAGCTAGCAGCTGTCTGCAGACCTCAGCCCAACGTCCTGTTGACACAAACAGCAGATGAACGAGTGACTGTCCCATCCGGTCTGTCTCGGCTGAAGTGTCTGCTGCCGACCGTCCATCTCAGGACATATGGGACAACATCTCTATTCTATAACCATCTGAAATGCTCAGCTGTTTTGCACAGCACCAACCCCAACACTTATCATAAAACTCAGGAGTCGTGGACTAGAACAGAAGGTTCTTCCTTTCGGCTAAATTTTTAGATGATGAGAACTTAACGGTGACTAAGACATAAAGCTCGTTCGACACCCAGGATGAACTTTCACAGAAGTAATTTGAAACTGACTTCTGCCCTAAACTGCTTAAGTGGATGTGATGTGGAGTGAAAACGGGCTGGTAGCCGGTTCCTGTGTCTGTGTGTGTGTCTATGCATGCGTGGATTGGACCACAACAGCAGCACATGGTCCTGTAAAGTGACATCCAGCAGCTGCTGTCAGACGCAGCTCAGCTTACACTGTGTGTGTGTGTGTGTGTGTGTGTGTGTGTGTGTGTGTGTGTGTGAGTGAGTGAATGAGCCAATCAGCTGCTGGAACTGTCTCTTTGTGTCCATATAAGGCAGTGGGTAATCAATAGATCTGGAATGCCCACTCACATTTTTCAGATTATCTCACACGCACACGGACACGCACACGGACACGCGCGCACATACACACACGCGCACACACACGCACACGGACACGCACACACGGACACGCACACACGGACACGGACACACACACGGACACGTACACGGACACGCACACGGACACGCACACGGACACGCACACGGACACGCACACGGACACGCACACGGACACGCACACGGACACGCACACGGACACGCACACGGACACGCACACGGACACGCACACGGACACGCACACGGACACGCACACGGACACGCACACGGACACGCACACGGACACGCACACGGACACGCACACGGACACGCACACGGACACGCACACGGACACGCACACGGACACGCACACGGACACGCACACGGACACGCACACGGACACGCACACGGACACGCACACGGACACGCACACGGACACGCACACGGACACGCACACGGACACGCACACGGACACGCACACGGACACGCACACGGACACGCACACGGACACGCACACGGACACGCACACGGACACGCACACGGACACGCACACGGACACGCACACGGACACGCACACGGACACGCACACGGACACGCACACGGACACGCACACGGACACGCACACGGACACGCACACGGACACGCACACGGACACGCACACGGACACGCACACGGACACGCACACGGACACGCACACGGACACGCACACGGACACGCACACGGACACGCACACGGACACGCACACGGACACGCACACGGACACGCACACGGACACGCACACGGACACGCACACGGACACGCACACGGACACGCACACGGACACGCACACGGACACGCACACGGACACGCACACGGACACGCACACGGACACGCACACGGACACGCACACGGACACACGCACGGACACACACGGACACGCACACGGACACGCACAAGGACACGCACAAGGACACGCACACGGACACGCACACGGACACGCACACGGACACGCACACGGACACGCACACGGACACGCACACGGACACGCACACGGACACGCACACGGACACGCACACGGACACGCACACGGACACGCACACGGACACGCACACGGACACGCACACGGACACGCACACGGACACGCACACGGACACGCACACGGACACGCACACGGACACGCACACGGACACGCACACGGACACGCACACGGACACGCACACGGACACGCACACGGACACGCACACGGACACGCACACGGACACGCACACGGACACGCACACGGACACGCACACGGACACGCACACGGACACGCACACGGACACGCACACGGACACGCACACGGACACGCACACGGACACGCACACGGACACGCACACGGACACGCACACGGACACGCACACGGACACGCACACGGACACGCACACGGACACGCACACGGACACGCACACGGACACGCACACGGACACGCACACGGACACGCACACGGACACGCACACGGACACGCACACGGACACGCACACGGACACGCACACGGACACGCACACGGACACGCACACGGACACGCACACGGACACGCACACGGACACGCACACGGACACGCACACGGACACGCACACGGACACGCACACGGACACGCACACGGACACGCACACGGACACGCACACGGACACGCACACGGACACGCACACGGACACGCACACGGACACGCACACGGACACGCACACGGACACGCACACGGACACGCACACGGACACGCACACGGACACGCACACGGACACGCACACGGACACGCACACGGACACGCACACGGACACGCACACGGACACGCACACGGACACGCACACGGACACGCACACGGACACGCACACGGACACGCACACGGACACGCACACGGACACGCACACGGACACGCACACGGACACGCACACGGACACGCACACGGACACGCACACGGACACGCACACGGACACGCACACGGACACGCACACGGACACGCACACGGACACGCACACGGACACGCACACGGACACGCACACGGACACGCACACGGACACGCACACGGACACGCACACGGACACGCACACGGACACGCACACGGACACGCACACGGACACGCACACGGACACGCACACGGACACGCACACGGACACACGCACGGACACACACGGACACGCACACGGACACGCACAAGGACACGCACCCGGACACGCACAAGGACACACACACGGACCCACACACACGGACACGCACACGGACACGCACACGGACACGCACACGGACACGCACACGGACACGCACACGGACACGCACACGGACACGCACACGGACACACACACGGACACGCACGCGGACACGCACACGGACACGCACACGGACACGCACACGGACACGCACACGGACACGTCCACGGTTTAGCTTTGATAGTTAATATGAAGTATTGCCTTTGGTTTCACAGAGCAGTAAAAATTAGTTTTGAGCAAAATGAGAACTTTTTCTTTCTTTCTTTTTTTATTTTTAAAATCACACACACATTTCATTTCACAAAACAACGGGATTTGAAGGGATCGGATAAGTGGATTGAGACTCGTTAAAATGCTACAGAGCCCTGTCCACAACAGAGGGAGCTTTGTGGACTCCGATTAATGTCCTCAGGTGATGTCACCTGAGTCAGCGTGGGTCGGGTCTGAAGATGACAAGTCTCAAAAGTAAAAAAAAAAAAAAAAAATCTGGGGGTGCGGGGTTGGAAAGACAAGATCTCACCAGACCTCAGTTACCGAGCTGACGGCCTCCGTGTCAGACCGGTGGTCGCGTGGTTGGTTTTGTCCCAACGATCAAAGAGTCAACCGAGCCGTCGCCGACAGCGGTTCCTGTGTCACGGCTAACGACTGACATGGTGGATCGTCTAAAGACGGAGGGTGAACGCGTCCGCGTAGGGAAGCTCCGTTGTTAGTTTGGAGACCGACTGAACGGTTGAAAAGGACCAGCCACTTCAGTCGACCCACATCAGCAGCAGTGGGTCGCAGTGTGTCGCAGTGTTCGTATACACTGGTGTGTTTGTTTTACCCACCCCGGTATACCAGCTGGGCAGGGTTTGACCACATCACAGGTGGTGTTAAAAGACGTGGCTGTTACTGGGCAGGAAGGCACTTATGAAGAACACTATCCAGGTGCATTATGGGAAATGTAGGTTGCAGTGTTTCTGCACTAAACATCAGGAGATCTCCACCTCTGCTCCTGAGACTTCCGGTTTAGTCTGTGACTCACGACAGCAGCAGCAACGTCAGAAACCTTAGATTATGTCAGAGACACAGTGGAGAACCCAACCAGCTGTTCGTGTCATGTGACTGTGTTTACAGGCCTGTGATTGGTCAGCATGAAACAACAGCAGCAGCCTCAGTTCCCTTTGTGCTTTATTGAAATAAAACATTCTGAAGCTTGTTTCAGCCTGTTAAGCCAGACAACTGCAGCCTCTACTCAACCAGAAGGCATGCTGGGAAAACACCAACTTTTTATGTGTGTGTGTGTGTGTGTTTCTGGAGAGTTATATGTCATGTTTCTGAGGGGAAAAACAACACAGAACTTCACAGACCAACCAAACTGGTTTTCTTAGTTTAACCTAGATATGCACGCACACACACACACACACACACACACACACACACAAAAACTGGGCTCTTTCATCAAACTTGGCCTTTAACAACCTGCAGATATTTAATGTTTTTTTCTAACTATTCGTCCTGTAATGCATCACTGTTACCAGGAGAATGGACGCTATGACATAAATGTTACTATCAGTCACCAGATCAACACAGAGTCTCAAGTGTTATCTCTATCTGGAGGCTGATATTTCACCCCGCAAATGGTTTTAGCTTGGTCTCAATATAATCCCTAGTTTCTAATCATTGGGACAATTCCGGGTAAAAGTAGAAGTAAACAAGCTGCCTTGTCTGTTCTGGCACCTTCCTTCTAAACTCATAAATCTCCATTCCAATCCTCATGTTTACGTTCTGAGCGGCATGCCAACGCAGGGCCCGCTAAGGATGGAGAAGTCTGCCTACAGGCAGCCGATGGTGAGCCTCCACCCGCTGACCTCTGTCAGCTTCTCTGATGTTTCCACTGTCACAGTGTCATGTGTCATGTGGTATGAATTGATTTGTTTCTTCTGAGGACGGAGAGGACGGAGACAGAAATGTTGGGGTTTGATCAGTGAAATCAGAAACCACAGAAACTGTCTCATCCAGATCTCAGACTGAAGCTACGCCCATCTTAGTCTCTTGACCTCTGCCACCACCGTACCAGTGGCAGCACTTGAGAACACGGAGTTGTTCTTGTACATGCAGACGGAAATCTAGGTGCCGATCACACTAATGACATACTTGAAAGTGAAAGTGGCCATGATACATTAAACAGCTGCCAGATGTGTCCACGGCTTCACTACGAATCCAGGCTGTTAAAATGCCTCCATCACTGTAATGTCTGTGAAGGGTTTCACCTTTTGACCGTTTCTGATAGCACAGAACCTCTTATATGCTGGAAATATAGTCCAACAAATCACTAGAACTTTCTAACAAAAAACTAGCACAGACAGCTTCACGCCCTGTCATCTGCAAATCACCAAAATCAGCCAAGGCAACAAAAAACTTAAAAAACAACCAATAATCCATAATCCTCTGCTCCATGAAGTCAGTTTCATTTTAAAGGAACTCCATTAAATCCTTCTGGGCCTGAGACAGCTCAGGATCAGTGTCTGCTCAGGGTTTGACGCTGATCTCTTGCTAACTGGACTGAACAGTTCTGGTGTTCCACCTGTTGTAGTTTCAATCCAGATATTAAATATTATCTCATCATCATCGCAACAAAAATCCATCTCGAGTTAGATTCACAAGCCAGTAGGTCCTGCCACCCGTTTGAATCACTCCAAATCAGACTGTGAAGCTAGCTTCATTTCATGTTTTAACAGAGCCAGTCCGAGTGTTATAGCAATTATTTTCAATGTCGATGAATCCGCCGATCGATTGTGTCTGTCCATAAAAAAGCAGGGGAAAGCAGGGAAAAAGGTCCATTGAAATTTCCACAGCCTCAGGGTGATGACTGGTCGATAACTAAATTAACTGCACTTATAAAGCACTTTTATACACATTTACACAGTGGTTTCTACACATCTTGGCTCTTCTTACACACACATTCATTCAACAGGGGGAATTTGAGGCTCAGTATCTTGCCCAAGGGCACTTCGCCACACTGACTTGAGGAGTCAGGGATCGAACTGCCGACCTTACGCTTGGGGGACGACCTCTTGAACCACAGCCGCCCCTATTCAAAATCCCGCAAATATTCAGTTTAATATCATATCTGACAAAGACGAGACCCAGACGTCCACATCTGAGAGTGTGTGTATGAAGGCTGAGCCCAGGCGGAGGAGGAAAGTCAGCTCAGCTCAGCTCCGCCATCAGATCCCGGATCTTTTCCCCAGACCACACGTGAGGGCTGGAATGTATGTTGCTGCAGGGATGATTCCCGCAACATGTCTGAACATGTTGAGGGTGTGTTTGTTTGTAATTTGTAGGTTTGTGTATTAAAACTCTGCACTGAGTCTTGACTGAGCTGCATCTGAAATAGAATGGAGGGAAAACGTTTTTATACAAACTTCTAGTTTGACTAAATTTATTTTAATAAAAGAAGAAGTCTGGTAAAAAACAATGTATTCACCTTCAGCAGAGTGAGAGGTCTGACCATGGGCTGATATCAGCTAAACTCCAAGAGTCAGAGGTTCGACTGAGCAGATTGAAACATGTATTCAATCATGGTGCATGCATGAATCATGCTTAAATCATGCTTAACACTTCTGTTTCAGATGGAGTTACAGCGTCCAGAACAGAGACACACCGGTCCGATACGGACACAGACAGCTGGACCAGGTACCGGTGACAACAGGGTCGATCTATCCGGTTCCGTTCTATGTCGTTCTATGTCTACGTGGCGCGTCGGCAGCGCTGGGCAAGCGGGACGTTCTGCCGGGGGAGCAAACGTAGCATCGAGGCAGCTAAAACAGACAGTGGCCGAATTCTGACTCCTGTTTATTCTCAGCGTTTTGTTTCTACCCAGTTACTTGTTTAAACCACTGGTGTGAACTGTGATTTCATTTATCAAGTTTGTGATTTAATGATTACATTTTGTTCTCATTAAACACAGCTGTATTGTTTCACACTGGAGTTTTAATTCCTGATCCATTTGTTGCAGAGTTAAAATGTTTACATGGGAATTTGAATTCCTGTCAGTTCTTTTGATTTATTACCGAGTTGCTGGTGCATGATTTAATTATTCTGAGAATAAATTACGATTCAGCAAATTTGTATACATGTATCTATTTGTTAGATTTGGTTTTACAAACTTAGGAAAGCAATGTTAATTCAAGCCTGACACCGCCGCACACACAGTGAAGCGCACAGATAATTTTTCCCTAAAACATCCACCAGCTCCTTCCTGATGATCTGAAACTGAACAGAGACAACTTTCAGTGAGCAGCTTTGAGATTAAAATCAGGAAATGACTCATTGAATGCAGAGAAAATGGACAGAAGTGAAATTTGTGTCTAAGTGTTTGTGTTCTGATACCGATTAGCTTTTAATCGCCACAACACGCCACCATACTGGCCTGTGACCATTTCTGAAGAGGTTTCCTGGTGTGGTGATTTCTACTTCAGTGATCTTCACAGGATTAAAATGGAATTCGATTCCCAGGATAAATTCTGAGAGATGCTGAAGATCGATCCTGGACTCATGAGATGAGGAGATTAGCAAGGACAACCTGTCCTATTGCATAAACACATCAATACAACATGGTTGTGTTATATTGATGAACATAGTCCAGACACAGTGGAGACAGAAACCACTGACTCCACCAAGGCTGCACCTCCCTCTCCCTCTCCCTCTCGTCCATCCATCTTTCGAAGCTTTTAAATCTGCATCAGAATACACAAAACGAGGATATGTGGGAACAGGACTGCAACCATTACTTTCATTACTGATTCATTATTTTTTGGATGATGTCAAAAAAATGTTCACTGTGCAGAAGCGGTGTCTTCAAATCATTGTTTCGTTCAAAAGAAAAGACAAAAGACGGCCAAGAAAAACAGCAAATCTTTCCTGCAGATATTTGGCATTTGTTTCACTATTTTTGATTGAAATTTGACTGAGCAGCTGCCAAACATTTTTCTGCCGATCGATAGATAAACTCACAGTTTCAGCTCCAGTGTAGAACATTATTTTGCTTCAATTAAGTGCTGTAACACGGTTATCACTAGTGATCGATCGATGTTAGGAAACGCTTAGAAGTATCCTGGTGCACACAGTAATTGTAGTATTAAACCTGCAGAGAGTCTGTGTTTAGGAGGATACACAAGTTGCATCGTCAAGACAACATAATGAAATCAGCTGACTGACTATTTCAGTCATTAATTAGGCAAAATATGGTAGAAAAATAGTCAACGGTCTCTTATTCCGGCCTCTCAAATGAGAAGATTTCCTGCTTTTCTTTGTGAGGCTCTGTGAGGTTACGGTGACATTTCAAGGACCAAATCGTTATTCAATTAATTGAGAAAAATAATCTCCAGATGAGTTGATAACAAAAGTAATCATTAGTTGCAGCTCTAGATAACTGATTAATCCTAATCATTCTCTGGTCCCAGCTCCTTGTTCCTGGTGATCTGCTACTTTTCTTTGTGATGTTTGACATCTGTTGCTCCTGTTAGAATAATTAATATAACAGATAGATATGTTTATAATAAATATGGAGTTAAAGAGCATTGCTGCTAGTCATAGGACTAATTCTTCAGGGTCATGCTCTACTGGGCTCTGGCTGAGGCAGACCTGTGGCTTTTCATCAGCTCATACTGATCCGCTCTGTTTGATTCACAGATAACCTGACTCATACAGACGCTGTGCTGTTTCCAGCATTTCTTCACATTTAGCTTCATTCTGTTCCACACTTGTTTTCTGTTACAGCTCTTTGTCATCTGCGTTTCTCTGTCATTTGATTTGCTTTGTCTCTATGATTTAGACTGGACACACAAGGTTTATTACATTATTCCAAATGACGACTGTTCTTATGACATAATCCCAGACTGTGAGCCACGACCGGCTGTGTATTTAGGCCTGTAGAGTTCGATTCTCTGCTGTCTCTGCTGTCGTTGATGACCTACGCGGAGAATTGAATTAATCAAGTACATCAACATGACTAAAATCAGACATCATGTCAGCGTCAGTTACTTTTAAAGGAATGTCCCGGCCTGACCACAAGATCTAGCAGCCAGGAGGGAGACTACAGAAAACAAGGCTTAATGAAGAATATGATGAATATGTAGTTTTATGCAGTTCTGTGTTTTTAATCTAACTTCATTCATCAAACAGTAAACAGTGTCTGAAACTCTGTGTGTGTGTGTGTGTGGGGGGGGGGGGTAAACAGTGTGCACAGGCTGAAAGCTGGTTGGCCCATCACAGGACAAAGTTCAAAGTGCAGCTGCTGATCACCTGAGGTCAATAAAACAAGTCGTCAGACCACTATGGAAAATACAGAAATGAGTCGCAACAACACCAGTGGTTGTTCAGCTGCATGAATATAGCAGACAGCACTGCAACTGACCATGTCATGGAAATTCATAGTGTGGATACAAAACCAGAAAGGCGAAGGCACTAAACCAGTCAGTCAGATGAAAATCAATCCTAGATCATCCCCTTGGGAGGGGTCACATCATTTTTCAAGAGAAGATGCCGACTCATCTTCAGGGTCCAACCTGTCTGACGTGAGGATGTGCTGCTTCTCTGTCCAATATGCGATATATGACAGGACATGACAGGACATGACAGGACATGACAGGACAGGACAGGACATGACAGGACATGACAGGACATGACAGGACATGACAGGGTGGGTAGATTTCTCTCTTGTTGCTGTCAGGGGGCAGTAAATGACACATTCTCCTTTTTCACCCAACATCCCAATTATTTAACTGAGTGAAAGTGGGAAAGTGACAGTGAAGCTCTTATTGTGAATTCTGGTTCTGGTTTTCACTGTAGGTGTTAGCTCTCTTCGCACGGCCTGTAGTTAATTCTCAGTCACTGTGACTGGTAGTTTTCAGCTCTAACATGATTGATGACCTGTGTGACGGACCAAGTGCCCACAGCTTCTCACACAGACCTAATGGCCGTTTCCTTTCTTTAGCATTTTCGCAGTTTAAGAAACGAAGCATGGCACTTTTAACACGTAACATGTCTGCAGGGCTGGATTCACTCTTCTGTCTCCAGAAACCTACTAAACCTGGACGTGATCCGGACCGTAGCCCGCGGCTGAGTGAGAGTTTGGGCTCCGTTTGGAGCACGACACAGAGGAGACCGCAGGTGGCCCAGGTAACTGACCTGTCGTGCAGCAGTGATCGGTGTTAACCAGCTGAACTAACCCAGAGCGGCTGGTAGATTTAACAGAGCCAGCTCTGCGGTCAGAAGCCTCGCAGAGCTGCTGTGAACCTGAGTCCGGATCACAGACAGATCCTGAGGCCTCTGCACCACCTCCGACGTCTGCAGCTTGTGTCTTCTAGCATTTAGCTCCGCATCGGCTCCACATGACGCTACGACCGGCGACATGCTCCGAAGGAGACGGGAAACGAAGCGTCCAACGCCCCGTTAACACCCCGTCAACACCCCGACACTCACTGTGTAACCGGCTGACTTCCGACAAGTCCACTAACTTTGTTAGCCTAAGCGCTAACTAGCATGCTACAGCCGTGGCCGTTTGAAACTTTGATACACCTGGCTAACTGGCTAGCCTCAGTGGCTAACGGACACGGCGGCTGAGAGGAAGGAAACAGCGCGATGAGATGTCAACAAACCAAACGTCATTTTGAACACACAAACTGCGTCTCTGTCGGTTCTGGTTCAGAAGCTAACGGACAGACGAGCGGACGGAGGCCGAGGGTCAGACTAACCTGAGGGGGGAGTCTCTCCGTCTCCGTCCGCTGTTGGCAGCTTCGAAAACCCCGGAGTTTCTCTGTTCCGTCTGGTCCCGTCAACGTCAAACCCCGCGGCCGTCGGGGCCGTCGGTGCCGTCGGTGCCGTCGGCCGGCTCCTGATGAAACGCTCTTGTCGATGGTTTGACCGCGGTTTGGACGCAGCTCTGCCGACCCCGGACCTATCGGGTCCTGTAGCCGAACCAACGACGACTGGCCGAGCACACCGACGTGCTGCTGCTGCGTCATGACGTAACGGAGTCTGCGGAAGATCGTCTAGACGCAAGGCGATGTATGTTGGGATATGCTGGTTTTAGGAAGAGGAACGACTCTTTTCCTAAATGGTCTTGTTTTTCCTCCTGTTAAATATTAATCCAACGGTCAGAAGTCAGTTCAATACAAACCATCTATTTGTTGTTTTTTAGCATATTGTATTTTATTTTTATGTGATCATATTATATCTAGGACTGTACTTTCATTCAACCTCTACCTTCGCTCGATTATTTTTTATTCTATTAATGGTGGAGAATGCTGGTCACAAACCCCCGAGTCCACGACGACGTCTTCACGTCTTGTGCGACCGACAGTCCAACACCCAAAGATTCAGTTACTGTGACAGGAAACTAAGGAAACTAAGGAACTAAGGACTGGTTCACTCTCGAGAGGCTGCAGCCACAGAATTGTGACATTCTTACTTTAAAATAACTCAAAGTGAAGTTAATTTTCTGTGGACTGACTAATCAACTAGTTATGTCTCATCTCCGCCTACTGTAATTACACTTTTATAAAACACTTAGAATTGAATCTTGCCTTATTTTTTCTGCTCCTTTGTCCTTGCCCTACTTTGAATGTCCTTTGTTTTGACTGATAAAAGTACAGTTAGACATGTCATGGTAAACAGATGATTTTTCTATAACCTTTATTGTCTTATCTATTATTTTTCTCAATGTTTTATTAATTGTCTCTTGATCATTAATTCAATCACATTATGTCTTTTATCTTGTGTGTGTCTCCACCCAACATGTTCTAATGTCTGTGCTTTGTTAAATAAAGTTGGTTCGTTTTAATCCATTTGTGATAAAGTAAGTATATACAATAAGATGGATTATTAATTTTTTGTTTCATCCTATTTTTTTACATCGTTTAATTGATTTAAAGCTGAATGATACGTTTTGCATATTGCATCATTTGTCTGTTCAGTGTTGAGACATGAAAAAAAGTCTCTCAGCCTCAGAGACAGAGTGAGACCTCCTCAGTTTTAATAATTTATTTGTGAGCCGTCTTCAGTTTCAGCGACAACAACAACACACCAGAACCAGGAGAACCGGGAGAACCGGAGCTCTCCTACAACCAGGGGTCAAGGGGCACAGCCAGGACTGTGCTCTCCTTCCTGTCTTTTGCACCTCTTCCCTTTCTTCTCTACCTCCCGTTCACCTCCTCACTTCCTCCCATCCTTCCTCCAACCCCCCTCCACCTCCTCCTTTCCTTCTCTGTCTCCTTCTCTCCTTTCTTCCCTCCTACTTTCCCTATCCCCTGCTTTTCTGTCCTGTGTCCTCCTTTCCTTCCCTGACTCCTCCTTTCCTGTTTCAACTCCTCCTTTTCTTCCCTAAACCCGAGGAGGACTCTTCAGACCTGTAACAAGAGGTGTCTCAGTGTCGCCCCCTGCTGTCTGTGGAGCAGTTAATCTGACCAGAACTGTAGACTGTTAAAAAAAAGCTCTCATTTGACACCTGGCCAGCAGTTTACCTGCAAGCTCACTGGTACATTTGGTACCCATGAGAAAACAAAGATAAATAAAGGATATGATTTTATTAATTATTCAATTATATAGGGATATACTATGTACTTAATATCAATAGATTTTTAAAATAATCATTTAGTAAATATTTACTATATGAGACTTCAAATATTAAATTGTTTACATTGCTATATATCAAAATGCAAATATTTACTATAAAACAATGCACTGTTTTTTGAAAATACTACTAACTATACAATAAAGGATCCAGCAGCAAAACCTGCCCCTTTAAAGCAATGATAGCATGAGCAGAATTCAGGGGTCAGGGGTCAGAGGTCAGGGACAAGGTTTGCCCTGCTGATACAAACACACAAATTGCAGCAGGTTAAAGATGAACCCTTTATTTATGAGTCACCTGAGAACAAACAGAAGAGAACTGGTACGAGAGGACCCACTGAGGACGGCTCCACCGAGGATTCACCAAGAACCCTCTCTGGATGTTTGATGTATAAATGATGATTCTTTTTTAACATCAACAGGAAGCATCCACATATTTTGGACTGAGCAAGGATCTACCAATCATCATCTACGATCATTTACTGATCATTTTCTCCAGTTCTATGATGATCACCTGTGAATCTACAGGATCTACGGAACATCCTCTCTAGATCCATGGAGGGAATCTATGGTGGATCCACTGACAATGTTCTGTAAATCTAGTAGATCTCAGTTTGATCCAGGTAGATCTCTGGTGGATCTCCAGTTGTTCTGTGATGGATGTGTTATTAGTGTTGAGGTGGATTTCTCATGAATTAACCAGTGATCTCCTGTAGATGTGCAGATGACAGCCCCGCCCCGGCCCTTAGATCTGGGGCGGGTCTCCAGGTGATCCGTCTCAGGGCAGAGTCTCAGTGCGGACCTTGGACAGGTTGAGGTCGTAGTAGATGCTGAGCATGTTGATGGATCTGAGGTCGGTGATCCGGTGTCTGTACTCCAGCAGGTGGGTGCTGTTGACGGCCACCTTAAACTCCCTGTTGGTGCAAAGGATCTTTATCTGCAGCGACAGAACCACAAACTGTTAGTAGCCTGATTCATGTTCACAGACTGACCCTTTAATTCTGTGCTGCGGTGAGTTCAGGGACCCTCCGACACCTGAGCCTCACGGTTAGAAGACAAACACAAACTGAACAAGGACCTTGAATTAAAAAGGCTCTTAGTTATTAGTAATGAAAGCGAAATCAGAGTATTTTTTTACTGATATAAAATCAATATCTGACCTCGAACGGCTGCCCCTGGATGAAGGGGAAGTGCTGCTGGTCCCTCTCCTCGTTGCCCCACCTCTTGCCGATGTAGCTGTTCCTGACAATCACCTTCCTGCCGTTCTCGTTGAAGCGGGCGTTGAAGTGGAAGGCCAGGTCATTCGACGTGGACAGATCCACTGTGATCCTGAGAGACAACAGAGACCATGGCTGAGTTCTGAAACCACCTGAGAGTCACCAGAGCTTCAACGGGAAAACCCTTCAGGAAGAGACAACCTGACTAAAACTGTCCCTGCATATGGAGCATAAGCAACGTTCACAGTCTCATTCAGAACAGAGCGAACGCCGGATCAATCTAACGCATGTCTATGAACATTTCCACACATTTTAACAGCACAACCAGGTGGGCAACAATGAAACATAACGGATGATAATGATAATAACAATAATTGCAATGCATAATTTCAGATTTATTACAGAAAAGGACAACAGAAGTATTTTTTTCTTTAAATTTCAGACCAAATGTTGCAGCTAGTATCTGTTACAGTCGTGTACAAGATCAGTCTTCAGACTGTCTTGTATGACTGTAGATTTATTGTAAGGTCAGAATCCAGCGTCTATATTTAGGTTTTTACATTACTCTACATCACGCATCCCAAAATTCAATAATGAGTCCTAGAGGTGCCATATTATGGAATCATAGCTGATAGTATAGAGAACATTGTAAGTGTTCTAATGCTCCAGGATTCTCGTCTAAACTAGCTTTTTCTAGATCCTTGAAAAACTTGGTCATATTAAAATTGGAACATGGTTTGTAAAGGATCCTGGATCACCTGTTTTAAATAGTGGAGTAACACCAGCCACTTTCAACTCAGAAGGTCTGATGCCAGTTTCCAATGATGATGCAAGAATGAATGTTAAAGGCTCCATAATAGGAGTCATGACTTCTTTGATTAGGGAGTTGCAGATCTAAATCATGACCTGCAGCTGATTTCTTTTTAAATTCCAATATCAAATCATTTACCCCTTAGAGTCAGACAGGTCAAAATCATTAAAATATGGAAAAGAGCCCTTTGAAATCATTGAACCTACAAGCTGGATCAAGAGGACTGGTGTAAGTAGAACGTCCATTTGTAAAGGTTAAAGGAAGCTCTGAGGATCATTAATCATTTCCCATGTGGTCTTGTTGTTACTTTCAGATTAGTAAACTGATCTCTGAAGAACCTTTTCTTGGCCGCTCTAAGGAGATGACTGTATTCATTTTTTTAAGATATTAAGAAGCTAAATTAAATTGAGCTGGGGGGTATTTTTAAAGCTTGTTTTGTGAAAACATTTTGTGAAAGTTAAATTAAATATCTCCATAGATGCTTGGTAAGCTGAGTTTGCATTGCTCTCCCTGAATCCTAAACCTTTTCAGAGGAAACGTTTTCTTTAAATTCTGATGCTGCAGTTTCTATTGAAAGATTAAGAAATGACCTGATATATCTGTGAATAAAATTCCTGACTTTGTTTCATACTTAAGAGTATCAAATAATATATTTTCAGTTTGTTTAGCATATTTGTAACCCTGGTGGGTTTTTGTAATAGTGGGATAAAAAACAACTGGCATATACATGGTTTAGAAAATTTGAGAATGAGTTTCACTTTTAAAAAGGTTCATGCTGACATCCCTGAGAACACGGAATGTTTTGTTTTCCTTATTCATAACCTCCAAAGTGTCTTGAGACTATTATTTAAATGTCCATGTCTTGTGATCAATAAATTCTATGGTGTGGACTGAGTTTGCTGTGAGCTACAACCCGAGTCCTGTCTTTTTGGTCTGTATTAGTTTCCATTCAGTCAAACTGTCCCGTTAAAGCAGCTGAACCAGCTGTGTAGCAGTGGATGTACAGACAACTGTCAATGGATCACTGTGATACTGGAGGAAACCTAAAAACAGTCTGAGATTTTGAATGGAGTTCTGCAGCTTCTGTCTCCTCTGGTTTCTAAGTGGATTTCTGGAGGTTTTTATTTCCATCCATCCATCCATCCATCCATCCATCCATTGTTGAAGTTAAAGTGTTGTTACTGACTTGTCAGCGTTGGGTTTGATGGTTCCAGCAATGGTGATCAGTAGTTTGTCATGAACTCCGTTGGGCAGACTCTGTTTGTATGGAACCGCCTGTAAACCAGAAAACAGCCGTTTTACTACATCTATCTGTAACTGGGTCTGTAACTATCAGTTACTATGACTGTAACTGTCTGTAACTATTTCTTTGTCTTTGTCTGTAACAGTGTCAGTTACTATATCTGTAATGATGTCTGTAGCTGTGTTTATGTCTGTCTGTAACTTTCTTCAACTTTCTGTAACTGTCTGTAACTATGACAGTAACTATGTCTGCAGCTGTCTTTAAACTTCTGTAACTTTGTCTGTAGCTTTGTCTGTAACTGTCTTTATCTGTCTGTGACTATGCCTGTAACTGTGTCTGTCTGTAACTTTCTGTAAATCTACCTTTACCTCTGTGTCTGTAATTGTAACTGTGTGTCTCTCTGTCTCACCAGACAATGTTGAGGAGCAGTGGGGAAGGTGGGTCCAGGTCCGTGTCCATGTCCAGGTCCAGGGGAGGGACTGGGCCATCCTCCAGGTGCTGCAGGTTGTGGGGAGGGGGAGGGCCAGGTGAGCTGGCTGGGGTTACCCCCAGGCCACATGCCTCCACCTCCAGATGGACCTCCGGGCCAGGTGGGGTTGGCGGGGGCCTGACCTGAGGTGGGATTTCGTTTGTATGGAAAAAGTCTGATTTTAGGCACAGACACATTTTCAGGTTAACTGTCCTGCTTTTTCCTGGATTTCACTGGTAAAACTGAGTAACTGTATTTCTTCAGTATTAGCCCCCGTGTTTAAATATTCGATATTAAAAAGTAAAGGTCCGGATATTTTGATGTGATATTTCGGGATCTAATCGCCTGGTGCTTCATCGTTGCATTTCTCAGGCAGATGGAGACAAAGAACTGTAGATCTCTTTTTGGTTTGGACATTGATTTATACACCTCAGGATCATGTAATTCATTTTGGACCCAAGAAGACTTAAATCCAGCGGGTTTCACTGGGATTTTCCACGTTTTCTACTCTAAAGCATTAGAATAATTTAAAAGATGGTGTCAACCCGACGCTTCCTTTGTTCGGGGGCTTGATGATGAGGATGCCAGTGGGCGTACCTGGCCAGGTGGGATTGGTGGGTTGTCCAGGCCAGGGGCTGCCACCCCCTGATTGTTTGCCACCAGAGGGCCAATCGCCGAGAGCGTCTGACAGCTGCAGACACGGAAAGAGAAAAAACAGGTGAGAAGAGACTGAAACTTCACTGAGTGCAGTTCCTGTAATGTCCACTAAATGCTGCTGTGATCTAGGCGAGCGAGGGGCAGGGTTCCACCTTCCTCTACAGGTACAGAGTCAGTAAAGTTTTTACATGATGCACTGAGCTGTGACTTTAAACCTTTAACTTTCAATCCTGTGGTGACTCAGTGGTAGTTTTTCGGACGAGGCTGTGCAGCAGGTGGAAGTGGAGTTAACACAGGTGGTGTTTCACCACTGTACTGAAGTTGATACGTCTTAAAGGACAGAATAATGTGGTACGTCAAAGCCCCTTTGGGGACATGTGGGGCGCCGGTCATGCTGACAGGAGACACTCTGGCCTGAGCGTCCGAGCTGTCCCTGAACACAGCAAAGCACAAGGAGTGTCTCAGGGTGTGTTCAGCGTTCATTGGTCGATGACAGACTCTTCAGGAATGTTCGGTATGAAGGTGTTGGTTTTAGAGATGAATGGCACCGTGTTCACACACACACACACACACACACACACACACACACACACACACTACAATCTCAGTATCTTGTGCCTCCCTTGGTGCAGCTGTGATCTGTTGCCATACTGATAAAAACATCATCCACATTCAGGACCAGATTCACCTCCTCGGGGCAAAAACATGTTGTTGGGCCCCTGCTGACCCCTACTACACAGGTCAGGGTTCGTGGGGCCACACGGTGGAGGATCAAGGACGTCTGTGTGCAAATGCACGTTTTTCTGATATTTCGATTTAGGTTTTGAATGGAAAATTCAGAATGAGAATAAAAACTGGTGGATGGACACACACACTAAGACACAAGCTACGAAAGAAAGAAACAGAAGCAAATGCTCAAACTTCTCAACAGTGATGATGAGATTCAATCCATCCTCCACCTTTTTCCTTTTCCTTTGGTGAACGCTGTGTGTTTCTGTATGATCCCAGTTTTGTCTTTAAACAAAAGGAGTCTTCTCTTTATATTAACTTGGAAAATTAGTCTCAAAAAATACGCAGCAACCAATAAAGTAAATGAATCCTTTGAACTTCAGATACATGTGTAAATGCACCAATAAGAAGGAAATCTAAAGAACTCAAAACACAACAAATCTAAGTTTTTCAGTGCCGGAGGTTAAAAATGAAATAGAGACTTACATTCATCGTGCTCCTGGGAGATCTGAAACACAGAGAAAAAAAGGTTAAGAACAACATCTGTGGGTGTGGTGGGGGCCAGTCTTGACAAGAAGAGAAAGAAAAACTTTTATCTCAGCTCCCGAAAACAGCGGGGTCACAAAGCCTGATGCATAAAAACCAGCTGACTGAGCTCTGGCCATTTCAGTTCAGGCAGGTCCAGATATCTGGTGGCGGTGAAGAACTCAGAACCTTCCCTGAGGTTAAAGTACCAACACAGCGGTGTAAAAATACCCCTGCACTTAAAATGTTAGTAAAAGTGCAGAAGTTTTAACAGGACTTAAGCCTCCAAAGTCAAAGCAGCTCGATGTGCCTTTGTGTCAGTCACCTTTTGCTGTTGAATCAGTTTGTCGGTGCAGTAAATATTCTGTATTCAGAACATTAGTTAGGAGCTGAAACCAAACTGGAAGAAGCAGGAGGCTGCGGCTGAATTAGGAAAAACAGTTAGCGATTCTTTGAAGTGAACACAGTGTTTGAGAAACCTTCATCTGCAAAGTGACAAGTAAATGTACCTGATCATGAAAGTACTAAATTTACTCTGAAATGTAGCGAAGCACAAGTAGAAAGCAGCAGGAAAAACACTCAAGGGCGGTTGCAGTACTTGAGTAAATGTACTCAGTTACTTTCCAACGTCTCTGTTGTGTGTATCATAATGACTGCAGGTCCCAAACTTTACCTCTGTATGGTATGTAGATACTTTATGTAGATTATTTTAAAAACAAATTCCACATTTCTATCAACATTGATATTCTAAATTCAGCTTTTTAATCAGTAGGACAAGGTAGTAAAGCTGGGTCTAGTCTTAACTAACATTAATAATCTCTTTTTCTTGACTCTTGTTTTAACCTAACTCTCTGTTTTTAGGCTGAGTTGCGGTGTCCCTGTTCAATATGATCAAGATAAATAAAAGTCAGCCTCATCAGTTTCCTTCTGTGTCTTCAGTTGTCCAGTCATGTTTGTTCTGTGTGAACAGAAATTCACAGATATTTTCCTGAGAAGCCAAACGTTGACTCACACCTTTACACCAAAGTGTAGAAACAACTGTTAATGCGGGAGAATGACCAGTGACTCCTCAAAGGCTGATTACGACAGATTCAGACCAGATCTGCGGTGAGTTGATTTATATTTTTAGGCCGCTCACACATTCAGTCGGTCACCTCTGTCTTTTACACCTTTTCTCACTCTTTTATAATAGCGGCCATGTTAACTTTCTTTTGAATAATATGCCTCTGTTTCTCCTAAGCCTCCAACCACAGAAACTCAATGTTTCAGTGGAGTTTTAACCATAACAGCTGAGTCTCATGTTTCCTTAAAAGAAACTACGGGAAAATTGAAAAAATATTAACTGTCCTCTAACTCACCCTCATCTGGGTTTGAGAACCATGTGTCACCGTGGGTTCTTATTGGTTAATTGACAATAGAACCTATGTATTAATATGCCATTAAGGCATTATTCTCATTAGTTAACTACTTGCTACATCAGCTGCGTAGCCTCGGTTAGTTTTACTTAATTGAGGCATCATTTGCAGAGGAAAGAACATACATGATTTTAACCCATGGAGACAAAAGAGTTGCTCAAACTGTTGAAGATGGTAAAAATACATCTAATTGATACATTGATCTAATTAGAACCAGACGTTTCTATGGACCCAATGCTCCATGTTCTACTGTCTCCCAGGGGGCGTCACTCCTTCAAAGGAACCCTGATGTCTTTTGACAAGCGTCAGACGCCACCAATCGGTATTGGCCTCAACACAAACGGATCATCCGAGCCTGGCTGTTAACCCGGTCCGGACCAGGTTAGCTGCACGGGATAAATCTCCATGGTAACTAATACTCCACCGCTCTCATGAATCCGAGCCAGGAAATCGGAGAAATCCCAGCCTTCTCGGCTATCTTGGTTTTGTGAAACATCCTCTGGTTCGTGTGTTTGTGTGTGTTTGCCTACACGACCTTCTCACACCAAACACGAACACAAACATCTGTCAGGAAACACACACATCAGACGCCTCATTCCCGATCGAACCAACACACCGATCGAACCAACCTCTGCTCCCCAGGGGGCGTCTTGGGTTCGGGCTTTCAGACCCACTTCCCACGTCTTTCCCTGTTTTCTGTCAGACTGAAGAAGAGGACTGAGCAGAGCTGGCAGTTAAAGTCCGAGGCACAGAATGAAGAGGGGATCAGAACGTACCTGAGTTCCCCTGAGTGCTGCAGACACAAACTGAGTCCGTGTGAAACATGAGTCTGCTTTAACTCCTAGAACCTCGCCCTGTTCACACACACACACACACACACACACACACACACACACACACACACCACACCACACCACACATACACACACACACACACACACACACACACACTACACCACACCACACATACACACACACACACACACACACACACACACACACACACACAAACACACACACAGAGCCAGGTACTGTTTGGGTGTGTGTCAGTGTGCGCATTGGGTGTGGTCACCATGCAGGTTTTTCTCGCTCAGACTCTTCAGTTCAGACTGGATACTTGATGGATTAGTGATTGGTTTGTTATTGTGCATTGCCATGGAAACCAGAGAGCAGATTAGGTTTCAGGACCCACCTTTAACACTCATAGGGAGGATTTTAATCAATCAGTTATTCGGTCAGTTATTCCTAGAAGTTCAGTTAACATTTCTTACAGTTTTAATAAATGAAATAAGAGAGAAACCTTTAATATAAAAGCAACAGAAATGTTCTTTTTTCCATTCATCTAAATGGATATGATCACATTGCAAATAATAAATTCTGATTAAACTGGTTCTCATGCTTTCTACAATAATGTGACAAATATAAATTACTTCACTGACCTGATAATCCCCTGTCATGTTGTTGTGATGTGTTGTTGCTTTAATATTCTAATTTTATTCTACTTTTGTTATTCTCCTTTTATCATGGAAAACACAAATTCAAGTGTAATTTGACATTTACTCAACCGATTTCAGTGTTTTTATCTTTTTTCTCAGTGTGGCCAATAGTCAGGTTTGGTTCTGATTATGTCTCTTTCAGCGGCACAACCACCGGTGATTTTATCACATGTGGATCTGGGTCTCAGGTGGGATGGGATCCAGTCACAGGTGGTTTTCAGACATTCACATGGAAACAGGACAAGTGAAGGAGACTGGAAACCACAGGGTGTGACAGTTTGGTGGAAACGGAGACAAAGTCGAGTGAGAAAAGTCTCAGGATAGGTGATAATAATTAATGATGTAGTTTAACAAAATTGAAAAGTGTTTTTCTCCTTTAAATCATTTATGTAATTTCACATTTGTGTTTATTTATATGCATCTTTATTTTTACACGTGGGTCACACGTGAGTTAGTGTGTGTGTGAATGTATGTGTGCGAGTGTGTGAATGTGTGTTAATATGTTTGTGTGTCTTTGTGAATGTGTGCGATTTTGTGTGCGTGTATGTGTTAATGTGTGTTTACGTGTGTGTGTGTTATTGTGTGTTATTGTGTGTTACTGTGTGTATTCATTTGTGATTTTGTTTGTTTTTGTGTGTGTATTAATGTGTGTGATTTTGTGTGTATGTATGTATTAATGTGTGTGTGTATTAATGTGTGTGATTTTGTGTGTGTGTGTGTGTGTGTATTAATGTGTGTGAATGAAGCTGACCCCTTCTCTGCTGTGGTTCTGGTGTTTTTCTGCCCCCTGTTGGACAAAAGTAACCATGCAGCCTTAGAGTCTTGGTCAGAGTCCTGGGACCTGAAGACCCAGGACCAAGCAGGTGGTCTCTGGTAGTGTGTAGCGGTCTGTGGGGGGTTTTCTGTAGTTTGAGAAAATTTCAAATCCCTGCTGGAAGATAAATAACCAACCCTCTATGATGTGATGTTGCTGCGGTAACCAGGTGACGCCTGGTCAGGTTCAGGTGAAGACACTGGGTCTCATGTCGGGTCTCATGAGAACACAGACTGGTTCCACACCGGGCCTGAATGTGGGATCACTGGACCAAAACAAGAGAAACAACTGGACGATTTAGGGGGAAGGAGAAATAAATGGAAACCTGACGTTTGGGAAAGATGTTTTTATCAACCTTTTTTCATATCGTGTAAATAAAGAGCAAAAGGAGGAGAAGAGCCACACGTTGCATTACATCCACTCAAGGTCCACTTACATGGTTTCGGAGCTTTGGACCCTACTACACGAGGAGGGATTGGATGAGGAGGCTCCGTGTTTTACCTGGAGTGTTTGTTTGTGATGAAGCAGCAGAGGATGGTCCCAGGAGGTAGGAACCCACCCGACCGACAGCAGGTGGCGCTGTGGAGCTGCAGACAGACAGACAGGATTTGCAGGATTGTCACACTTCCTGTTCTGGTTTTCATATTAAAAGAGCAAACTGTGGTTTGATGAAAGTCTGATGCTGAAGGGTTCAGACTTATGACTCAGCCACAACGTTCTCAGACTTAACATTTTAACCTCCAGTTCTCCACTTTGTCTTTCTCCTTAAATAACCTCAGGGTTTTTAACGGCTCAGCATCATTTCAGTCTGTTTTTACCAACCTTCTCCTCAGTGGCGTCTGTCTTCGTCCAGCAGCTCTGGATGTGTCTCCGCTCCACCTGCGGTGTCCTTTGGTTACAGGACGAACTCAGCTGAGAGTCTGACGGCTTGTCACGTCTCCTCAACAGCGTCCAAGGCTCTGGGCAGGAGGTGCAAGACACGTGACTCAGGAAACCAGGGAAAGTCACATTCGATCCGGTTATCATTACAGAACAGTGTGAGGTGCTAAAAAATATTGTTTTACTGTATAAATAGACAAATAAAACAGAAAGATTATTTACATATAAAGGGGTTTTATAAAAACTGGTGTTGTGTCTCTTGTCTGTAAATTATTAAAATTATTGATATTTCTGTTTTAAACGTTTTTCCTAAATGTTCTACAGAGATAATAAGACTCTGTGTTAAAGCTCCACATCAGCACTTTGACCTGGTTTTCTCCATTTGTCTCCACAGGTTGTGTGAATAAAGTTATGATGCTAAAGTAAAACCTGCTGAGCGGCTCCGCTCATCGACAGACGAACTCCAGAGACTTGAGCTCAGAGCCGTAGCGATTATTTTCATTTGCGTTAATTATTTTCTCCATTGATGATTTCATATATAAAATGGACCGAAACCCAGGAATTCAGATTACGTGACAGAAAGGAGAGAGAAAGATAAAAATGGTTCCGTTTTAGAGCTGAACAAATGAACTGCTGATAAATTCTCTCATCAAATAATCAATTAATCGATCGATCGTTGCTGCTGTTTGTTTCCTGTTTTGTCTGTTTTGTTTCCTGTTTTGTCTTTTTTTTCTGTGTCTAGACTCTGCCGACGTTTGAACCTGAACCAACCTCAGGGTCTGTGTTGGGTGTGTGTGTGAACTGCCCGCAGACTGGGATAATCCCAGCTGAGCTGCTGACCTCAACACAAAACCAGTTCAACAGGAGACCAGAGACCCTAAACTGATGATGGGGGCGGGGGGGGCAAAGATTACAGTGACTGTGACTGTGTAAGTGTAAGAGGGGTTGGTAGCCCCCCCCCCCCAGACTGCTTTGCTGTGTGTGTGTGTGTGTGTGTTTGTGGGTGTAATTTAAGTTGAAGGGTTTTTGTTTTGTTTTTTAGCCAAGATACTACGTCCAAGCCTTTAAAGAAAAAAACAGAATAATTTAGTAGTTGATGAACTAACAAGACCGAGCCACAGCGCTGCCAAGAGTTTTCCCTCCCCAGTCAGGTTCAGTCTGACGGGGGCCATGTGATCAAGACCCTCTCATGTTCAAAGACACAGGAAGTCTCCAGAACACCTGGTTTCGAAATCAAGTTTTTCTCTACGGCATTGAATATTTATGACCTTTGCGATGTGCGTCCATTAATTTGGGGGGGGGGCTTCTGGAGGAGCACTGAAGGGAGGGGTGTTTCTTTTTTGTTGTTGCTCTCTCCTCCTTTAACTATAACACTCATGCCTGTTCCCAGGTTTTATGTTGCGTCCCCGCCATGTCAGAGCGCAGCGCTGAGAAGCCGAGAATGAGTACCTCCACGATTCTTCTTTGCCGTAAACTTCTACTTCCCGATGACGTCGGAGCAGCGGCAGTAGAAAGAACCAATGACCGACTAAGACGCGGTGACACGATCCCATGATCCCGTGATCCCGTGATGCGACCGCAAGCTGCTCAGACACGTCCACACATCGAAGCAGAAACCTGCAGAGAGTCAAAGATCCGCTGCAGATAAGCCTCTGTCTCTCTGCCAGGGCAGAGAGTCTGAGCGCAGAGATAACGCCGTCACCACGCCGACAGAAGAAAGTGAAGCTGGATATCGTCCTGTGGCTGAATACCACACAACAAAGAGCCGAACGGACGCAGATCTTATCCAGCCGCCAGATGTGAGATCTGCAGCCGCCGCGCTCACGTCGAAGACCCAGTGACTCTGAGGAATGTTCGGCTTTTATGGCCCGATGAAGGTTTTTCTCAAATGCAAACCTCTCGGTCGGCCTCATCCGCTGTCTCTGGACGGGGAAAGTGCTGATTAAAGGCACAGTACCACGATTCGGTTCCTCGAATGTGCATAAAAGAAAGGGACTGACAGCGTTTGTGATGCGAGATGAGAGTGTTTGTGTGTGTTTGTGTGTGCGTGTGTGTGTGTGTGTGTGTGTTGAATTTCCGTTGGATCAAGACTCTGCTGTGGTAAATTAATCGCAGAGTGCTGATCTTTTGACTTTTGGCTTTTGGCGTCACTTTGTTTTTGATCTGGCACCTGCAGGAGTTTTGTGGCCGTTTGATGATGCAGAAATGAAGGGAACATTGACAGTTTTCACGTTGTATTTCCCCCGGGTGGAGAGCCTTAGCCCTCACTGAGTTCCCTCTAGAAATGTAGGGAACGTTCACAGGGGCCGAAAGGAAGCTGTTTGAGGGGGAACTCACAGATCTGATGAAACCCTGAGACATTTCCGTAACGCGACCTGAGTTCATACTAGAGTTCATGTTTGTGGGTTCAGTGCGTCCTTCCCGTCCTCCATTACATGTTTTTATCACATTAGCAGATATTTTCATCTCCTCTTTCATCTCCGTTTAGATCTCATCCCGGTGCATTCTGGGTAATCAGGCAGCAGGATCTTCCCACTGTAAATCTGCAACTCATGAAACCTTTTTCATTAAACAGCTTTATTAAATCACTGGCAGCCCGACAGCTGAGGTCACTGTGTGTGTGTGTTTGTGTGTGTGTGTGTGTGATGACTTTAGCAGATGTTATAGTAGAAACCTCAAACATTAAAAACAGAGTCTGTTCTTCCTCCTGGCAGAGACCCTGAGCTCTACATTCAGACCAGATCCCACTCTCATCAGCTGATGTTAGCTTGTTAGCATGTTAGTTCACTTGCCGGCCCAGTACGTTTTCTGTTCACATTGGACACACCCGTGTTGCATCATTTCTGAGCAAACTGAATGAACAGCAATTGGCTCCCAGGCGTGAAGGACGTGTGACACCGTCCATCGCGAATGAACACGGGACTGGACATGATGTCAAAGCAGAGTTTTAACTTTAACTGTCTTCTGCATGCTCTAAACTACAGGGAACAACTGGGTTAAATCACAGATACAGTAGTTGAATGTAACTAAGTACAAATCCGAGGTACAAGTATTTCTGTTTTCTGCTACTTTATTCTTCTACTCCATTACAAGTATCCAGTGTTCACTAGTTATTAATCACTATGCAAATTCACACATGATGAGTTAATATGAAAATAATATATTACTGAAGATCCATCAGTGTGTAGCATCATCACCTTTCAGATGAAGATGTGTCATTAGTCTGGTTTTCTCTGCTGCTGCTGATCAACAGCAGGTGGAACCGATTCTCCGGCTGCCGCCATTAAACCACCACAGAAGAAGAAGAGGACGCGGCGAGACCAGGTCGTTAAAGAGCTGTGGCTGGAGCTCAGACGACAGAGAACCAGGTGGAGAACGTAATGGATACCTGAGGTTTCTGTTGGTTCCAAGTGTTGATGTGAGGAATGTCCTGGTCTCCTCATCGTTGTCACTCCACACAGATCTGACAGTTTCCTCTCCTCAGGCTTCATGGACGTCAGAGTTTATTCAGTCAGCTGCTGTTCCACCAAACACAACTGCTGTTCCACCAAACACAACATTTTCAACTATGTTCTAATTTCTGGTTAAACTTGTGTTTTTTAATGAACAAATTGAAATTGTTCATAAGAACAAGTGGATGGATGGAAACATGCTTTATAAATAGTTTTCAGTTCAGTTCAGAGACATTTCTCCTGTAAACCTCTGACATGGTTTCATGTAAATAACTGTTTAAGTGAAAATCAGAGATAAGCCTGAGAATTGGTTTCAGAACCAGAATATTCTTGGAATTTATTTTGTTGTAGTGACATTTGGAGGATGTGAGAACATCAGAGAGAATATTGGCACGATTCTGAATCACTAACATGCTTAAATAACTTTGAAGGTAATGATGATGATGAGATGATTACGGTGTGTGTTTGTGTGTGTGTGTGTGTGTGTGTGTGTTTTTGTGTATTTGTGTGTTAATCCTATCTGCTATATTTACAACTGGGGTCTCACAGACTTAATTGTCACTGCAGGCACAGATGCATTCATTATTAACACACCAATACACACACACACACACACACACACAAACATGCACAGACAAACACATACTCACATACACTGACCATGAACCATTTAATTAAAACTGGTCTCACCTGAGGGGATGAAGAGTCTCAGTTAAAAATCAGTTTTTATTCAGGCACAGAAAGAGAGAGACAGAGAGAGAGACACAGACACAGACAGACAGAAAGATAGAGATGTGGACAACATGTAGGGAACATTAAACTCACTTTATGCTGTAGATGCTGGTGGTAATGTGGCTGCAGAGAGAAGAATGTGGGCTTTACTGTCCAGGTAAAAAACAGCCAGGTGATATAAAACGATAAAATTTCATCAACAACCCTTCAAAATCTAAATACACTGGTGGATTATACGGACAAACTTAGCTCACATGTTAATGTATGTATTACACAGAGTAGAACTGAATGGTATTATGGCTGCCGCCCTGCAGTAATTCTCTGTCTCCAGCAGAACTCAGTACAGCTCTGACGTTCCTGTGGATCACACAATTAGACGCTGAAACACTGCAGCCGGAGGCAACACACACACACACACACACACACACACACACACACACACACACACACACACACACACACACACACACACACACACACACACACACACACACACACACACACACACACACTTGACTGTGTATAAATTGTTTTTGCAGCCTGCAGCACTAAACGTGTGTGTGTGAGTGCATGCGTGCATGCGTACAAGTGTGCATGCGTGTGTCAGTATTGATGTGAGATATGTTGTGATCCTGGATGTTAGTGATGACACCACTGTGACCTCTGAGATTACTTCCCCGGTGTGTGTCCGTCAGTGTGTGTGTGTGTGTGTGTGGGTGTGGGGGGGGGGTGATCATCGTGCAGTAAATAAAAATATATATATACTTGTATGTATGGGGGGGGGGCCTTGGTAGCTGCAGTATTGGGGGTTTGGTGGGATTATCGTCACTGAGGCCCCTGGCCCCTGGCCCCTGGCTCCTGGCTCCTGGCCCCTGTGAACCTCCATCCTTTCCCTCCACCCTGCATTAAAACACTACATAGCCCCAGATTTCCTTGGTGGTGATTAGTTCAAGGTCCTCATTGACTCAGCAGGTACTGTGCTTCAGTAGAATCACTTTTTATTACATTCACTGTGCAGGGTGATTTAATAATTATTAAGTAATGTGGTATTAGCAAAACTTATTTTCTGTTTATCATTAAGAAGATTCTAGGGAAAATTAGGGATGTTCTTTGGACCATAGAGAACATTGGAAGAGTCATTTGGAAGTTTATAGGGGTCACCAAAAGGTTCTATGGATCACTAACAATGTTTGGAGAGTCACTGAGAAGGTTCTAGGAATGAAGAACTAGGTTAAAGGAATCAAAGGTAAGGTTCTAGGGGTCACTTGGGTTTACAAATTTATCACAAAGGTTCTAGGGTATTAAACAAGGTATTGGGGAACAGTAAGAAGTTCTAAAGGTCAATAGGAATGTTTTAGGGATATTAAATAAGGATCACTAAAAAGGTTCCAAGGGTCATTAAGTCTCTATGATTAATCCAGGGGGGTTCCTGAAATTTTCTGGGGCATTTTAGTGTCAAAGGCTCTATGGTTTTATAAGATCAGTTGATATATAAAATATGGTTCACATACATGTCATTAAGGAGGGAACAGGGTGATCAAGAAGCCTTTGAGGATAATTACCAGAGTGACTGAAGTTATTGGAAGTTCAGGAGGTTCTAAGGTTCACCAAAACATTTCATGGATCACAAATGAGGTTCTATTGGTAATAAGGGAGGGTATAGATGTCATTAAGAAGATCCTAGGGCTCTCTTAGAGGGTTCTAGGAGGGAGGTTCTAGGGGTCATTAAGAAGATAATATACAAGGAGGCTCTAGTAGTCATTGAGAATGTTCTATGGGTCTTGAAATCACCGAGAAGGCTCTATGGATTAATAAAAAAGTTGTGAGGATCACTACGAAGAGGATCCCCAAATAAGGGGTGGGTCTGGGGGTTTAAGCAGTTGTTCTAAGACTCATTAACAAAGTTTTTGGGATCATTAAAGAGGTTCTAGCATCTGTCACAAAGGTTTAGGGACCTAAAGGTCAAGTTATAGAGAGGGTTCTAGGGGGATTAGGGAGATTGTGCAGGACAGTGAAAAGACACATTTTTAAAGATTGTAAGGAGGTTCTAGTGCCAATGATTGGGTTCCGTCAGTCATTTAGCAGTATCTTGAGACCCCATCTGGAAAAGGTACTAAAGAGTCTGACAGCTCCGAAGAAAGTCAGTAAACAAACTTATCCGCTAGACATTTCCTGTTTGTGTTCATATTGAAATTAGAGCAGTGTTGCAACTCCTAAAGATTATCAACTGTGTAGTTTACCGTTTGTACAAAATAGTACAACATTACATTTATTATATTCAATACGAGCGTGTTCATAGGTACATAGCGAGTGCGGCACCATGTTCCTAAAATGTGAACTGAGAACAGTCGGGTCACTGGGATAATGAAAGAAACAGTGTTGGATGACCTCACAGTGTTTATGTGTTTGTGTAAATCAAACTGAAGTGTCAATATAGTGATGGAGCTGCTGCAGAGAGACAGGCAGTAAATCACATGGAGAATTCAATACTGTGACAAAACCAAAGGTATGACAAACCAAGAGGGGAAATTCTGTCATAAAAGGACTGAGAGAGAAAAAAAAAACTGTAAATCATATTGAGAACTTGCGGTTGAAATTAATCAGTGTATGAGAGAAGTTGAGAAAGAGAGAGAGACAAAGAGAGCAAGAGGCTAAACTCAAATCCACATAAACAGAACTCAGTCTGAAAACACACTTTAAGTAGCTCCTGGAGATCATTACATAGGTGCCTATTTAGTTACAAACTTTAACTAGAACTGGTGTTCACAAAAAAGGTTTTATGGATAAGTATTGAGGCTTTACTCTGTAGTGAAGAGGTTCTAGGAGAAATTAGTAATGTGTTAGTGGACTTTTAGGGTTTCTAGGAGACAGAACATTTTCACAGCAGACATTTTGATGAGTCAAAAGAGAAAAAGCACAGATGTAGTTAATAACATCAATATTGACTGCTGCTCTATACCTGTGCAGGTCTAAGGTTCTTGTGTTGTGCATCCTGGCTCACTGGTGTGGCTTTCCAAGAGACCCCATACAGAACAGAGACTTCTTTTATGCCATGAGGTTTTAGAGGTCATTAGGATGGTTCTAAGAGTCATTAAGAAAGTTCTACAGGTTATTCATTAGGGTTCACAGGTTCTGAAAGTCCCTACAATCATTCATTACAACCTTAATATTGATGAGGGATGAGAGAACATGAGGACCAGTGAGAGGGAGAGAGAGAGAGATATGCCTTAACTAACATCAAAAATACTGATAATAAAAATATAAGAAATCAGCTTTTTGTCTTAAGCATTTGTACATGTGAAATATCCTCTTTATATCAACACAGTAGAAAAAAGAGAAACACAAATACACAAACACAGACTCTCTGTCTCCTATTTAAATCCAACTGGCAAACACACACACACACTCACACGCACACACACACTTACTTAGTATATCCAGGTTTGATTTTATAGCCACTTTCTGCTGCCAATAAAACATCGACCTGCAGACATTTTACTACAGGACACACAGGATGTGTGTGTGTGTGTGTTAGTGCACTAAAAATGAGTCTGACTCTTAAACTGAAAATGAGGAAATGCATTTTAGCCTTGGGAGAAAATTAACTGGAGGAAACAGGAAGAAAGAACCAGAGAAGAACCTTGAGTGTAAATGAATGTTCTATGTGGAGCCTCAAACATTTGCACAATAGAACAAATGAAGGGAATGAGAATGAGATGATTTTTGGCATTGCTTTTGATTTCTCCCTCTGAAGATGATGTCGTTTACCGTTGGTTACCATCGGTTACCGTCAGTTACTGTCAGCTACTGTCAGTTACTGTCAGTTATTGTCAGTTATTGTCAGTTACTGTGACAGAGTTACCTTACAACCTAGAGTCAGGGCAAGCGCTTTGTTCAAGAAGCACCTCGTGGCTCAGCCTGTTTAGCGACGTACGGAGGATGGAGGACGTTGTCACTAGGAAACGTTCACACGCCTACTGGACCTGGACTCTGGTGTCGCAGTCCTGATCCTTGGACCTCCTCCATCCACCCCAGCAACCTCCTGGAGACTGTTAGTAAATGTGGCATCTTGTTTTCCTAAGTTCAGCATCTGAACATAATCCAGCCAGAGAGGATGTTTCCACCACACTGTTACCATTTTAGGTGTGAGATACACAAGCTGTCGGTGACCAGATGCATACCTAGTCCTCACCTGAGCCACAGGTGGGATGCAGAACCACTCCCCAGCTCTGTTGTGCCCCCCAGGAGCTCTCATGTCCCCATCTTCCTCTCACTGCTTCCTTCTGCAAGGATGCCGTCTCCTTTCTCCTGCTGCTCATCGTCATCATCGTCATTACTGTCCAGCTTCAGGAAGAGAAGAGGAGGAGGAAGATCCTTTAGTGGCATGTGAAATAAGCTTAGCCATCTGCATCGTCCTCATCTTCCTCCATTAATCAGAGTAAACCTGCAAACTGAGGGGATTAGAAGGGTTTGAGGATCAGACTCTTTGTAGTTTCCCTCCTCATGTTTGTTAATCTCCTGTTTTCACACACTAGCAAGAATTTATTAAAAGCTGATTACGTATGAACAGTCTGATGTTCGAACACAAGCCGGTTAAATGTTAATGTCATTGTTTAAAGCTCCCCCGGTCAATAATTATGTAAGAAAAATGGATCAAATCGAAAACCAACCAAGTGTCTGGTAGTGATGAACCCAAAGAGCATCATCTCTGTCCCCTCAGCTCTGAAGAGTTTTTTTTAGCCTCCTTTAGCTCCTGGTTTTGGTTCTGTTCTATTCTATTCTATTCTATTCCATTCTATTCTTTCATATCAGCGTTTAGGAGCGTTTAGCAGCTAAAGAGCTAGAGGTTTCCCCCCAGATACAACTGGTATCTGTGTATCAGTTGTCCTTCCTTTATTTTATCTTTTAACTTTTACATCAGATTTTATTTAAGTGTAGCACTGAAATCTTTGTTTTTATCCGTAAACCAATTTGTAATTATAGTCTGAAAAGCGCTGCATAAGGATTTTTGTGTATACATTTTATCATTGTTGGTTTCAATTTATTAGTAATGAAGCAAATGAGATCAGAGTCTCTAAGATCTTCAGAGGATCCGGACCTGAACTGAGACCGAAACCTCCAGAGACTCAAACTCCACCCAACAAACTTGCAGCTCATTAATATAAATGAAGCTGGTCCTCATTGTATGTATGCGTGTGTGTGAGAGAGAATAAATGAATAGAGGGCTATTAAACAGATGTTGTCTGTTGATGATCACACACACACACATACACACACACACACACACACACACACACACACACACACACACAACCACACAACCACACAAACACAAAGTTTGATGCTCTGTTCAGAAGAGAAGAGTCAACTGGGACCATGATGACCATTACTGTGTGAGTGTATATGTGTTGACCACACATCTGTCTGGCAGGTGTTCCCTGGTGTGTTTACCGGTAAACACACAGACAAACAGACACACACACACACACACACACTCACACACACACACACACATCAAATGTGTGATTGTTCAGAAAGTTCATTCTTGACTTTTGATGGTTGGACCAAACAAGGTGGTAACACTTTATTTTACAGCTAATTTCCTGGAAACTCTTCTCCTCATTTCCAAAAATGAGCTGCTGTTAGGCTGTAAATGACTGGAATATTTCCAAGAGGGGCCACCGCAGTTTGGGCCTAATTGTATGGGAAATGGAGAATGTGTTTGGGTTTTTTTCTACAGTTATAATTAGTTAGGAAATGAAAACCCCAGCACTCCTTTGTCTCAGGCCACCTTCACACCTGCATTAACATGATTCTCAGGTGATCCGATCACAGGTGGACTGGTCTATGTACAGGTGTGAATGCACCGAAGACACACCGAGGACGCACTGATATCCGAGGATCCACTGTTGTGTCCAGGTCCGTGGTGAAGGACGTCTACGCTGCCGACGTCGTCATTCCTACTCATTATGTTGGTTCTGAAAACCACAAACCTGAGGGTTTTACTCCTTGAATGAGAACTTCTTTCATGCATGTGGATTTCTTGTTGTGAAAAGTGAGAGCGTTTAGGTAGAACAGTGTCTCACATCTATTGTTCATTTTACTGTGAAATAACTTGGAAAAGGTGAAACCATCGGGTGAAAATCTGAGGCTTTCTAAGCCCCTGATGTTTCCAGGTCCTAATGATGTGTCAGCGTGTCTGAGCCTGAAAGACTGTCTCCTCCTTCATCTCCTGCTCTCTGACCCTCTGGATGACCTTTGACCTCTGACCCCCTTCTCCTGTGAGACTCCCTGAGGCCTAATGAGAGAAGAAGCAGAAGAACAGATTAACATTTCCATCCTGGCTCTTTGTTTTTGCCGAGAGCAGACTCTTTATAGTTATTATTTACAGAGACCCAATGTTCCACCATGAAAAAGAAAAACTCCCTTTAACAGGTAGAAATGATGAACAGATCCTGGATCATGGGGGTTCGACCAGCTGGGTTGAGAGTGGAAAAGAGAGAGAGAGAGAGAGAGAGAGACGGGGGGGGGGGGGGGGCAGGAGGGAGGCGTGAGAGAGTATAGCTCAATAATGGGATTAACAGCTATATATACTATAGTTATACTAACAGGGCTGATGATATTACTAACAGGACTAAATGAAATGGTAACAGTAGCAATCATCATAATTAAAGCAGTGGGTTTTATCAGGCTCATGGGGCAGTAGATGGTTCTACAACCATGGATCCAGACTCTGGAGCATCAGAAAAAACCTGCAGAAAGTGACAGGAGGAAGAGGAGAGAGACGAGGAAGAGGAGAGAGGTGAGAGAGACAAGGAAGAACAAAATTATGGAAGAGAGGAAGGACAGTTAGTAACAAGCATTTTTGAGGTGTTAATGCTCACAGGGAGAGAGGAGGAGTAGGAGGAAAGGGAAGTTCGGTGCATCATGGGAAGTTCCCTGGCAGTCTAGGCCTATAGCAGCATAGTGAGGGGATGGCTCGAGCTAATGCCGAGCCAGTTCTAACCATGAGCTATATCAGGGAGGAAGGATTTAAGCCTCCTCTGCCTCCTGGACCAGAACTGGAAGATGTTTCCACAACAGAGGAGGCTGAGAACTGAAAGCTCTGCCCCCTGTTCTGCTTGTGGTGACTCTAGGAACCACAAGTAGGTCTGTGTTCTGGGAGTGAAGTATTCTACTGGGATAATAAGGTACCATGAGCTCTTTAAGACTGGATGGTGCCAGATCATTAAGGGCTTTATAGGTGAGGAGGAGGATTTTGAATTGTATTCTGGATTTCACAGGGAGCCGATGCAGAGAAACTAACTCAGGAGATATATGATCTGTCTTTCTGGTTCTTGTCAATACTCTCGTAGCAGCTTCTGAATCAGTTGGAGACTATTTGATGTTTTATTGGGACAGACTGATAATAGGGAGTAGCAGTAATCAAGCCTAGAAGTAATGAAAGCATGTACTACTTTTTCTGCATCATTTTGAGAAAGGGAATTCCTGATTTTTGTGAAATTACATAGGTGAAAAAAGTCAGTCCTTGAAGTTTGGTTTATGTGGGAGTTTTTAAAGCATTAATTGATTATGGTGCAGACAGACTCAACACAAACACAACCGTTTCTCTCCATCTCTTCTGGCTCACCTTTATCATAGAGGTCATTTCTCTTTCAGAGAGTCTGAAGAGTAGTTCGAAATTTTAAGTATTGTTCACGCTCTTCAGTGAGACAGCAAATAATCTGACAACAAAAAGAAATCAAATCAAATGGAAACATAACAATATGAAAGAAAAAACATTGCTTTTTTACTGGGAAGGTCTGGAGTCTGGAGCAAAGTGGTGGACCAACAAACATGGCAGCGTGCAGGGTCTACATGCTCAACATGCACGAGGCACGATGTCACTTTCAGCAGCAAAGCTAATCAGGTCTCTGTCTAGATTTAGTGCAAATTTTAATAGAACTTCTAGAGAATGGACCAAATAAAACCAGAGTGACTCCCGTTTCCTCCGCTGCTGCTGATCAACAGCACGTGGATCCGATTCTCCGGCCGCCACCGTTAAACCACTACAGAAGAAGAGGACACGGCGAGACAAGGTAGTTAAAGAGCCACAGTTGAAGCTCGGGTGATGGAGAACCAGGCAGAGAACATGATGGAGACCTGACAATTCTGTTGGTTCCATGTGTTGTTGTGAGGAAGGTCCCAGTCTCTTTGTCGTTTCGTCTCCTCTGGCTTCATGGACATCAGAGTCTATTCAGTCAGCTGCTGTTCCACCAAACAAAAAAAAATTCAGAATAAAACAGGTGGATGGAAACAGGAGGAAGAAAAAGAAATCAGTGTGTTAGCTCTTTGATCTGCCCCCAGCTAATAATGACCTCAGCTAATGAACACATCTTTATCATGCTGATGAACCAGACACACACACACACACACACACACACACACACACACACACACACACACACACACACACACACACACACACACACACACACACACACATACAGAGTCAGTTAAAGGTCATGTGTTTACTCCATCCCCTCTGAAACCTCTGTCTGATTAATGACACAATTAACCAGTTAACAGGCTCTCTCACTCTTTCTCTCTCTCTCAGTGTATATATGTGTGTGTGTGTATGTGTGTTTGTACTGTTTGAACATGTAATTCATCCTGAGTATCATAGTGGAACCTGTTGTTTAGTATTACAATTGTTATTTTTGTTATTGATACAATAATAATGTTATACTATTTTGAACGTCTGCTGTGCGGTATGATTATTTGTCTTCACTGTTTTAACTCGTGTGTGTGTGTGTGTGTGTGTGTGTGTGTGTGTGTGTTTTCCTTTGTCAGTGTTGTGATAAGTCATAAAACAGTGGTCAAACACATAAAAATCAGAGTGGAAAAAAACCCATCTAGTCCACTGAGCGTCTCTGGTTTGTGCTGATCATGGCCAGGTGAGTCTGGACAGGTGAGCCCTATGAGGAATGTTGATGGATTTTATTTTCTTACTTCCTGTACAGACACCAACATGTTTGAATCCGCCGGTATTTATCAGCTGATCTGGAGTGAGTCCAGGTCCCGGTCTGAGTCATCAGGTCGACTCTCTGCTTCCTTTGAGACTGCTCCCAGGGGTCAAAGGTCACAGATAAGAGGTCATCAGCCGACCTCTGAGCTCCTCCTGCTGTGGTCTCACTCTCTAGAAAATAAAAACCTTCTTAAGGTGGATTTCAATCCTCCCACTGCATCTTCTGTCCTCTTTAAACTGATCCCTGCTCACCCACCATCTGAAATAGATCGACCTGGATTCTGAAACCAGGCCGGCGTTTTTCTGTCTGAGAGAAACCTTCCAGCGGGTTGTATTGTTCCTACTGAAACTGGGGTCTCAGAGGGTCTGAACTGGATCTTGCCTGGGTCATGACCAGGAGGCCAAGAAATACAGGGTGCTCCGTCAGTGAGGTGCTGTGGTGACCGATCACATGTGAGGGTGTGAAGGTGTTAGGATTTTGCAGTTTAGTTCCAGATCTGCCTGATCATAAACATCTGACTCACTGAATATGAAGCTGAAAGGATTAATTATTGTTACAATAATGATTACTGTCATGTAAAAGGGAATATTCATAATAATTGAGCTGGATCATTTTAATCACTGAAGTGAATAAGAAACAAGCTGTAAAAACTGATACAGGAGAAACTTTCCAGAAAATTCTAGGTGTTTACGGGTCTCATGCAGAGTGTGTGTCATTTGTGACGTACAAGGAACAAGTCTGATACGGGACTGAACCGGTCTCACACAGTCTCATCATCATCCCATTACCAGGGTAGTCGGTGAAGCCGACACGTTACCGGTCACCGTTACACAGTCTGATGGGACGAGGTGGGACGAGGTGGGACGAGGTGGGAGGAGGTGGTCCTGTGTGGACAGAGCCAGGTCACAGAGAACACATGCAACGAGTTTCAGAGTCCCTGAAAATAATGGTGTTAAAACAACAGAAATCTCCACAACTGGAAAGAAACTGTTGAAGGGTCTTTGCTGAGAGGTAGATAACATATAAATCATCTGCATAAAACAGATGGAGAACCTCTGGGAAACAAGCAAAGACCACAGAACTTTGTCTTCCATAACACTGGTTCAGTTCCTCCAAAAGAAAACCAGTTTCCAGCGGAGTTCAGGAGACTTCAACTTGATTGACAGTATTCATCTGCAAAACCTTTGACACCAGACTGGCCGTCATGATCGGACCTTAGTTGTCCTTAGAACTCAAATCAACACTTAGATTATTCTAAATTGCTACATGTGCCGTACTCAACATTGTACAGGGGGAAAACGCTGGAAACACTGAAGTTAGTGCTTAGCAGATCCTGTCCATTCGCCTCAGGTACAGTAGAAACCGAGTTCACCTCAGATACAGAAGGAACCGGGTTAGCGTCAGATAGAGAAGGAACCGGGTTCACCTCAGATAGAGAAGGAACCAGGTTCACCTCAGATAGAGAAGGAACCAGGTTCACCTCAGATACAGAAGGAACCAGGTTCACACCAGATACAGAGGACTTTACGATCTCCTTGTGGATGATTATTAACAGGGTAAATTAGGGAAGTATAATGACCCCTCCCCTCACAACAGCAGAATAGACCTTCTACTACAAGAGAGGTCGTGACTCCAGCAGGATGGAGACAAGCCCCCATAGAGGGACTTGACTAGTGCCTGTGCCACAGCCTTCTCTTTACAACAAAGGCCTATACACGAATGTGGATATGAGAGCAATTGCCGTCCCATCACATCCGCCGAGGAATAGTCCCCATCACATCAGTTGAAGGTACTGTAAGTGGCTGTAATCTGCACCAACTCTGTGCCGTGTTCCTTCACATCAGAATCTTTACACTTCAGAACGTACGTAATTTCATATTAACAAGTGCAGGCCTTTTAATTTTAGTGCCACATTTTTTGTTTTTTGTTCTTTTTTGTATAAATGTGCCCATCCGCCCCCTATGAACGATTTTCTCAACCCCCTCTGCTCCCTCCCTCCCCTGATTCCATCACATGTCTCTGTAACTCAGCCAGTCAGCTAACTAACCTCCCTCTCTCTCTCATTTTCTCATTTTCACTCTATCAGTCTCTCTTTGTCTCGTCTCGTCTCTTTTTAATTTTCTCTCTCTGGATTTCTCTCTCTCAACTCTCTCTCTCTCACTCTCTTTCACTCTCTCTCACTCTCTCACTCACACACTCACACACAGAGTCCTGGACCGCTGTTTCCTCTCGTTTCCATGGAAACCAGCTTCGCAGCAGGAACGACTGACAGTCCAGCTGAGAGATGTGTATTTGTGTGTGTGGGTATGTGTGAGATGATATTTGAAGCAGCTGAATGAAAATTAAAAATTAAACGATGGATGAACATAAATAGCAGAGTCAGAAAACAGAGTAAAAGCATTTACATTTACACCTCAGAGGACGTTGGTTTTTCAAAAACTCACACACTGTGGTCACATTCTTCTGTTTAATGAGGCTGATCCAATGCAGCTGACTTGCTCGCTGACATGTTTGTGTGCTGTGATGAAGCTGACATCAGATAAGATGTGTAATTGCCTGTACATCTCCCTCAGCAACACACATTTGACATCATATTACATTTAACACACAATAGGACTTTGTCTACAAACTATCAACAGACACTGACCCGGACTGGGACAGAACCAATCTGAGGTCCAACTGACCTGGACTGGGAAAGACCCGGTCATACTTGGTCACCTCAGCTGTCATGCTAAAATCACCAAGAGAGGCTGAGTCCTACTGTGGGTCTCAAGCTGAGTCAAGGAGAGAAATCAGATCACTGAGTTGCTGCATGTAAACAGATTAACAGTAAACTGGTTACTACACTGCAGGTAAATATAGTCACCTGGTCTCTCTGAGTAACCAGGTCCTGAACTATGAAGCAGGATCTGTGGTTTGTGAGGTAACTTCACGTTTAACCCTGGGTTTTCAGGAATCCAAAGGTAGTTCACTTCTTACCAGGGTAACACCGCCATGGTAACTAGTGCTTAACACCTTAATTGCTCTACAAGGTAGCAGATCATTGTGTATAAAAGATCCGCCTACTGACCAATCAGATCTCTTGAAAAGCAGTGTGTCCGTTTGTAGAAGATCCCGTGGAGCTCAGTTTGCTGATCGTGACTGGGTGTCTTGGGAGGACTCACTTCAATTGCTCTGGAGCATGTGATGTTCAGGTGGAGAGGTGGAGGGGCAGGTGGAGGGGCAGGTTGAGCGCCTTCAGATACCTGGGCGTCGAAGTAGGCTGAACCTGTCCACAATGACTCTGCCTGCTGAGGAAAGTCCCTCATTGAGTCTGTCCTCTGTGTCAACATCAGATCCCGGTACATCAAAAAATGGATTTTCTCACACTCGGTCCTCACTATCAGATCTCTACAACCCGGCATGATAAATGATCCTGACACTGTAGTTGAATATGAAATATCAAATTTACCATTGGAATAACTGATAAGTATTAGTTGATCAATAATCCTGACTGTGGTGATGAAAGACACCAGGGTCATGATGTTAAGCCCTTGGTGACCTTTGACCTTGTAGGTTTAACAGTGAAGTAGGAGATGAATGAACCCGGAATAACTGATTGAGTTTGCAGGCAGCAGGATGAGAGTTGACGTCATTGCCAGTCCAGGCAGGAAGAAAAACACACAGCAGGACCAACGGGCACAAAAGATGAGGTAAAAGTTGAGTAAGTGAACGCGTCACAGTTTGCGTAGCCCGACGTTCAGCACTGATTCTGACTGTCCTCGGTTCAGTCTGTGGCTCGTTCAAGTTGGGTTCATGTAGGACGACTGTACATACGGTTAACACCTCCCCAGACAAGTCAGTTCTGGGTCCTCGGCCCGAGTCCGGTTCACAGGCTGGCAAACAACAGCCAGAATCGGCCCAGACGTGGGGGGACAATCACACCCTATGTAGGCCCTGGGGACAAAGGGGCCAGAGTATTCACCAGGATCAGCTCTGTTACTGATGACGGAGTCGGTTCCTTCCGTATCTGACGGAGCTTGGCCAGCAGTGAGGAACTGACGCCGGTGATTCAGGGCCAGAGTCGCTGTGGACTGAACGATGGATGCTTTCACCTAAAACATATCCTGGAGCCATGTCTGAAACAGCCCCCTGAAAGACGGGGAACCACAAAAATGTCCTTTCACTTTCAAAAATGTAAAAGAGCTCAAACACACACACAAACACAAACACAAACACACACACACACACACACACACACACACACACACACACACACACACACACATACACAAACACTGTGAGACCTTGGTTTTAAGGACACAGTTGGTGTACATGATTGAGGTTCCTCACAAGTACAGGAACACAGTGTGTGTGAGTGTGTATGTGAGCAGCAATGCTCTACCTGGCGGCCATGTTGGAAGAGAAGAGGAGGGAGGTTGGTCATTTCTGTCAGATGGAGCAGCTTGCAGCCAGGTGAAGGTGTGTGTGTGTGTGTGTGTGTGTGTGTGTGTGTGTGTGTATATTTGTGTGAATATTAACTTCTTCTTTACTTTTGATTAAAATTCAGGGTAAAAAGAAAAACTGATCTGACTTAAACACAAACATCAGACTGTAAACAACCAGTGTCAAGAACAGCAACCGTCAGGATCCATAATATGCTTTAACTAACACTGATACTGATCCTGGACATATCAGTAAAATATCTTTCCACCATAATACCTGGACATACAGAACAACATCCATCTGTAATGACTACACCTTCATTAAACTGGTTTATGGTTCTCACAGAACCTGGTTCAGGTTCAGGAAAGATCCAGTTCCCAGTGACATCAGACACAACCATATTATTTACACTGAACCAGAACCACCATCTTTCCTGAACCTGAACCAAAGATGGGACTCTGGACTCTCAATAATTGTAGCTGCATTCATTCAAAGGGAAAAAATAGCTGACACCTGTAACTATGATAAAACTGTCTACAAACACACACACACACACACACACACACACACACACACACACACACACACACACACAAGGGGAGATGGATATGTGTTTGTTTGTTCATACAATGAAGCTTTGGTGCATCATGTAGGCGGCAATTTGGGGCGAGTGTGTGTGCTCTTTAGCCCGCGGTCTGTGTGTGTGTGTGTGTGTGTGTGTGTGTGTGGGTGTGTAATGGATTTCTCTTTCTGCAGCCACTCATCACTGAGGCAGAGAGAGAAAAACAAAGAAAAACACCAGCAAACGCCCATCGAGGAGCATTGAGCAGAAACCTAATGATGACTAACGTGTAAAAGAGAGTGCTCGCATCCCCAGACCCCTCCACCCCACAACCCTCCAAACCTTAAGCTGGGCCAAGAAAGGGCCCCCCCTTCATGGAGCTGGAGCTGAGACTATCTATCCCCATATATATATATATATATATATATATATACAGAAAGAAAGACAGAGAGAAAGAAAGAAAGAAAGAAAAAGAAAGAAAGAAGGAAATGATGGAAAGAGAGAGAAAGAGAAAGAAAGAAAGACAGAAAAGAAAGAAAAAGCAGAGGAAATAAAAACATGAAAGACAGAAACCTATAAAAGCAGATCTGGACCTGAGTTGAATTGAATCAATAAAAGTGGATCTATTTGATGTGAGATGATGGATCCAGATGTGGTGGACGTATACAGAGGCTGTAAAGCTGTTGTCCGTCTGATTCATCCTATGCCAGGATGCTTCAAAGTCCAGATTATGAGTGGGGAATCTCAGCGTCCTGCTCCTTGCTGATCCAAAACCATCTAGACATCAGCGGGAGTTTTCCTCCTCTGTTTCTTCTTCCTTTTCCCTTGATCCCACAGCTGAAAGAGAAACTGTTCAGAGCAGCAGAGGCTGGAATCTCTCTGCGTGTCTCCGATTGATTTCCTGAAAATAGCTGCGACGTCCTGCCATGGTTCTCCAGGTTGTTATTTTCTCTTTCCGCCTGAAGCGCGTCAACCTGTGGTCGATCTGCTGCTAAGTTGACGTTCAGCCTCGTTCGCTCTTTAAATAAAGTCGTGTGAGTTTGAACACCAGAAGGTCAGAGGGGTTAAAGGTTAAAAGCTTCAGTCAGGATGTTCATTTTCTTGACCTGCAGACAGTCGCAGCTGAAACGCGTCTCACAAACTTCACATCACAGTGCCCACTATAAAACCAGCAGAATTCAGCAGTAGTTTGTCATGACATATGTCAGGTCCAACCCTCTGATCCTCCGGCCTTGTGACTCCGTGCAACTGCTCACTCAGCATGAAATGATCACGTCTGCTCCAGAGGTTTACTTTCAATGTTCTGAGACAAATCAGCTCCAACAAGCTGCCACTAAAATCAACAAGCCCAGAAACATCATCCAACCCCATCACCCAGAGTGGGCCCCCCCTAGGACCGCGTCCTCATCGCCGACTCTACCGGCCCTGATGACCCAGACAAAAGAACTGGTCACTATCTCATCAAACACACCCAGCCATGGACTGACCCCCCCCCCGCCCCTCATTGGATCACCAGCTTCAAATTGTTCGGACCCCCCCCCAAGTGTTGCTCTACTCAACCTGTTGTACTGGTCCTCCTCTTTCTTCAATTCGATTCTATTTAACTTTATTAATATAGCTCCATATCATAACAGATGTTATCTAAGGGTTCTTTTCATATAGAGCCGGTCTGGAAATCATTTCCCCCATAAGGAAGAAAAACTCCCTTTTAAAAGGTAGAAACATTGAACAGATCCTGGATCATGGTGGGGGTGTGGGGGTGTGTGTGGGGGGGGGGGGGGGGGGGCTCGACCGGTTGGGTTGAGAGTGAAAAAGAGAGAGAAAGAGAGGGAGAGAGAGAGCAAGGGGGGGCAGGAGGGAGGCGTGAGAAAGTATAGCTCAATAATGTTGAAACCACTAACAGCTATATATACTATAATTATACTAACAGGTCTGATGACATTACTAATAGGACTAAATGAAATGGTAACAGTAGCAATCATCATAATTAAAGCAGTGGGTTTTATCAGGCTCATGGGGCAGTAGATGGTTCTACAACCGTGGATCCAGATTCTGGAGCATCAGAAAAAAACGGCAGAAAGTGACAGGAGGAAGAGGAGAGAGACGAGGAAGAGGGGATGGCTCAAGCTAATGCTGAGCCAGTTCTAACCATGAGCTATATCAAAGAGGAAGGATTTAAGCCTCCTCTGCCTCCTGGACCCAAACCGGGAGATGTATCCACAACAGAGGAGGCTGAGAACTGAAAGCTCTGCCCCCTGTTCTGCTTGTGGAGACTGTAGGAACCACAAGTAGGCCTGTGTTCTGGGAGTGAAGTATTCTACTGGGATAGTAAGGTATATGGGTGTCATCTGCATAACAATGGAAGTTTAAGGAATGTTTCCTGACAATATTGCCTAAGGGAAGCATATATATGATGAATAGAACTGGTCCAAGCACTGAACCATGTGGTACTCTGTGACTCACTTTTGAGTAGATGGAAGATTCATTGTTAATGTGCACGAATTGAAATCGATCTGATAAGTAGGACTTAAACCAGCTAAGAGCATGTCCTTTGATGCCAATAAAATGCTCCAGTCTCTGTAATAGGATTTGATGGTCAATAGTGTCAAATGCGGCACTAAGATCTAACAGAATAAGTACAGAGACAAGTCCTTTATCTGATGTGGTTAGTAGATCATTCATAACCTTCACCAGTGCTTCTCAGTGCAATGATGCCTCTAAATCCTGACTGAAAATCCTCAAATAAGCTATTAGTATGTAAAAGATCACACAACTGGTTGGTAACAGCTTTCTTAAGGATCTTGGAGAGAAAGGGTATTATCACTTAATCCATCCATCACTTAATCCATCCATCCATCATCCATCACTTAATCATCCATCATCCATCCATTCATCCGTCAATCCATCCATTCACCCTCCCATCTATCAAACTGTCCATCCATTCATCATCCATCCATCCATCCATCCATAATTTCTGAGCTGAGGACAATGACACTCAAGTCTTCGAACACAGCTTCATACTGAACACTTCCTCAAAGAGAAGGAGCTGTGCTGAGCAGAGAGATGAGCAGTAGCTGGTGAAGAAAAGAGGAAAGGAAGAAAAGTAGCAGAGAGTGAAGGACCTAAAAAGAAGAGAAAATAAAAATATGAAAACAGTGAGTCGAGCTGAATCTATCGAACTGAAACTGTCTGGAAACTGGAATGTGAAAAACAAAGAAAAGTTGAATAACAAGACACCCTGGACCCGCCTCTGTTACACTGAGCAGTTCTGTTTAACCTGTGGGATGATGGGAAATGGAGTTCATTATAGTCCACTGAGAAAACAGAAATATTAAAGTAAAAATAACAACATTATATCATAGTGTCCTGATCTAAACACACCAAGTGGAACAGAACCTGGAGGTTCTGGTTTCACCTCCGCTTCTTTTCATGAAAAACCTGGTTCTGGATTTGGGACAAATCTGATTCAAGAGCAGCTCAATCTGGATGAAGGTTTAAAAAAAACTATTTTTATGCAAAATATACTAAAACACACAGTAAAACACACAGCTGCAGCAGAGTGTGAAGGGCAGCAGGGATTTTTTTTTTGTATCTGAAGGTGTTGAAGGAGGTGAGCAAATGGCTGCTGTGTGTATGTGTGTGTGTGTGTGTGTATTTAAGGGCACTCTCAAGGATTTTGAGCGTTTCCTGTGAGTAACAGTGCAGTGATTTATTCCTCTGCTCCCTCTGAGCTGACAGCCTGATCTAGTATGTGTGTGTTTTAGTGTATTTCTTAGTGAATGTGTGTGTGTGTGTTTATGTGTGTCCCTGCAGAGTCAGTCTGTCGTCCTCTTGCAGCCAAACCTGCAGCATGAATGGAAAAACTGAAAAAAGGAAAAATCATATGTTAGAGCAGATCTGCTGCATTCAAGTGCCCCAGGAAAACACAACACTGCCTGAATGACTGTCAGTGAAAAGATATGACAGCTTGGTTTTAGTATATGTTCCTTTAGAACTGAGAACATTTATTATGAATTAATACCCTATGATATGCATGTGAAAAAGGGAAAGGTGTATGTAGGTGTGGGGTTGAGACGGCGTCATGTTTGTCAGAAAAATACATGAAATCCAGATACATGTTAAGAAACATGGGATAGATACATGGGACCCCTGAGAAAAGTTTTTTTTAAAAAAGGGATGAAAGAGAAGTTACACTGGTAGAAAAGGATCAATTTGACTGAAGTATATTCATGTATAGAGATATAGATGAAAATATGTGCTTGATCTTCTGTGGTTCTGCTCGTACTTGGAGCTTTTCTCTGAGATGTGGCTCTGACCTCTGCTCGCTGTTTTCAGATGCTGTTTTAAAATGAACATTTCTCCCAATTCCATTTAAAATGACCTTCATGAGAACGACTGGAGGACAAATGGTTGGAGTATTAACATCACCTACCTATATCGTGTTGTAACATCGCTCAGGCGACACCAACCTGAAACTTCATGACCGGGCCACAATCAGAACTGCTTTGGTTTCAACAGCTGTAACGTTCGTCCCAACAACCCTCAGGTTGGATTAGATAATTAATGACTGAAGCCTGGATAATGAGTCCATGTGGAAAGAAACCTGGAAGCTGGAAAAAACGGGTTCTTCTGCTTCTTCTTCTGAGATGCAAAGACATGAAGTCACCTGCTCTTATTTCACTGGGATATTTTGAAAAGGTTGAATTAATGTATTTACAATCACACGTAATCATGCTTTTCTTAAATGTGGGATGGTAAAATGTGTAAAATGTGTTCTGTGATGTTTCGTCTGTATTTCAAAGTTTTGTTTTGTGTATCTTAAAGACTGGGGCCGATCACGGGTGATAAATGCTGCAGTACATGGCATTGGTTTATACCGTCCCCTTTTATACTGTACAAATAAACACCGGACGAAGAAGGTAAACTTACCCTTCCTGGGGTGCGTCGTCGTGTATATTCAGATGGCAATGGCAGGATTGGTGCTGCCAGACGGGTTCAGTGAAACACATTCATTAGCTGGAGCCTCAGCAGCAGCAGCAGTTGACTTGAACAGTGTGTTAGTGTTGAGATGAACTGAACAGAGACATCCTCTGAGTGTTGGTTGACTGAATGTAAATGAATCCCAGGAGAGAAGACCAACACACACAGAGTGCCCTTAAACACTCTCTCTCTCTCACACTCTCTCTCTCACACTCTCACACTCTCTCACACTCTCTCACACTCTCACACTCTGACACTCAGAGTGTCAGCAGTTCCCTGTAAAGAACACATAGATCACCTTGTTGTCAGTCCACTTTATATTCATTATGGTCACATGCACAGAAATGACCTGGAGACAAATAGGACAAATACACGAATGAATCCCAGGCCGAGTCACACTGATGTGATTTTCTCATTGACACCAGATTAAATGTTGCATCCGATGATGTGGTTTGTGTCACAACGTGTCTCTGGATGCAGGTATGAATTCCTCACATTGTTTTTGGGGCAAAATTGAGGAAAACTGTAAGTAAAGAGATGAAGGTAGCTGAATTTATCTCTGAGAGAGAAGTCATGTATGTAGAGTATGTCCATGGACTGTGTGTGTGAGACCATCTGTAGGACCATGTGTTGGGTTAGAGTTTCCAACCAGACTGACCATTCAGGGATTCAGACTGACTTTGGTAGGTCACCAGACACACACACACACACACACACACACACACACACACACACACACACACACACACACACACACTTTTAGACCTGTGTGTCTTTGAAGTTCCAGTTGGTCAGCAGCCATCAGATCAGACCACATAACACTGCTATACTCATATACACCCTCATGAGCCTGCAGTACTTACCCACATCACCTGGCTCTCACCATCTATACCCACATAAGTTTTCTTTATTTCCTGTATAATATTGTTTTCTTACTGTTTGCTTAATCTCCAGTGAAAGTAAAGCAAAATATGAATGAAATCTAAATTTGAGGAGACAGTTTTGGCCATGCAGACAGTGGGTGTGTGTGTGTGTGGGGGGGTAGCAGAATATAGACATTTGTATGAACGGAGTTTCAGATCAGACGTTGGAGTCAACATCAGACGAATCAGATCAGAGCAGCAGATTAAATTCTTCAACTTTCACTTAAAACCCACAAAGTCACTACACACTTACATAACATGTTTCACATGGTAGAGGATCAGTGTGTGTGTGTGTGTGTGATGAGTTGAACTTTCTCTGAACCATCTGAACATCAACATGATGATTTGTGGTCGCACTAATTACAGGCAACAGTCGTGTCTCCAAAAACAAAGTGAACCATAAAACATGTTAAAAACCCTCCATGTTTAAAACCCTCTATGTTTACTGCAGATGCAGACCACAGAGACACAAGGAGATGCAACACAACACAATGAGAAGCAGACACAACGAGACACAACGAGGGACGAGACAGCGAGGTGTAGTGAGAGGAAGAAACACAACGTAATGCAATGAGAAGCAATGGGATTAATCACGATACAAATACAACTAGGCTTAATGAGAAAAAAGACGCAATGAGTCACAATAAAACCGAGGGAGACAAAAACTGAGATGCAACGAGACGCATGAGGGGTGCAAGACACAATGAAAACAAGTCTCAACGAGACACAAGAAATGAGACAACATGAGACATAAAAAGACATGGTGAGATGGGACAAGATGAATCGAGATTCAGCGAGACATGAGATATGAGACACCGTGAGACATTAAAAAACACGAGACCCAACGAGTTGTCATGAAAAACTATGATGCAATGACAGAAAAAACAAAGACGCAAAAAGATATGACAAACTGCAATGAGACAAGAGATGATGAGCTGCACAGAGATAAAATGATACAAAGCACAATGCACAAAGCAACAAGATCCAATAGGCGGTTACAAGAAACAAGTGAGATGCACGGAGACAAATCGAGACACACACCAAGACCCGAGATAAAATGAAAACAGATGAGACACGTTAAGACATGAAGAGGCCAAACGAGATGCAATAAAACCCGGCGAGATGCAGAGGTACGATGACGTCAACCGAGATGGAACGAGATGCAGTGAGAAACAGTAATGATGTAATGAAACAGAGTAAACTCTGCCAGACACGGACACCGTCTGTTGACCCCAATGCTGGACCGCACTGTGGGACCCTACCTCATCAAGTCTCATATTTAGGTTCTTCTTAATGCTACAAGTGTTGCTGGGGTTTTTCTTTTCTTGAGACGGGAACATTTGTTGGCCACGTTGTTGGTCTGGATAAATAATGTGTGTCGAGATTCAGAATCAATTAACCTAGAGAAAGCTGTGCATATACAAAGATTTCATTCAGAGGTCAGTCAGGAGTGTGTGAAGCAGCTTAACATACAAACACACTAAATATCTTGTGATCAGGCTGAGCAGCAGGGAGACGGGTTATTACCGGATGCCAACAGGGACAAAACCCCTGCAGCTCCAGGCTGTCAGGACTCAGGTTTTGAGGTCAGAGAAAACAGATGAGCCCAGAAGAATGAAACACTGATTTTAAAGTCCACATTTAATGAAGCGTAAAAAGGTTAAGCACCAGCAATGGTATACACAGACATTATATACACACACACATACAGCGTCGGTAACAAGTCATTTACAGTTGCATATACGATCATTTACAAGAGAAAAGTTGGTACCGGCAGATCAGTGGGAAGCAGCTTGGTGGTTAAACTTCAGGAGGAGTTTTACTTTTGGTTGAAGGTTTTTGGCTATTAAACACTCACTGTTTTAAACTGCTCACATATCAGAAAACATCTCAAAGTCGATGGAAACTCAAATAGCTCTCAACAGAGAGACAGCATGTGACAGCTGGAGAGAAGCTTTCAGTGGCTTTTTAAAGCTTCGTAGGAGCTATTTATACCTGGAACATGAAAATTCTGGACCAGAATAGACAAGTACAATGACTTTAAAGAGCTTGTTAGACTCCAACAATGTCTTGGCACGAGCCTGCTATCAGTCTGGGAAAAACTCAACAAAGTTTCACTAAACTGACATTTATTGGAATCCTCTTGGTCGCTGTCTTCCCCAGAGTCAGACCTTTTATATGGCTATCAGCCTCCCTGCCAGTGCAGAGGTTAGACCAAGATATGTTTTTATACTAGTTTTGGACAAAGAGTGGAAGCAGGAGGAAACTGCCAGCCGCATCAAAAGCAGAAAAAAATACTGAAAATCTTCAAATCACAAAATAGCGTTGGGACTGTCAAGCAAGATAGTTTTGTCGTTATATCAAAAAGGCAAGGTAATGTTAATTTTAGTGCTCCAAGTTTGTAGAAATGTATTCTAACTCTTCAGAGCTTCAGCTAACTGAATCCTCAACCATCATTTTACAGAGTTTGGATACTAAAATGCAAGCTTTTGTAAACTATAGAGCTAACGTTATTACTTACTAGCTGAGAAAAAAAAGCAACCAAGGAGCTCAATGGGATAGCTTCAATGCTAACTGCTGCTAACACCACATTGCCTCATGTTCACATGTGAATTTCTACACAGTAAACAAGACACAAGATGCAGATCAGGCAAGCTTGTATTTGTTGAAAGGTGGACATTCTTCTCTCTTCTTATGGAGCTAGGTTAACAGTCCACCTTGACTAAAAAACGTACTGGTACTTCATTAGTTAGCCAGACACAAGCACCATACCATAAAATTTGCTAGCTGTTTGTGGGTAACTGATGTCATGGTAGCTAATGCTATATACTAATTATTTGTAGTTAGTATAGCATCAGCCACATAGCTTTAACATCTAACAAGCTACCTAATATAACATTGATGGTGCTAGCTGTTGGGTAGCAACATTGGCTAGCAGCTTCCACCTGCTTCCAGTCTTCAATACAGCATTCACGTCATATCGTTTATACTGTAAATACAAGCAGCCATGCTTGCAGAACAGCTGCTAATGCACCACACGAATAAAATCCAACATTAATATTAATATAATCCATTTAGCCCATTTTATAGCAACTCTAGCTGTTTGTTTGGATCTGGTTTCACTCAATAACAAACTGCTACAAATACAAAACACAACGACAGAAGCTAATTTAGTCATCTGCTGTGACTACAAGGTTAGTATCAGGGCTGTTTTTACTGTTCTTCATATTTCTGCTGACATTACGCAAATGCAGAGTAAGCTAGGCTCAAATGGCTTTAGTTCTGTGCTAGATGAGCAATGAAACTCATACAGAAAACGTAGAATGTGTCGGACTGTCGCTTTGGCTGATTAAAGGGAAGTTCCTCCTGGTTTACAGCGAGTGTACAGCTTTGGTGATCTGCAGGTGAAACGTGAGTGTCAGATAAAACCAGGCTTGGTAATGCTGGTGTGTTTTAAACATCCAGATTACATTTACCAAAAGGCTCAATAGTATTTTAGCAGCTTTACCTTAAACTGTAGCAGGTTGGATAAAGAACCAGCAACATGTTGTGATGTTGACATAAAGACGGTTGAGAACGCATTTAAATAACTTGTATCTCCAAAGAACCAAGTTTGAATAAAATGAAAAGAAGAATTTCTGCTCGATTTATAACTTTATCTAAAATGGTCTTACGGCAAAACATGTCTAAATTTCACTGACTTCAAAGCAGGATTTCCACCAAAAGCAGAGAACAAGATATGTATCCCAAAGTGACTATAAAAAATTTGAAAACATTTTTTACCAAATGTTAGTCTAGTTGTCACCTCTAAATGCTGTATAAATAGGTTATTGTGGCAACAGTGGCGGACATTTTAATAAGACACATCAGACTTAGTGTAGAAATGTTATAGAAACTGCAGCTCAGGGCTGGTAAAACTCTACCAGCTGTCAGCTAGTTAGTACCATGTGTGGTGTCCCATATGTACCAAGCAAATATATTAGGTTTTAAATAGCTTTCATCAAAAAAAAAAAAAAAAATCAGGATCATCCCATTAAAAGAGAAGCATTTTCAGACGTTTGGCATGCCACGTCGGTGCACTACTGCGAAGGGCAAAATTTTGTGTGATAATAAATACAAAACAAGGCTACATACAAACAACAGATTAACAGGGTTACACCGTCCATCCTGTCCGCTGACAGTTTGTCTCAAAGTCTCAAAGTGCAGGAAAATAAAGAGATTACTGCAGAGAGATCCATCCTATACCCTCAATCCAATTTAGGAACATCTGAAGAACCTTCTAGATAACCTTCTAAAGAACCCTCTGGAGACATAAAGAAATGTCTTAAGAAACATTTGAAGAACCATCTGGAGAACGTCCCTTACGACTCTCTGAAGAACCTGACTAAACCCCCCTCTCACCAGAAACCAGAGAGCACAGGTCCAATAGAAACACTAAAAGCCTCAGTCTGCTTCAAACAAGGTGCCTTTCATATCATTAACAGCATCTGAAACCTCCTTTCTGATTGTGAATTCCCCACGATCACACTAACTTCAAAAAGTGACATCCTGGTTTTGTGAAACCTAGGTATGCTACCAGGGGTACTTCAATAGAAACCAGGACCAGAGAATACAGTCTGAGTGTAATGTTGCATCCGAATTAGAACTGACAAACTTAAGGTCCTGACTAGTACACCTTTTAGACTTAAACCCTGTATGTTTTGTGTTTGGGTTTTACACCAAGTACTGAGCAGGTGAAAGTTGGAAAGACCGACTAGTATCTATGATTATAATAATGGAAAAAAATTATGATCACACAACCAAGAAGAAGAACAAAGGCAGTACGTCTTGTTTAGAGGATAAATAACTGAAGGCCATTAAGATAAGAGTTACCAGTGATCGGATAAACAGTGAGTACTCTGAACCAGGATATTAAAGGGTATTTTAACATAATCAATAAGAAGAGTGAACATTCTCAGCCGTTTTTTTTAATGCTGCTTTGGTTTCCTTGAATCTTTTCTTGTATGAAAAGAAACTGAATCAAGGGCAAAACTCATCCACTATTTCAGACAAGAGCAATTAAACTACATGTTTAAAATCTCCCTAAAAGACAATGCATCAAGACTGAGTAGGAAAACTACCTTGTGGCAACACCCGTTTAAGTTAATTGTGCCGTGATGGAGTCTGAGTCTGAGAGAGGCTCACCTTGCCGGGCTAGTAATTTAACATTCCTGCAAAGACAGACATAGACACAGCAGCCAGGAAGAGGCTATCACCACAGGTTTTTTACGCCACACTCAGTGTAGAAACACTTTGAATGCGGAGCAGGTTGGATGAAATTATTATTTGAAGCATACTGAGGCCTTGATTCCACCTTTCAGGTCCAACTAAAAGCCAGGTTTACATTGGCCAAGGCACTTGTTGGGCCAGGAAAGACAGAGTGGAGGGAAGGAGGCCAATTTGATTGGCTAAATCCAAACTCCAAACCAACCCTAACCTCATCACATACAGTAGTTTCCCCAAAAGCATCTTATGCTGTGTTTGTTGTGAATGTGGGAAGTTGGAAGTGAGAGGCCTATTTATTTGGCTGCTTGCAAGAATCAGGAACATGAAGACATAACCATTGATTTAGAAGCACATAATGTCATTCATAAAATGTGTTTAAAAGTGTGCAAAATTTTTCAAATTATAAATATTTACTGTTTGGGAAGCCACATTAATTTGTTTGGTTTGAAAATTGGAACTTGTGAATTTGCACTATATATTGCCTTAAAATGTTTAGATGTTAGTCATGTTTGCCCACTGAGTCCATGTGAACAACTCAGTGCTGTGGTACATATTATGCCTTCATTGCAAGTTAAACCTCTTGAACAATTAGGTTGCATCCTCAAACATTCTTGTTGAAAACCGAAACCCAAATGATCCCTTTGAGGGCAAATTTGGATGCAGGAAGCTAATAAGATGATAAAGTTGCCAATCAAGTGGAATATGTAACTTGCAAGAGCAATATTGCAAGGCTACTGACAACAAAACTGTTCATGGGATTCCCCCTTGTTGGCATTCAAATGTCATGCTGAAAAAAAAAAAAAACAGAGGAAAGGTGACACATGTTTCACAACTTGTCAGAGGTATCAGAAAATCTGCTCCTGAAGTTATGATTATCACAACACTGAGTCATTCATATGAACTCAACTGCTTAACACAAGACTGTGTTTGAAGGCGTCAAATGTACCCCCTGACTTAAAAAAATAAAGAGTAAGACAGGGTATGAAGGAGGAGTAAATTTATATATAAAGAAAGATCCATGAGGGCTGTTTGTATTTTCTTGTTGGGGATCAGCCTGGAAAAATGTCAGACATGCTTTTACAAAGCTGGATGACTTGGTTTGGATTTGTTTCTCAGGCTAAAGATGCTTGGGGTTAGTTTGACTATCACTGTAGAAACTTTTTTCCACTTCACGTGTTACCCATGCAGCAACCCTCCTATCACACTAATGTCTGTTTTTACATTAGAATTGGTTCATAATTTGGTTGGGTTCAGGTACGTTAGACGTACATGGGCAATGCAACCCAGCGGATATGGCTCTGGTCGAGTTTGGCAGGGCAGCAGCAGAGTGGTTGCCTGCCTCTGGCTGACTCACACGGTGGTCATGAGTTTGAGAGAACCCGACCTGAACCTGAGGATCTTCTTCTTCAGGTTGTGAGAGGCCTTAATCTTGACAAAGGCTTTCGCCTGAGCTGGACTCATTTCCTGCCCCACTGCCCTGGTCACTGGTGCCCCTAACTGGCTCCACCCCCTGCCCTTTCCACCTGTCCCACCTCCGGCCCCACCTCCTCCACTCTCTTCAGTATCACTGGTGGCAGTGCTCTCTTCCACATACTCCTCCTCACTGGACTCACTGTCTCCAAAGCGGTTGGTGGTGTAGTTGGACCTTTCGTCTTCACTGGTGTCTACGATGGTGGAGTGAAAGAGCGACGCACACTCTGCTGAATACTCAGAGTCACTTCCTCCAATATAAGAATACGGGCAGCTTAGCTGCCCACCGGACGGGAGGTACATGCTGGCGGCAGAATGGCTGAAAAGCTCTTTTCTCTGCCGCCGCTGAGCACGCCTGAACGCCTCGTCGTAAGGGACCTCCATGATTGCACGTAACCGCCGGTAGTCATTTCGTTTGTGCTTTGGTTTAGCAACGACCACAACCTGGTCACGCCCATGGTGATGATGATGATGATGTTGGTGGTTACCGCTGTAATGGTGTTGGTTTCCTTGGTGATGTTGCTTGGTCACACCTGACCGCACACTGCTCACTGTTGAGTTAGTGTGTTTGTCCAGGACTCGGCCCTCTGGGATGGGCACAGGGAGGCGTTTGATTCTGGAGGACAACCCAGGAACACTGCCAGGGGCTCTCTTTGAGACTTTGATGCGGGTGGACCCTCCATCTTCCAGTAGCCGGGACTTTTTAGAACTGGACCTATGGTGGGGTTTATCCGCTTTTTGCTCTGTAGGCTCATTGTGTTCACAGACCCGACTTGTCTTCATTGTCGTGGTGCTCTTCACCTTAACAGTCTTGACATTTTTACTGCCCCCCTTGCGGAGTTTAATGCTCTGCCGCTGGGCAGGGATGTACTTGGCAATAACCAAGTGACTCCCTCCCTCTCCTCGTCCTCCTTCTGCTCCTTCTCCTCCTTCATCATGACTCTGTGAGGAAGATCCTAAACTGGCAAGCTCTGGCACTGACCTATCACCTTTCTCCATCTGGTTGGTTTGGAGAGGCTTGGGGCTGTTCTTGGGAGCAGCTGATTGTGCTTTGACAGCTGGAGGCAATCTGAAGAGAAGTTCCTGGTCAGGGGGGTAACATGGCTGCTTTGTCTCTTTGGGGGTGGAATTAGCTTTGGGACTGCCCAGCTCCCTGAAGTCTTTAGGGAGAGTTGCAGTGGACACTGCTGAGAGGGGAACATGCCCTTTGTTCTTCTTTTTCAGCAGACTGTTAGTGCTTGTGTTAATGTCCTTGTTAATGACAAAACAGCTATTCTGGATTCCATTACTAAGAGAGCTGTTTTGGTTTTGTGCCAAGTCAGTGTTGTTAATCTTGAAGCCATTTTGCACTGTGTCAATGCTGCCACCATGGATGCCATTTTGGGTCTCCTGCCCCTCACCTTTACCCTCCACAGACCACTGCCTCTGAGATGAGTTGGCAGCACCTTCTGCTGATCCTCCCCCTGCTGTCCAGTTGGGTTTGAGTTCAGAAACCCTCAGAGTCCCTGAGCCAGAACCACAGCTGGGACCAGACACCTGTCTAGCACAAAGACTTGCGTGCCTCAGGATGCTCTTTGATGGGTCAGTACTGATGCTGGTCCTGGGTCTGCTGGTCCTGATGGGAAGGGCTCTCCGCTGCAGCAGACTGTAGATGTAGCTGTCCAGATGCTTATGAGAAGGAGTCTGGGAGGAAGAAGAAGGGGCTGACCAGGAGGAGCTTTGAGGTACGAGAGGAGCTGAATTAGAAGCCAGATGAAAGGAAGATTCTAGGTTCAGACCTTCGATACCAGTCTCAATGGCTTTCAGAAGGCTGTCATCTCTGCTGTGACCCCCATGACCCATCATCTGAAGGAATTTTGAGCTCTGGACGGCCACGGCATGCAGCGGGCTTGGGTAACGGTAAAGGTCACTGCCATTTCGGGCCACCAGGTCGCAGTGGTACTTAGACTGGGAGTCACAAGATGTCACTAAGGGGACGGGATCCAGGATGGGTGGGTGAGGAGCTGAGAGCGAGCGACGAACTGTACCAGAAGACAAGTCATCACAAAGTCCTCCAACCAGACTGTCACAATCCAAACAGCTAGCCAGCTCATCTGAAGGGAGAACAAGAAGGAATTTCACATTAGTAAGCAGATCCAGAGCACAGCTGCAGCTTCTGGATATTCAAAGTTATTATTTAAGATCTCTGGATGATTTCCGCATGACAGTAAATGAGTACAGGTCTGCTGTAAACTAGACTGCTAAACATTTCACAGTTTTAAACATAAACAGTCTAAATGGATCTAAGTTTATTTCAGTGTTGCAGTGTTTCCTAATATCAACAGCAGAGAGGAAGTTAACTTGGACAGAGCTGTTTCCAAGTAATGCAGTTCTGATGAAATGGTCTGTTGAATGTGGTAATGACCCTGTAAGGTTCGGCTGTGGATGGAGAGTACAAGCATTAGTAAGTGGAAAATTCTTTTCTGTGGAGACAGTGTGCTATGAAACGTTAACTCTTCATGTTCACCCCTGTTCCTGGATATTAAATGAAAATGACTAATGCAGTATTAGATCAGGATTAGCAGCACACTTCAAAAACTAAAATTTGATTAAAAGCCTTATTGTCAACCCTCTATCTGCAGCTACACATCATGGATGAAATTTTCCTTCCCTGTGGCCAGCAGTGCCAAATTTAACTTTTACGCAGTGCAAAGCAAGCCAGTCAACATAAGGTGCCAGGACAAAACAAAACAGAGCAAAACACAAGACAGAGACAGTGTTAAGGGTCAGTGCAAGAACATAGATTATGAACAGTTGGAACATTTGACTCGGATTTATTCACAGTTCAGAACAAATAGAAGAAACCTAATTAGGATGATGTCAACAGCTGCGCTGGTCAATTTTCAGTGGAGATGTAGTTTCATGTATGCTTAACAACAAGCATTTAACTTTATTTAAATCATGAGGCTTTCAACTTCTCACATCAAGCTCTGTAGTGTAGTGTAGTGCTCCGGCCTGATAAGAGTATCATCACAGCACTATATAAGATATGATAGCAGGAAAAGCACAGCTTTATCTAATATCATGGATGTTGTGTCTAAGTAAAGACAGAGCATGGTTGCAGATACCATGTGTTCCAAACACCAGATAAGCCTGGGATGCCACCCTACTGGACTTATGTATCGACATGCTTGTTCTTCACCATGTAGCTAGTCATCCAAGATCTTGCCTTCAACATGTGGGAGAGAAATGGGTTGGAACTGGATAATCTCAGGAGTCCATTTCCTCCAGTACAAAACAGGCCTCTGCTCTCAACCAGCACGACAGGATGATGCCTTTTGTTTATACCCTCTGCAAAAGCTTCCAAAGCCTGGCTAGTAACAATGAGAATCTTTTGTAGATATTTAAAAGGGATACCACTCGGTCCTGGGGAAGATACTGATCGAGCTTTCTGTACAATGCCTTGGGCTTGTCTCCATCTTGGTTCACAGTATCTAGCGCTTCCTCAGGAGGTTTGGTTCTGCTGATCTCCAGGGGTGAACTTACAGCCTGTTGAGGAACTCAACAATTCTCATTAGGGCTTGTCAATCTCCCAAATCTGGCTTCTTGCAACAGAGTTTTTTTTAGACCTGAACAAGTCCTCTATGAACATAAGTCTCCAGCCCCGCTTGTCCATCCTCAGTCTCTGAGACCTTTCTGCCCTTCTCAGTCTGAACAGTTACTCACCAAGTCCACTGATCTTTTATGCCTCCCTTTTCTTTCAGTGATTGCTCTTTTGAATTGTATGTTGAGAGCCTTGATGCGACATCTCTCTCACCCTCCTGTTTGGCAGTTTTCCAGGTTTTTCGCCGCTGCCTTTCCTCTCCCAACTCGTTCTCTGGCTGTGTTGAAAACGATTGTTGTCACGCAGTCAGTTTTCCTCTTGGCCGTTCCTGCTAAAGTTGCCTCTAGAACTCTGTCAAGCTCTTCGTCTAGTTGTTTCCGTCCTGTGTTTCATATGCTGGAGGTCATGTTCTCTTGCACAGTTTGAGTGCCTGGGGTAGCTGTAGCAAAGTCCCTCCTGTGGCTTGGGGGTGGAAGAGCTGCAGAGAGGTCCCCTGTCTTCCGGGCTACTTCCTGACTGGAGTCCTCCTGTGTCTCACTAAGTGTCTCCATTTTATGTTGCATCCATTTCTCCACTCCTCCACATTTGGCCCTGAGTTGATGTAACTCGAGTCCCTTTGTGTTCTTGCAAACCTTCCTGCAAGGGCAGTCATCCTACAGTATGTTTTGTGTGTCAACTATTAATTTGTTAAGTAACTGCGGCTGTCAGATAAATGTAGTACAGTTGAAGTATAAAGTTGCATGAATTGGAAATACTCAAGTAAAGTACGAGTACCATCATCTTCTACTAAACAACATCTCCCACCAGTGCTGTAATTTTTTTTTCAGGCACTGTGCATGAATTTTTAGTATACTTTTATGTTTATATGTTACACTTCCATACACTTATAATGTATAAGAAACACAGCTGGTCTGAGACCAGACTTGTAGATCCAGTTGTACATGTATATATAATCATATCATGTATTTTAATTTATAATTTTGGAATGGAATTGACATGTGTCTACATTTAGTAAGAAAAATGTGTATTTAAATACACTTAACTACAACTTAATTGGTTGTGTCTGAAAAACACAACTGATTTTTTTTAAATGCAACTGATTAGGGTTAGTATCAACAATACTATTAATGAATACAATGTTAGTATGTTGAAAATAGGCCACTTTAATTGCATGTATGACGGCAACAATTAAAACCCAAAAGATTCTCGGGTCCAGTCCTGTCTGTGGTCTAGGCAACAAAAGCACTTTCAGTTTACAGTTCACAGTGACTTCAAAGCCTCTTTATTTACATTTAACAAACCACCATCTCTCCTGAACCTGAACCAGGTTCTGTGAGAGTCTGAACAGAACCATAAACCAGTTTAATGAAGCTGGAGTCACTATAGATGGATGTTGAGCTGCAGGATCAGATGTTTTGGTGGAAAACAAACAAGCTGTATCTGAACATTTGAGTGAATACGTTCAACATCAACGTGTTCATGACGTCCTCATTACGTTAGTCAAAAACATAATCTGGTCAGCATCATTTTTCCTACTAAACCTATTTGCTGTTCAAAATTAACTCTATATAAATATTATTTCTACAAAAGTTTTAATGATACATTCAGACTCTCCACAAATATGATCAAAGCAGGTTCATGTGTCCACAGGTTGCCCTCGGCCAGTTCAAGGTTCACTCACACTCTCAATCAAGACAGATACTTTTTAAATCTAAAGCATTTAATGGAGAAGAGTGCAGTGCTGTGGGGTCACAGAAGAGAACTGAGACACAAGTATGTGTATAATAACAGCAGCTGACAACAATATATAAACCTAACATCGCTGAACATTGACTAAACAAATGGCGTGAACATACTGTATATACATATACTGACAATAAATCCATCCCTCCCCAGTCACTCCCAGCCAACTATACATACTGACATCTACCTGCCACACCGGGGATATGCAGTGAATGGGTGTATAATGTAGTTGACCTGCACTCAATAATCAAGTACTTAAATGGTCTGGAACGAATTTAAATAAGGGCTCTATATTTCCTGGAATTTCTCGAATGTTGAAGGGAGTATCGGATTTTTTGGAGTTTTAAGCAGGACATGATGTCACTGTGAGAGGGTGGGGCCAAGTCGCTCCATCAGAGTGGCATTGCTCGCCAAGCCGGAGGGGAAATGAGGGATAAAGTGCGTCATTTTCCTGTGACCCCAAACCGAACGGCCGCAGCATTTGGTTCTGATCTGACATTTAACAGCTGAGAGCGAGTGTGAAGGATCTCCGTCCATCACTTGTTAACACTAGCGAGGGAGGCTTCAGCACTTTTGCATTTGTCACAGTAAGCACTAACCTCAGGATACATGTCAGGCAATCTGGCTTTGGAGATATAAGCCTTACATACCACTTTGAGATGAATGAAGCAGTGACAAGCTCACACAGTTTAAGTGAGGACTTCCGTTTATGTTCTGACAGAGAGCCCCCCCCCCCCCCCCCCAATGTGGGCACACATCTCTTGTGGGATGGATCTGAAGACTGGTTGTGTCCGTTGACACTTGGATTTTTGAGAAAGCAGGCGATGTCTTTCTTGTAGAGAGCTGAAGAAATCTGATGTAGGAAGACACATTTTTTTGCTTAACTGTATGAATGATAACAAAGTGTTAGAGAAAGATATTTTAGTCCAGAGTATGAACACAGCCTCATTACTGCAGCTTCAGCCAGAAACCCCTCAGCGGTTTGTGGTTTTACTTTAAAGAATTATTTATTTGGTTCATATTAAAACTAAAAAAAAATTATATTCAAAGAGCACACAGATACTATCTTTGACAAAAATAAGAGAAATCCAGTTCTTTCCATCATCTGTTTCATTTCTGTACTTACTCTGTGGATTTATGAATCTGAGAGGTTCACATTTTTGGTCCCTGTTATATTTTATATTTCTAATTTAGAGACGAACAACAGTCTCACGGATACTGTGATGAAACTGTGTCTTTGGCACAAACGTTGGCAAAATATTATGCTGAATGTTACGTTTTGTTTCCGTATGTCGAGTCAATAAACCCGAAAAGGTTAAAGAAATCAATCTCCTGTGAAACAGTGTGAAGAATAAGATTGATTGATGATTTAAAGTTGTGTTTATTTGGTTTGTTTTATTATTTATTTGGATTTATTCATTTTTGTGCTATGTCTTTCTAATTTGTATATTTTTGTTAGTTTTGGTATTTTTTGCTCATTTCTTTCATGATCCATGTGCTGTAGTTTGTCTTGTAATGTTATTGTGGTTCAAATAAAGTTAGCATGTAAAAAAGAGTGAGTGGACCAATCAGGTCAGACTGTGGGCTGGAGTGGGTTATTCACATCATGTGACGGATTCTCCTCAGTTCAGCCAGACAGCACCTGACAGGCTGTTGATTCAACTGTTGACCCAGGAGACACATGTCCTCTCACAATACTAACTAACTCGTGTGTGTGTGTGTGTGTGTGTGTGTGTGTGTGTGTGTGTGCGTGTGTGTGTGTGCGCGTGCATGCGTGCATGCGTATGAGGTGTTAGCAGCTTGGTGTGTGTGGTATTTCCAGAGGTGTGACAGTTCGAGCCTTGAGCAGGGAAACAGCTTCCAGATGTTTTCTTGTGTTCAGATAAACCGAGACTACATCAACATGAAGCCATTAAAATGTAAAACGCTAGTGGAGAGTCTGTCCACATCAAACTTCTGGACAACATGACGACAGGTAAATCTCTGTCTTCTTCACTCTTTTTTAGTGAAACGACAAAACTGCATCACAGCAACATTTGGCAAGGAGAGAGACAGAAAGCCTGCTGATAACATCTGGATTTTGTCCTTAGCTCTGCTGAGTGATGGGACATATCAACTTTACCGAGCTGTACTTTAACACTCACACACACAGAGGAAAAAGTTTTCAGTTTCAGTCTGAACTGAGACTGAAACTGAGTAAAAGATGAGTTTTCATAAATGAAACCAACCCCATGTCATGTTGAAAAGAAGTTAAAAGTTACCAAACTGTTTGCAAATAAACTGTAAAGAATACAACATCACCACACACACACACACACACACACACTGTGTTTTACTCTTGTTGGAGGTCAACTGCAACAGCCACTTGCTGAGGTTCTTGTAACTTCCTAACACATTTTATAAATTATATTCTATAATAGGGATGTAATGATGTTATCTATTTTTATTCTTTCATCAAAGACTCACATGAAAATCTCACTTTCTGCCAATAGTTCACTTACAGATGAAGATTTAAAAAGTAAACTGAGATACTGAGAGAATGTGGAAATTTTACACTGATGCCCCAGTTCAAAGAATGACATTTAGTTTGAAGGCCAAACTCAACCCTCAGTGTGTGTGTTCATGTTTACACATTTAGTAGATCTGTGCGTGTTAATGTGAAGTTACTGTGTGGGTGTGTGTGTGTTTACACAGCAGAGTGACCAAAAGGAGCAGAGCAACATCAAACAGCAGAGGTGAGGAGGAGGAGGAGGAGGAAGAGGAGGAGGAGGAGGAGGAGGAGGAGGAGATTTTCTGATGTATGTTCCTGCTTTTTTATTTTGTGTGATATCTCAAGACTGTCTGAATGAAATAGGGATAAAAGTCTCTCACATGTCCAGGAGTGAGCAGCTCTGACAGGAAAACTTCCTTTGACTGACCCTCACAATCCACCAACCACAGGCCGTGACGGACCGGTTCAGAAACAGGAAACCGAACTTTAGCTCAGCAGGTTCATGGTGACACTTGAAACCAAAAGATTCTGCGTACATTGCTCTCAAAAATGGTTTTAAGAAAGTGGGAGTTTTAATGAGAGCAGCAGCCAACATGTAAAGATAATTAACCCTAAGTCACTTTCAGAGAAGGTCTCCCACATATTAAATTGACTCAGACCTTTAATGGCCATAAATCCTGCAGACAAACGCCTCAAACAAACATGAAAAAGCAGCACCTCCTCTGAGGTGCTGCTTTTTCACTTTCCAGCAGATGATGGGACGGAAATAGAAACCTCCAGCAGTCTGACTTCAGCTCTGTTCACACAGCAAACTGAGAAGTTCTTCAGGACTCCTGAGCTCCTCCATGTCCTGTTAGACGCAAACTCTGACCTCTGACCTCACCTTCCTCCCTCTTCCCTCTTGCCTGCTCATCATCTAATCAATGAACCGACCGATGGTCTAACCGGCAGGTGGGAGTGGGTCTGTACCTGTAGACGGGGGGCGTCCGTCAGCATCCGCCGTCGAGCAGAAACACTCACTGAAGACCGAGTTAGACGAGTTAGAGAGAGAGCCGGACGCCCCGTCACTCAACTCATAGAAACCTGAGAGAGACAGAGAGGAAGTGATGTAATGACCGTTAGAACACCTGTAACCACACTGTTTTAGCCCGGTGATGAACGCAAGCCCAGAGTGTCTGCAGATAGCAAACACTGCTCATATTTCACATCATTGCACAGCTGTATTAGTGCACGTTGAAAGGCTTTTGGTTCTGATCATCATAAGTTATTTACGACAGAGGTTAAAGCAGACGGGTTTCAGTACAGTTGCAGACTGTGTCTAGTTCTAGTCTGAAGTCCTACGGATCACAACAGGTACCACAAGGTTCTGCTGCTCAAATTAAAATGGTTATTCAGCAGCAAGGATTCGTCTGTATGCAGATGATAGTTATCTATGCAACCATCGAACTATGACTTTCCTCTGAACGGCCTTTCACACGCTTCGCCTTCCAGTTCATCGGTTCACTCTGAATTCACCAAAAACACACTTTTAACGGATCACAAATCACCCTCTGTACAAAAGGCAGGTAATGTGAACAGGATTATCAGAGGCACTGGTGGAAGAAGTCCTTGCAAATCCTACTTAGGTTACGGTAAATAAAGAATTGACAGCTGATGTACTTCAAGTATCAAAGTAAAAGTATTTGATCTGTAGCAAAAATATCCCCTGTCAGTGATATACTGTTATATATTATATCACTGGATCATTCATCAGTACTGATGCATTAGTGTGAATAATTCTGCTGTTATTCTTGTTTGAGGCAAATTGCATGTGAATTATAAACAAAATGTTTTTTTTAAAGACAGAAGATTTATTAGATATGACTTTGAAACATGACCTGTGTAAACAACAACAAAAAAGAAGAAGATCCAAACCAAGTCACAAGAAACAAGAAGGAGAAATTAAAGAAATCAAATTACTGTCAGGAGTCAACAGCAACATTATAAACATGATAATCACAGCAGCAATTATTGTCAAAATTGAATACTCACCATCGTCAAACGATTATTAATTAAAGTTCTGATTTACATGCTGTTTTCTGTAAAATTTTGACAATTAAAGTAATTGTACCTAAAGTTGTCACATTAATGCAGATATCTCCTTCTGAAGTGCAGTGGAGTAGAAGTATAAGGTAACATTTAATGGAAATACTCAAGTAAAGTGCCTCAGAATTGTACTCAAGTACGTTATTGGAGTAAAAGTCTCCACCACTGGCCAAAGGTCTGTTGGTACAAATATCTTGTTAAACGGCTGGAAACTGAAGGCACTGAAAACCCAGACCAAGTTTTTACTTGTTTAGAGACACATTTTATCGTCTCCAATCCATCACAGCTGAAACGTTTGAGCCTTTGAAATTTTGCATGTTCATGTACCTGAGCTCGGTCGGCTGTCCGTCTCCAGCAGGTCATGTGATGCCTCTGTGTCCAATCTCAGGTCGCTGATCTGTCGGTCCAGCTCCTGTAGCTGGCTGATGAGACCGGCGTCCCTCCTCCTCAGACAGTTCTGACGGACATACACAGGAACACAGTCAGTATATTTCATTGGTTTCCTTCTGATGAAAGTCTCTGAGGTCTCTTCTGTCCAACAGCAGAACAAACAGAGCCCTGATCCCAGAGGGGACCAGAGGAAACTTTAATGGCCCTGCTGGGAAAACCAGACTGAGAAGAGAAACCAGAGTGGAACTTTTTACAGCGCAACAGGGTTCAAGTGTTTAACTCCTAGTAAATGATTCAAAACCAATGAAAACTAAATAAAAGCAAAAGACAAGTCAGAGCTGTGAGGGACAAAAAAGTCCGAGGTGTCAAAGCTGTCGAACAGACCTCAGATCTGCTGGGATTTAGTTTCCGGTTGAATAACTTGAGGAAACGTGGATGGAGGAATAAAAACCACCACTGCAGATTAAGCTGAGGCTGAAGGAACAGAAACCAGAGCGAACCAGAACAGTGGAGACGACCGAATACGTAACATTCTGAGATGTGGAGAATCTGAACCACCTGCGGCATTTTTGTCTGCATCAGCTGATTAAAGTCAGGTGAGCTTTCAACTCAACCCGCACAGACGTCATTTACACCAGACCACTGACAACAGATCACAGAACGAGACGGACCAGCTCCAGATGTGGTCCGCTGGATTCCGTCACCAGTGGTGGGAGCAGTATTAAGACTATATGTTTACTGTAACTAAAAAGTACCAATACCAGTGTGGAAATACTCCATTGTGAATAAAAGTCCTCATTTCAGACATCTACTGAGGACAAACATATTCTCAGCTAAATAAAGAAATATAAAATGTACAGATATAAAAGTAAAACAAATTCTGAAGAATTCTGAAGTTTGTTAAGAATCACGATCCATGACCTGAGGGGCCTCAGGGCAAGAGGATTAGCTGTTGGGCCCCTGCTGACCCCCACTAAACATATCAGCGTCATACATCCCCAGAAACCAACAGTGGCAGCAGTTTTTAGAGCTGACTAACAGTTTAAGTCATTTTTAAACGAGAGTGTCAAAACTTTGCTGGGTCCAGCTTCTCACGTGTGAATATTTTCCAGTTTCCAGACTTTGCCTCTGACAGTGAACTCAACTTCTTTGTGTTTCAGAATGTTCGGATGGAACCAGACGTTAGAACATGTTCTCTGGGGTTTTGGAGAATATTTAGACATTTTCCACTATTTTCTGACATTTTGTTTGCTGAAAAAACAATTGATTAGAAAAGAAGGTGGCTGTGGGGCCCCTGGACAGTTTCCCCGGTTCCTGGGACCCTGGTTGGTGATCCAGCCTTGGTAATTCCACTTCACTGTTTATTAATATGGTATTCCTTGAAATAATTGAAACCAGTTTAGAAGAAAATCATGGCATGAATCATTTAATAAAAATATGAATATAATGATTTTACAGTTTACAGTGACAGAAACCGTAATGACGATGATAAATAAATGATTAAAAGTTCAGTTGGCTGTCGGATCAGTTATTCAGCTGAATGTTCAGCTGTATGTTAAAGTGTATATATATATATATATATATATATATATATATATATATATATATATATATATATATATGTATACACACACACACACACACACACACATATATATATATATATATATATATATATATATATATATATATATATATATATATATATATATATATATATATATATATACACACACACACACATATATATATATATACACACACACACAGGCATGCTCCTTTAAAAATTCTGCAGTGACACCAAACTGATGACACAGTGACACGCTGCTGCTTATTTCAGGAAAGTACACATGCACTGACACACAAATACACACGCACACGCACACGCACACACACACACACAAACACATACAAACACACACACACACAGTCTAAATCAGACACTCCCCCTCCCCCCTGAGATGGAAAACATGCGGGCTATGCAGCGCTGCTCTCAGGTCATGTGTTGCATTCCTGCGACTGAGCTGCTGCAGAGACCAGAAACACTCGTCTGCTGCCTGATCACTGACACACGATCATTGATACATTATCACAGATATTTCATCAATCAGGAAACTCTTCCCTCTTCTGAACCAAAAATCAAATAAGTCATGAGCTACAATCTGATCTGAACCCAGCTGTTGGCCACCACAGCAGAACCTCCCATCTGGACCACGGTTACACTATGTCGTCTAAGGTACAACACTGTTGTAGCAGTGTCCACACTGACAGAGTCTCCAGGTGCTTTTAGTGGAGACCTGGATGACATGTCGAAAAGTAAATCTCTTCTTCACTCTCTCTTCAATAAAACGACAAAACTGCACCACAGGATCACATTTTATTTTATCTTATGTGAAGAGAAATTAAACATAAATGTTAGTTCAGAGCTTTGTGTGTGTGTGTGTGTGTGTGTGTGTGTGTGTGTGTGTGTGTGTGTGTGTGCGCTAGCAGCAGCTGCTCTTTGGAATGAGCAGCATGTTCAAACACTAACCGACGCTCATCCGCCTGTTTGTCCTTTCAATCAACCGGCTGACAGTGGACATCAGGCCCCGCCCACTTATAATACAGGAAGTGATGTCATACACACCTGCCCATATGTTTTCAGTGGCCTGACCTCTGACCTCCCTGCACAGACATCCAGAGGTCAGGGATCCAGAACCAGCCCTATTGTTGACCCATCTCTGTGGTTCTGACCCATCTCTGTGGTTCAAATTCAACTCTATGGTTCTGACCCGTCTCTGTGGATCTGATTTATCTCTAATGGTTCTGACCCGTCCCTGTGGATCTGACCTCTCAGGGGTTCTGACCCCTCTCTTTGGTTCTGACCCGTCTGTATGGATTTAAACCCACATCAGCTGTTATGTAAACCCACTCTTATGTTTAAGCTCTTCTCTACCCAGAATGACGCAGAGGAACCAACAGTCTTCATTCCAGAACCGACGCGCCTCCACGGATGAGCTCCTCCAGCCGTCCAGTGGGTTCACAGGTCAGAGGTCACCTTCGTTCAGCCTCCGTCGGCCATTAGAGTCGCTGCTGCTCTGTGTATTGTTTTAGCCTGGTAGCCTCATCTGCCGTACTGTTGCTCGCAGACACAGTTATTACCACATTTATCTCGTAAGACAGAAGCGTAACCTCACACTTCAAAATAAAAGTCCCCATCTATTTGGCATATTATTTTACAATAATTTACAATTCTCCTTCCGCACAGTGAAAGATGGATCCTACTGCTATCAATTAAAACTATTGCATAAAGAAGTTACTATTGGATGCAAAGGCATTGATCAGCTAAGGCCACAACAACTTGACCAATTTGAACTTTTAACGGTGGAAGATGAAGTCCTACCCAGACCAGGACCAGGACCAGGATCAGACCAAGTCTCCTGTGTTTCCTGTGCAGACGGTGCCTTGAGTCTGCCTCAGCTGCTCCGTCGCAGAGCTGAAAGTCGATCTGCAGAGTTTCCAGCAACTCGCAGGAATCTCCATTTGTTACTGCTCCGAGGGCATGTGTGTGTGTGTGTGTGTGTGCATGCACGAGCGGGGGTGAGGGGGTAGGGGGGCTAATCTGCTCCAGATTCAAGTTTTTAAGTTTACAGCTGCAGCTGCAAGACGGACAGCATCCAACAACACAATAGACACAGACAGAAGAATCCAAACGGGAAGAAAAGGCCCTGAAAACACAGGACTTTGTCTTGAAAGAAGAAGAAGGGTCAGTGTTCCACCATTGGAGGTTTGTAGAAGACACAAACAGAAGAGATCTGATATCAGGTTTCCTTTAACAACAACACGTCCTGCCTCTGAAGTTTGCGAAACACATGATTCAATCCTCCCAAACACAAAACAGCTGCTGAAACTGCTGGAGGTGTTGGAGTCAAACACTGGGACTCATTTCACCATGAAACATGAAATATCTGAAAAAACACAGGACGACTGAATGTTTCATCTCAGACCCAAGACTTTTACAAATGAAAACTAAACCATCTCCATCACTGGGACAAACAGAAGATGAGAGCAGCCGCTGATCTTGGCAGAAAACAGCACAAGTTACTTTTAACCTTTTCATGAGATCACGGAGACATCGACATTTCCAGAGCTTCTTGAAAAGAACTTTATACACCTCAGATAGTTTAAGGCCTTGAAACTTATGTTCCAGGACTCTCCAGGCTTGAAGCTCCTTTCTGATTTCACACTGATCCGAATTCAAAGCCCTCATGGCGACACGGCAATGTCGCGCCATGTGATAAAAGTTGCACCTGAATGCAGCACAGAGATGACAGCTGACGGTCGTCGTTACGCTACGGCAGGAAACAGCCGGGAGATCCGGACGCCCTCCGCCATGCTCGTGTGACCTGGTCTGAACCTCACAGCTCTACGTCGCACCAGAAACTCTGACCCAGATCAGCTCTGGGGGCTCAGTTTGAAAACACTTGTTTTCAGGATAAAACGACGCGTGAAGCAGGGCTGGGTCATACGGCATAAAAATTCAATCAATCAATTTAATCAATCAATCAAATTCAAGTTTTGTTTTTTTTTTCAAAGCTTGTAGACAATTCATTGTCGATCCTTGTTCATCTATTTTTCTTCTCACGTTTTTAAAAACTCAAATTCTGCCAGGACCCTCCCCTGCGGCATAACTGAAAAATGCAGCAGATGGGTGGGGGTCGGGGTGGGGGTGTAAATCTGTGTGAGGTGTGGTGACACACTGGTCTGAGGACACTGACTCACTGACTATAACTCAGCTGGGCTCAGTCTATTGGCGGTGATGTACGTGGCCGTGGTGCCGCTAGTCAGAGCTTTGACGTGGAAAACATTTCCCTAGCAAGAAAAAGTAAGTGAACCATCTGAATTATCTGCATTCCTGTGTTAATTTGTCAGATCTTCATCTAAGTTACAATAATGAACAAAAAAAAAAAAAACAACAAGCAAATCATTGCGTTGCTACAACAGTTTAGGTTGGAAAAGGAGTGTTCAACCCCTTGGCTGATGGAATTAAACAGAAGCTAAGTGGAGTCAGGATTCATCAAACCTGGAGTCCAGTTATTGAAACCAGGACTGGAGTTTCTGGGTCAGAGAAAATTGGACTTATTCAAACATACATTTTGAGAACATCTGTTAATGTTGACCAAGTCTCACAAACTGGATCTCAGAAGAGTCAGGATGAAGAGTAGCAGATCGTCACTTAGACTTTTGATCTTCGTCAGTCCACAGTCTGACAAACTGTCTATAGTTGGTGATGGTTCAGTTCTGAGGTTTCTCTTCCTGGAAGGTGACGCCCAGCTGCAGTTAGTCCAAAGGAACAAAGCAGAAAGATCTGTGGTTTTAAAAAGCATCAACAAAGGTTTAAAGGAATCAATGGAGCCGGTTCACGAGTCACCAGAACCTGACCACTGTTTGAGGAGTCCACGGTGTCAGCCGCAGGACAGGAAGAGGAAGCTGCTGCTCTCCAAAGTAAAACATCATGGTGCCTGAAGTTTCCACAGGACCACTGAGGACAGTGTTCTGAGGACTGATGAGATGGAGGCTGAACCATCAGGGAAGAACCTGCAGCTCAACATCTGGAGTAAAACCAGCTCTACAGCCATGTGAAAACATCGTCTCGGAGGTGAAGGACGGTGGATCTGGGTTCAGGCCTCTGGTCCTGGACAGTCCATCATGATCCAGGGGAAGATGGGTTCCCAAGTTGATCCAGGTCTATGACAGGAGAACGTCAAGGAGGCTGTTCATGAACTGAGATCAGGAGAAACTGGGTGATGCAGCAGGAACATGGAAGTAAATCTATTACAGAACGACTTCAGACAAAAGGAAATCCACCTTCTGGTGTGGGCCAGTCAGATCCCAGACCTGAACCCAACAGGGAAGCGGTGGACTGAGCTCAGAGACAAGTTCTTGCCAGACAAGAACATGTCTGAGCTGAAGGTTCTGTAGGAGGAACGATCTGATCACATTGAGTTTGTCTGAACTTGTGACTCAGATGAAGCTCAGGTCAAATTTAATGACCAGTTAACACAGAAGAGCAGGTTGTTCAGAGGGTTCACTGGATCCTCCTGCTCCTCGGCTGTCTGAGCCAGCTGCTCTGCTACGAGCCTGCTCAAGGAAGTAGTCGCAGCCTTGCTGTTACATTGGCTGACTGGATGTTGGTTGGCCCGCAAGTTTGAAATTATTCTACAATTATTAAAATATTTTCCAATTGATTTCCTGTTGGTCGACTAATTATTCAGGCTCAAAACTCCAGACTGAAAACAAACCGACATGAGGACCAGATAGCGTGTGTGTCTGTGTTTTTCAATTAAACATGCATGATGAGCTATTGTGGCCTGAAGCATCTCAGAGTGAATGAAACCTCACACACACATACACACACACAGGGGACTTTTAATATATACTCACACAAGTGCATTACACACATATCGTCTTCCTTGCCCTTTTCAACCCCCATATTGTGTGTGTGTCCCCCCTATGGCTGTGTGGACAAACTGTGAGGACACTTCGTCCTGGTCCTCAGACCTTCAGAGTTTCTGTTTGAAGTTTCAGACCTGGTTTTAGGGTTCAGGTTAGAACCAGGTTCAGGTTTAGGGTTAGGGGCTGGGGAATGCATTATGTCAATGAGTGTCCTCACAACTACTGTAAGAAAAGTGTGTGTGTGTGTGTGTGTGTGTTCATTCTCTCTGAGACGCTTCAGGCCACGATGGCTCATCACGCCTCTTTAATTGAAAGCGGGTGTTTAGATTTCACACACACACACACACACACACACACACACACACACACACACACACCCCTGCCTGGTTAAATATCTTCAACCTGGAACCACTGAAACTCCCAGCATCCTCTCTGAGCCGCAGGGGGCAGAGGATCAGAGCAGAGGAGTTAATTTCAGTCAAACATAAACCCTCCCCCACCTCCTCCTTAACCCCCCACCAACACACGCACGCACACACACACTCACACACACACACACACACACACACACACACACACACACTGATTAAAACAGTGTGAGTTCATCATCAATGACATCACCGTCTTCACAGACATCAGGACGTTTATTGTTTGACATTAAAGACACAAATTAATCCTCGTTAAAGGAAAATTCCACATAAACTAGAAGAACTGTCTGTGAATATTTAACTGATTGAATATGACTCCATCAGCTGTAACATCATTAATATAGTGAACAATAATTCATTATGTCGATTTATTTTTCGCTTTAATTTAATCTGAACAGATATGACAGATCACAGCCTCAACCTTTTCTCATAATTTCGAGATGACGTTCATTTTTTCCTATGGTGAAATAAATTTGAATCTTCTGTAATTTATTGTCCTTTTATTTTTTAGATCACAGTTCTGTTTATGTGTCCTGGATGGTTTTATGTACGACAGATTACTAAACATCTCTAAAATATATCCAACAGGTTTAAGGAGTACCTCAGGGATTTATTCATGGTCCTTTTATGATCTAATTCAATAACCTATTTCTGATGAAACAAGTCTCTTAGCTACACTGATACAAAATTATAAACATTGGAACACACTAACCCTGAATATTTAACTATTATGTACAATTTTGAAGTTTCACTGTCTGAAGAAGACAGTGAGATGCTGCTAAGAACTCAGGAAAAAAAAACAATCAAGCTAGGAAGTGGACCTTGAGTTAAGATGGTTTTTTTTCCAAATAAATAAATCCTTAATAAAGACTGAAGAGAGTTTTAACATTGAAGAAAAATCCATAAAATAGCCACTGAGAATCTGCATGTGTCTGACATGACACCTGTCTCACTGACATTTTCCAATTTTTTAAAAAGATTTTTTTTTCAAATCTTCATTAATAATTTACCATATCTTGAAAGCACTTTAATTTTCCGTACTTTCATATCTCTCCTAACCAATCTTCCATTACCGATTAAGGGGCAGATTGAAGTCAAATCAAAGTATTCTCTGTCAATTAACTGGCTAGTTGATGGACAGAATATTAAATCGGCACCTATTCATGTGACGGTTTAATTGCTGAAGTTGTTCATCAAGCAGATTCTCTGAGTTTCCCTGTTTCCTATCACACTCACGAGTCTTGAGAAAAACAAGACAATTGACAGTAGCAGCGACATTTGTTACATTATTTTCTTACATAACGTTAGTTGCAGTTCTAGCAGGCACGCATGCACACACTTTATATTTCCAGGTTCCTTCGCATCTCTGAGCTCCGGTTCTCTGGTTGAATTTTTACCTCCCTGTACATCAAATCTTTTGTTTCTGTGCTAATAAAAAACAGGCTAACCCCGCCTTCACCCATGACCTTTGACCTCACAGCACACCTGAGTCATCCCTTGCAGACTTGGGTCAGGGAGGTCAGAGGTCATGAGACAGACAGGCCAAGACCTACCAGCTGTTTCCTGAGCAGCAGGATGTTCTCCTCCAGCAGCTTCTCCTCGGAGCTCAGCTGAGCCTCCCTCCGCCGCTCCTCCTCCTCCCGCAGCTCCAGCGCCGCCCGGACCAACACCTCCTGCCGCTGACGGAGATACTCCAGCTCCTCGATCCCGGACACGGTGGCCTCGAGCCTCTCGCGCATTGAGCGCAGCCGCTCGGCCGCATCCGCGTCCGCAGCCGCCGCCGCTCTGTCGCGGCTGCAGCGGGCGTCTGTGTCCCGCCTGGGGGGGGCGGACAGAAGCATGGCCCCCGTCAGACTCTCCGGTGTGACCTCAGGGCCCCTGCAGCGTCAGGGTCCGGGGGATCTGCAGGACTTTAAGGGCATTGTGCGGAGCGCAGCGGACACCGTGTGGACCTGTTGTCGCAGAGGAGGCAGTAGACACCGGATCAGTTGGGAGGAATCACCTGGAGACACTCACCTGGGTGAATCACCTAGTTTAAGTGACCTGGTAAGGTCAACCCGGGTAAATATACCGGGTTAAACAGACCGGGTCTCACAGTGAATCCGGACTCAGATCTTCAGACCGCTCTCCTCAGCAGCTCCCAGAATCAACCGGTGGTCTACCAGTCCTCCCGTGAACAAAAAGGCGAAATTAATCCGGAAAATCGGCGCAGGGTCCACTCAGGTAGGCGTCCAGGTATATCCCAGCATGCCCCGGGGCCGCCGTGGCGGGTAAAGCCTTCAGAGAGACGAGAAGAGCTGGGACATCTCCGTCCCGCTGCCGCTCCTCCAGAGGCTCCGTCCAGACTGACCGACTGCATCACAGCCGCACGGAGTCCGGTAAACCCCGCCCCTCCAGCCAACCCGCGTCACGTCAGCGTCAGCGTCAATCGAAATGAGCGTTTCCTGTGGCGACCTTGAAAACAAAACATCTGGCTCCTTTTGTAACGTGTGGCGAGTTTGAAAAGTAAAGCAAAAATATAAATACATGCATGTACGTAGACATACGTAGACACACGTACATGCATGAAAGATATTATGTATGTGTGTGTAGCGTGGTCATTAGGAGTTCATTTTATTTTATTTTATGTGCAAATAAATAAATACTTGCTTTTCATTCCCGTTTTGGGTTGTCACAAATTTGAATTGTTGCTGTAAATTATAATATTAAATGACAACAAGTCATGGATGATGATACTATTACTACTACTTCTACTACTACTAATAATAATGTTACTTTGACGTTTTCTGATGCACTCCTCTTCCAAACACCCCCCATCCCCCAAAAAAACGCAGATTGACCTCTATATCAAAAAGAAAACAAAAACAAAAACCAACAAAAAACATGAATATTTTATGAATATTTTTATGAACCCTCTCCTGGTCTTCACCTTAACGCTAGTTCACAAACCAGTTTTATTTTGGAGATATCATTCATCTGACTTCCTGTCTGATCGTGTTGATTCATGGGAGCTTGATGCTCTGCCCGGCAGTCCCTCCTACTCGCCGTGGCTTCGCCGGGTCCTAAAGCCCTCCGGCTCCACCGCACACAAAGGCGCTTCTAAATCATTTTTAAATCGACACACGAAACTCAGACGTGTCGATGCGATGAGAGTTTTACCTTTTAATATAAAACAACATTAACATATAAAACAAATTACTGAAGTGAAATTATTTGAATTATTTTACTTTAGAGAAAAAATAACGTCTAGTTCATTTTTATTTTAACCCAACATTTTAATATTTAGGTAAGACATTTAATATTACCTAAGTTCTGGTTGAAGGTGTTTTTTTTGTTTATTTTTGACAAAATCCATCTTCTAGATTAAGCTAAATCTACAGTATGAATCTTGAAGAAATAAATAAAACCAAAAACTTCATCTTTTTAAGAATTTTTGAAATATATTTCCCCCCCAATTTTTGTTCTCTTGAATACAGATTTGTTCAGAACAAGTGAAAAAAAGTTTTTACTTTCAAATCAAAAGCTCATCAGACGAACCAACATTTGCATTTTCCTGTTTATATGTGCCGTTTATTAGTTTGACTAATCTTTATTGTTTCCCATGTAAAACAATCAGCTGTATAAACTGTCGGGTCGTTAATGTTTCTCTATGAATGTGTCTCTGTTTGGTTTTTGGGTTATTTCAGCCTGAACACTTTAAACCATCTGTCACCTCTTTAATGACACGGTATGAAGAGTTAATGAGGTCGACACTGAGGGGTTCATTAGTGTGTTAATGGCGGGGGGGGGGGGGGCAGAGCGCCCCCATGCTGCCTCTGCTGGGAACATGTTGATCTGTGTGATCATAAAAGATGATTTCAAATCTGATTGATCATTTCAGTGTTAGACTCAGTGGAGAGCTGGGTAGGGCTGTCCACACACTTTTGGCAATAAGGTTTATCTATCTGCATCAATATAAATGATAACTGATGTGAAGCTAGACAGCAGCCTCCTCACAATTTGTTCACACATACACACTCGTCTGTTTGTTCTTTGGGACCCTCATCCCCCACAAGACAGAGACGAGTCCAGGTCAGAGTCAAAATACACACAAGACAGAGACGAGTCCAAGTCCAAGTCAAAACACACAAGACAGAGACAAGTCCACGTCCGAGTCAAAACACACACAAGAAGGAGACGAGTCCACCTCCGAGTCAAAACACACACAAGACAGAGACAAGTCCACGTCCGAGTCAAAACACACACAAGACAGAGACGAGTCCAACTCCGAGTCAAACACATACAAGACAGAGACGAGTCCACCTCCGAGTCAAACACATACAAGACAGAGACGAGTCCCAGTCCAAGTCAAACACCCAAAAGTGAGAGACAAGTCCAGGTCCGACACAAAACATCCCAAAGTCGGAGATGATGGAAACACTGTTTCCAGTCCGGATTTACGTCCCGGAAATGAACTGTTACTCATGAAAGTGAAAGACCACAGAAACTTGATGACTGAACTAAAAATCTAGTAAACTGCCTCCACTTTCTTGATTTCATGAGAAAAGTTTGTTTGCAATCTGTGGGTAACAAGTCTCTACAGACTCATAAATAATTCAAACCCAAATCAAGTCTCTGCTGCTGCTGAGGACAAAAAGTCCTGTTAGAAAGTTTATCAGCTTGTCGACCAATGAGACAAGCTGAACAGGAAACATGGGAACAAAAACTGTTAGCTCTGCCTGTGTTGAAGTGCAGCTGTGTTCACGCTGAGGGTTTAAAGGGACAGTCTGACATTTTAATCAGCTGTTCAGAACTGACCTGACTGACATAAACCAGGCTTATAAACCCCAAGAAATTTTAATTCAAGCAGTGTTTAGCAGACAGATCAGAGGTGGGAGATGATGCTGCCGATCGAGGAGGAGGTGACGTGTTGCCATGACAACAGAGGTTATTCTTCATTTCACCTGGGGATGGAGATTTGCGAAGGTGGAAAAATCTGAATCCTCAAACTGTCAGAGAGGAAAAGACAAGGGTAAGACTGACAAGTTTATGTTTGGTTACATTCACAGTTTTTAATGACAAATAAACTGGCGATGTTTGAAAAGCGCGATCACTTGTCTGATTCATCAGACTGGACAAATATTCTGTCGGCTGCGATTTAAAAAAAAGACTTTTAAGGACTCACTGGTGACATGTGTTATTATGTCACCAGTGGCAGAAAGTAACTAAGTACATTTACTTAAGTACTTTAGTTCGCTTTTGACACACTTGTGCTTTACGTGAGTATTTTCATTTTCTGCTGCTTTCTCTTTTTACTCTGTTAAACTTTGTTTTGCAGATTCAGATTTTCAACAAAAAATGTAACAAACTATCAAACCTTTATTATCATAGCTGATATCAGATTTTATTGATACAAAATCTACCCAGCAGCAGAGCATAAAATTGTTAAACTCTACTCCACATTGTAATCCAGTATCATTTAGATTACTCTGCATAATCAGTACTTTTACTTTTGGTGTTTTCCTGGAAATACTCAAGTATTTTTACTCAGGACTTTAACTTGAGTATTTCTACACTGTGGTTTTAGTACTTTTAATGAAGTAGAAGATCTGAGTACTTCATTCACTACCTTTGTACCAAGTTAAGTTTTGATATGCTTTAGGGTTAAAACCATTCAGATTTAGAACATGTGGTCGATTTCTTAGATGTTTTTATTTCGGGAATTTTGCTCCCAGTGTTTTTGGAGACATGAGGACCTTTCAGTCAGCTTCCATGGTCATCATCCCATCTTGTCTGTGTAGCATTTGAGACAGTAGACAGAAGAACTGATTGGAGTCTGAGTGTTGATCTAATATTAGTTCGTCTGGAGATGAGAGACAGCTTCATGTTTTATTGGACAGTTTGTCCAGTCGACCAACAGGAAGCTTTCAAGAACCTTTCGCAGTTTGAGAAAATTTATATTTGTGTGAAGTGAAAGTTTCTGCCTCAGCTTCTTGGATAAGTCTGTTTATAATCTGCTGCTAATAAGACTCAACCTTCATGTGAACTTTCAGTTTAAAATTCACACACACACACACAGTGTGCTGTGCCCTTTAATAAACCCTCCGCCCTAATAACTTAATAACTGATGTTTCCACTGAGCTCAGTGGTGACGTCTATGTTTCTGGATTTATATGTGAAACTTCACACACACACACATCTACTCCAGCCCTTTTTATTTGCCCCGGGTTTTTTCTCTCAGGCTATATACAGCCTTGTCGGTGGAGGTTGTCCACATAAAACATTTCATGTGTATCATCATGTTCAGTTACTGTTCCTGTAAAAAGTCTCAAACCAGAATCGAACTTCTGATGTTTTTTCTGCCACAGGACCTGAACTTGAAGGCTCGGTGCATCAACAGACCATCAGATGGGTTGGCGAGGATCAGGTCCAAGTGATGTAAAACACACATGGGAGCTGTAGTCTCTACAGACAACAAATGAAAGGATGATGTTTTCCCCACCGGTGCTGACCTCTGTGACGAGTACAGTTCATATCATTTCCTGTGGCTGCTTCGCAATAAAAGCCAAGGAGGTGTTTTATTTGAAGCAGTGGCAGGAGCATTAGCAGTAAGTCAATCTGGCTCTGATCAGCTGTGGGAGAGTGAGGCTGATAACAAACAGCAAATCTGGATTCCAGGCTCCAACACTACCGATAAAAAAACCCCAACAAAACACCGAGAGATAATTAGTGAAAGTAAATGCCACTGCAAAAAACACTTTCCACTATTAATGGAATCAAAAACAGGATCTTATTACATGAGAATCTGAAGAATTATGGCTTTTACTTTGTCGGATCCTCTTTCATCTTCAGCTCTGTACAGAGTTGATAATGAGATGAAACAGAGAAAAGCAGTAAATTTGGGTCACGTCTGGCAGTTTTAACTGAGAAAGGACAGAGACGAACACATGGGCTGGATACTGTTAATGAGCTCATCCTTTCAGCAAACAGCTTTTATACACGTCACTATTAGGTCATTTCTTTTTGCATGAATATGGGGCTGAGGCTCTGTAAACACATTTTTAAACATATCATTAAGATCAAAATGTCAGAAAACTTTTGTGACAACAAACAACAAGGAACAGGAAAAAAATCCCTTCAGGAAGAATTTCAGATCAGTTGCTTTCTGAAGGTTGTTTCTGTGCTAAAGCTGCAGCAGCCACTCACATCTCATCTGTCGGGACAAGGAAGAGCTCGTCCGTCCAGCAGGAGGTTTGTTCTCTCCATCAGCAGCCGCATTAATGATTCACAGCAGCCACTTCGTTTTAAAGGTCAAACCTCCGGAGGACAGAGCTTAGGGCTGGAGCTTTATTTTGGAAGAGCTGAGATGAGAGGATGAGAAGAGACAAGATGAGGGGATGACACATGATGAGTGGAGATGAGAGGATTCTGTTTCCCGTCACAGTGGAGGAACGGAGTCGGATGTTTCCAAAAGTTTTCAGCTGTTTTATAGACAAAACGATTAATATATTTCTCCTCTTTAGGGGAAAAACGTCATTTAAACTGAAAAGTGGAGGCAGGAAATCTTGCTGTCGCCCCTCTGGCAGCGGATCCTCTTTTCTGACGTTTCCAGGCTGCTCTGGGAGCAGCTGCGATGGACAGCAAAGACAACAGAGGTGATGAAGTATTAATAAACCTTTTTCTATTGGTTTCCCTCAGTGAGTCAAACAAAGAGCCTCCATCTGCTGCAGCATTAGTTTTGTCTTGTCGCTGATATTTATGGCTCTTTAATGCACACAGGAAACCACGGGGGACACCGCCAGTCCACCATGTGAGGGGGCCGGGATCCAGGCCCCGGATCGGGGCCTGGATCTGAGTTAACCATTTGGTCAGGTGCGATACCCGTGATTCGGAACCTGTGGACTGACCTGGTTCGCCTCTGCAGATTCAGAGCCTGTGGGGACCAGGTCCAGGTTCTCGTCAATGAGAGGAGTTTACGCATCAATGCTCAACGGTAACTGAGGAAATTACAAGGCTACGGCTGCTGATGATCTTTTCTATTATTCTGTAAAATCATACCAAGGATATAAAATCTAAGAAGCACAGCACCTGAGCTGTAGCTGGGGGGTCGAAAATAATTGTCATGTTCTCAGAGGTGGGTGGGGTGGGGGTTAAATGATGCGGTTTTTCCATCAGGTCACACGTCAGCAGCACCTCTTGGCCACTGAGGCTACTGAGGCTACGGTCCGACACCAATGCCAGTGCCGGTTCGGGTTCTGGGTTCCCATGGGCCTGGACCAGGAGGGAGGCTATAGGCCCCATAATAATGTACTTATGATTCAACATCTTAATATTCTGAGTAAATCAACAAACATGTATGAGATCAGTTATTTAAATGTTTTCTCATAGTTCAGCTTTTTCTCTTTATATTTTATATATGTAATGAATTATACATATAATCATGAGATAAAAAAAAATAAATACATGTGGGGGTGATGAAGTGTAGTCGTGTGTGTGTGTATGTAAGACCTGAGGCCTGAGATCAGCTGATTGTTTGCAGCTTCATTAAACCTGTGCGAAGATTAATCCTTCGTCTGAGAATATTTATCATCAGAGACAAAGAGAGCTGATCAATCAGACTGATCAATATGCTCCCACACACACACACACACACACACCTCACTGACTGAACTGATTACCATGAGGACTGAAGTCTGAAATCTTCCATGTTTGATTCAAACCTCTCACATCAGGTTTATGTTTTCTCTCTTTTTAAAAACGCTGCAGCCTCTGATGATGAGAGCCTGCTGGAGTCAGTGTGTTTCAATGTGTGTGTCCTGTTCAGTGTCAGTCTGTCTCTCCTGCTGCTTCACTAATCCCATTTCCTGCTTATCATCCTCTTATCTACAACACACTCGTTGTGTGTGTGTGTTTGCCTCACTAAACTGTTTTTAGTGTGTGCGCTGACATCAGCTCACTCTGCACTTTTATCTGTGTGTGTATGTGTGTGTGTGTGTGTGTGTGTGGTGTGGGCAGTGGAGATGGTGGATGTTTCCACAGTTTTGACTTGTAGGCTTCTCAGGATTTATTCTTTTAGGAGAAAATAAACACAATGAGACAAGTGGAGACAGAAAAAACAAAACAAAAACACAGAACCACAACACTTAAAACAGACAACAAAGAAAAAAAACACATATACACAGAACACACATGACAAACACACACCCACAGAACACGCACAACACACATATATTGACATAGAACACAGAGAATATATAACCCTGAACACAGAATGCTGCACCAGGCCATGTGATAGAATCAACAAGAACAGGGATCTGACAGAGAACCAACATTTGTGGGGAGTTTCAGTCCGACCTTTATTCTCATCGTCGGCCAAGCCGCTGATCACTGATCAATGATTTCCCCTTTTATTCTTTCTTATCGGAGAAAGTGGAACCAGAGGATGGGAAGTTTCAAATCGTTGGACGACCTGGGAACAGTTTTGCCCTTCTTACACAGGGAACACAGGAAATTCACCTGCATGTTGAGGCAGAGCTGAACCGGTGACGAGAGAAACACCATGAAATCAGGAGGATTTTAGCCACGACAGCCAGTTAAGTCACAGCTGGTTTATTTAATTCAGAAACAGAGGGTGAACAAACCGATCAGGGTGAATGATCAGTGATCAGCTCCGGGCTGAGCTCAAGACAGTTTTTAACTAATCACTGGGGTTCAGTCACCACTACCGGACGAATCCAGTCCGTGGTTCACACTGGATTGGGTCCCAGGAGAACACAGATCGGTTCCCGCCAGGTCCTGAATGTGGGATCCTTAATCAAGCCTCTGCCAAACGTACAAGTCGGAACCATAGAAACCGGGAAGTTCTACTGGGATCCGACCAGTCCCGGCTGTGGGCAGATGTTAACGTCTCTATCAAAATTCTACATGTTCTATTTGGTTCCAGCTGTTTCACTGTGTCCTGGTTCATCCTCTGTTTATCCAGCAGCCTCCACTGATGATGTTTCCACAGGAGGAGTCAGAGTCGCTGACTGAGACGTTAACAAACACTGAGGCCTCCTCACAGCTTATCAGAGTCTGACAGAAACCAGTAACTACGTCTACATGTTCCGATTAAACAGATAAATAAACCACTTATGATGTGTTTATATTCTAATCATAGAGGATGAATGGAGTCAAAGTGTATAAAACAGTATAAAACCAGTGGAACAGGAAGAAGAGAAATGTTTCCGTGATGCTGAAATCTGACGTCTCTCCTCCATCTCTAGAAAACATCGCTGGTGGAGGAGTCTGTATCAGCTCCTGCACTGACCTCCGCCGCCACCTCCTCCTCCTCCGGGCTGAGGGAGGGCAGATGAACATCCACCCTCCTGGCTCCTCCTTGCTCCTCCCATCCCGCTGCAGAGACAAACAGAATCGATCCGTTCAGCTCAAGTTAAACAACTTCATTCTTCCCTCTGTTGCAGTTTTGGCAACAAGGAGACAATTTGTCTACACACATTAACACGCAATGTAAAATCACAGTTGTTGAAAAATGCAAAGATTAATAACTGATCAATCTGTCAATCAACAGAACATCAACCCACAAATATTCTGTCCATGTTATTGGTGGATTTATGAAAACTGCCCACAACTAAGAGCCAACACACACACAAACACACACACACACACACACAAACACACAATATCCAGTTCACACAGTGATTGGATACACACTCAGACTAAACCTATACCAAAGCTGGATTTATGTCTCTCCACAGATAAACGGTCATGTCTCTTTGAACGATGGGGGGTTATGGGTAATCGCACGCAAATTCAAAGACTGCCGCCGCAGCTAAACCGTCTGAATGGAAAAAAATACATGAGAGATCAGATGGCTCGGATAGAATCCTTCCTCCTCACTAAAGCTTAAGGTTAGAACTGGCTCAGGATCAGCTTGCACCATCCCCTATGCTGCTATAGGCCTGGACTGGCAGGGGACTTCCCATGATGCACTGGGCTCCCCTTTCCCTCTCCTCTCGTCGATTTCTGCAGGTTTTTTCTGATGCTCCTGAGTCTGGATCCAGGACTGTAGAACCATCTACTGCCCCATGAGTCTGATCAACAACTACTGCTTCTATTACTATGATGATGATGATGAATTCTCTTTCCTCATACACTGAAATTTGTCTTCCCTTGAGACGTGCAGAGACATCCTGTCCTGCCAGTTCTACTGTGTGCTGTCTCCTCCCAGGAGGCTCTGAATGGGTTTGGGGGGGGGGGGGGTCTTGTATTTCCTCGTTGACTTTGAGAAAGAAATCTTTTCTAATTTCTCCGGTTCTCTTTTCTTTCGGCAGCCAGTTCACGTCACTGAATAAACAGAAACATTTTAGTTTATCATCTTCGTTCGTTTGTTTTACTTGTCAGTCGAGAATCATTTTCACAGCGTCACTGGATTTGATTCCCTCTTGTTCCTCTCCAGGTATTTTTTTTGACCCAGTTCTGCTCTGCACCCATGGTTTCCACAGTCTCAGTGGACTCGCTGTGTTTACTTTTACAGTGCTCTTCTTTGATTAATGGACCCAAACTTCAGGACAGGCTCAGTAACACTTGAAAATCTTGAGCCCCCCCCGACACACACACACACACACACACACACACACACACAGAGTTTTAGTCTGACAAAGGTGGAGACTGAGATAGATGCAATTTTAAATCTAAATCTGAGCAGAAACAGAGTCTGAGTGTGTGAATGGAGCCAGTGTGAGCAACTGGGGAGGATTTTGGTAGAAACTGAGCTTAGTGTGTCTGTAATATTTCTCTCTCTCTCTCTCTCACAAACACACACACACACACACACACAGAGCTCTCATGCTGATTTCAGTTGGTGTTTCTTTTAGTGAACCTCAGACTGTTCATGTCTCACATCAGTCCCAAGTCGAACCAGAGCCAGAGTCAGAGCCAGAACCAGAACCAGAGCCAAGGCCAGGGCCAGAGCCGGGACCAGAACCAGGATCAGAACCAGAGCCAGAGCCAGAACCAGAGCCAGGACCAAAACCAGGACCAGAGCCAGGATCAGAACCAGAACCAGAGCCAGGGACAGAGCCAGAGCCAGGGACAGAGGCAGGACCAGGATCAGAACCCGATCCAGGAACAGGATCAGAACCAGAACCAGGACCAGAGCCAGGACCAGAGCCAGAGCCAGGACCAGAACCAGAACTGGAACCAGAGCCAGGACCAGATCCAGGATAAGAACCAGAGCCAGAGCCAGGACCAGAGCCAGGATCAGAACCAGAACCAGAGGCAGAGCCTGAACCAGGGCCAGAGCCAGGACCGGAACCAGGGCCAGAGCCAAGCCAAGAACCAGAGCCAGAACCAGAACCAGAGCGAGGACCAGAACCAGAGCCAGAGCCAGAACCAAGACCAGAGCCAAGACCAGAACCAGAGCCAGGACCAGAACCAGAGCAAGAACTAGAGCCAGGACCTACTCCTAGACCTCAAATCGGAGGCAGCGTCTGGTCCACTTCTGTAAAAATTAGCCCACAGTGACCAGGTCAGGCCTGTGACTGTTATACACATATAATAGAAATTACCAGAAATTTATTCATACTGAACAGAAAAGAGTTAGTAGCAACACTTGAATGTTTCCAGTTCTTTTTTTTTTTAATTGTCTTTAGGTTTCATGTTTTCTTTCTGCCTCACAGTTAAAAGAATTTCCTGTTGTGGGGCAATAAAGATCTGAACTGAACTATTTGGTTCTAGAGTTTTAATTAATCCAGGTGTTTTGTGAACCAGGGACCGGTTCCAACATGGAACAGATTCCTACAGTCATGCCGAGGTCCGAGGATGATTCTGGCACCCTGCGGGTCCACTCCTCTGGGATCGGTCCTCACAGCGGTTCTCTGATCCGCCACAGGAACCTTTGGAATCTGGTGAATCCTGATCAAACTACAGAAACAGAGACCCCCCCCCATTCCAAGTTTCTCTCCTCGCTCTTGTGTCTCCATGGCAATTCACCAACAACACATCCCTCCGTTAGCTGGTTGTCACAGTTACCGGGCTTGTTCTGATTAAAAAGACAAGGATGAAACTGACAGACCTTCAACCTAACACACACACACACACACATACTATGCAGAGTCGGCCACTATAACTGCTAATACGTTTTCCATGACAACCACAGCTCTCTATCTAATCCCCTGGATGAGTTCTAAAGGCCTTGTGGCCTGTGTGTTTGGTTTCGGGCTTGGTTGGGCAAACGGGTCAGTCGTGGTGCTGAGCTTAAAGCGGATCAGCAGAACCGGACCTGGGCCGGACTCGGGTTTGGCAATTATAGTGATAACTGTCTGGCCCCAGTGACTGTGGCATGAAAGCGAATGGGTCAGTGTGGAGGTTCTGACACGAGAAACACTGAGGTCCACTTCATCTGAGAACAGGCCGCCGTCTGTGTGTGTTCAGAGGTAAAGTAAACACTGAAACACATCACTGACTGTGTGTGAGCTCCCTATATGACCCCCCCCTCGTGTTGTTTTAGTAAAGGATCTGTGTGTGTGTTTATTGACTTCACTTCCTGACTCCCATCCAAACACCCTGATCCCACTCACACTTCCTGTTTACATTAGAACTAGGCCCTCAGGTTGCCTCAAGCCAGATGAGACGGCATCACAGTGGAGTTCATCCACACGTCATCATCGTCGTTGTTGTCGTCATCATCATCATCAACATTGTCATCATCGTTGTCTAGGGGGGAGAAAATCCCACGGAAAGTGGATTAAAGGGACGACAAACTGAAAAGTTCCATTTTTTTCTGTTTAGATTTCACAATCGTTGAATGAAGCGACACTGAAACAGAAACTTTCCCTTTTCAGATAAAACAATCAAAGGTGCAAATAATCAGCAGATGAACCAATGATGAAAATAATTAACACAAACACTTTGAGCTTAAATATAGACGCTGTTCGTTGTTGATTTTATATACATCCACGTTTGCATCTATTCTTTCATCTACTTGTATGTAAAAAAGTTAAATATTGAACTCATTCTTGTTTTTAGCCTTTTCTCTGCTTCTTAACTAAAAGTTGGTGTCAGATTCCTCGTGTGTGTGTAAACATACAGTTGGGCAAAGAAGTGAAATATATCAATGTTTCATTTGTCTGACGTCTCTGAAATTGTTGCCTTTTACATGTTAAACAGTGGATTTTTTTTTTTAACCTCTACGGGAATAAATTTCCTTCATGTGAAACAATCTGTTGCTTCCTCTCCCTCTCATTGGAGGACATCTATCTTTAGTCTGATCATTAAGCTAAACCTAAAAAAATTATGCTCCTAGTGCAGAGGGAAAAGGCTCCAGCAGACTCCATCCAGTGAGTCTAATATTTCAGTGGATTGCGTCAGTTTATCGCCGGCGCTCTGCCAGTCCTGGTTTTTCCATCTGTCAGCAGACATCTTGTGCTTGATGTTGGTTTGTGAGATTATTATTATTTCCACTGTGCTACGATGTTTCACAGGTTTGAATCCTTCAGTGTTTCGGCTCTTCTCTGTATTTGTGTTAAAAATAAAGATTTCTCCAAGGAAGTGGAGGAGGATGATGATGATGAAGATGATGAAGATAACAATGATGCTCACCGCCACAGAGTTTCTACATTAAATCACCGGTTCTGTCATCCTGTCTGCTTCAGATGTTACACTTCAATCCTCTAGCCTGGTTGGACTTTGGATTGAACTGCTGATGAGTCATGTACCGGGGGCGGGGCTTTCTTCATCTTGAGGCTGGGGGCCACTTTTCCTTCTCAGAGCAGTAGACCTGCGGTTCTTACAGCCTACGTTTCCCAATCGATGCAGGCGGAGCTGGGATTTTTAAACGGGTTTTCCTACCTCCCGGGTTCCCAGCGGTACCAGCTCAGTACCCAGAGCCCTGCTCAGCAGAGCTAGAGCATCATAATGAAAGACAGATCCCCACCAGTTTCCATTGCACTTAATTAGTTTTACAGTTTAAATAGCAATAAAATGGAAGAGTGATCTATGAATGCTTAGAGTTGGATTCCAGCGCTCAGGACCAGATTCAGGGGGAAGAAAATCTGTTTCCCCCATTGAAATGTGTCTCCCCTGACCCCCAGCTGACCTTCACCCTGACCCCCACCTGACCTTCATCCCTGACCCCAACCTGACCTTTACCCTGACCCCAGCCTGATACCTCTGCCCACTCCTGCACTTTAGGACCTAATGTTTACAATCTGTGAACCCTTGCTGGCGTGGTGTGTTCAGCTGCAAAGGTGAAGGACTGACAGCAGATCTTCACCCTTCAGCCACCGTGAGGCGATGTGTTCACGGGCACCGATGTCCGTGGACTCGGCCGAGAATAAAAATGATCATATTACACAGGCGTCATAAGTGTCATAAAGACCTGTTGCGATTCAATTTCCGGTAGTTGCGGTGGGTTTCCTGAACAACCCGTAGATGGACCTGCCACAGGTACCCCCCCCCCCCAAGCTAGTGTTCCGGCCAGAAACAAAAGCAATTCAAACTGTCCAATCAGTATGACCCACAGGCGGGAACCAGTCCAACACAGAAATACACAGAGAGGAATGTATACCTCCACTGTGGAAATTAGTCCATGGATCAACATCAGAAACATAGCAGCGAGCTCCACGTGTTGAGGTGTGATTAGTTCTAAGGGTCGTTCGTCGTTTCATTGATTGCTGTTTTAATCATAGAGTGAACGTTTTTGTGTCCCATTGTCTCAGATTTTCAGTTATCTACTGACGTGGACCGAACAAAACGAGACATCCGAAGACGTCCCACTGAAAACGTTTCCCTGCTTTCAGGCATTTAATGGACCAGACAGCAGATGAGTTCACCGGGACAGTAACCGGAAGATCCGGTTCTCATGGAGACGAGAGGCGGTTTCAGGTCCGATGGCCGCCACTGAAACCGCTCCTGCTATGGTGAAGATTGATATAACATACTGAGTCTGTGCACTCAACAAACACAAACGCACACACAGAGGATTCAACTGTTGGCATGTTCTCACTCTCACTCTCACACACACACACACACACACACACACACACACACACACACACACACACACACACACTCAGTGTAACAATACACTAAAACAGCTCGGCCAGTGTAAACATTACCATGTATGGAGATGTGGTGACAGAGCGTCTGGATGTGAGGAGTCAGTGTGGAGCTGAACACACACACAACAACGCTTTTGCTGTGTATGTGTGTGTGTTTGTGTTTAATAAGTGTAAGTTTGAGTTTTTTTCTACAGAAGCTAATGTTCATACACACACACTTTTTTCGGTGCAACTCATATTTTTCACTGTAAAGATAATTTTTCCTTTGGTTCAACACTTTCTCTCCTTTTCGTCCTTGCTCCCTGGTTCTTTACAACTTGCTTATTTTTTTCTGTTTTATTGTTTTTCTCATCACTGGTAGTTACAAGTGGTTTTATATAATAATGTTGTATAAAGAGGTTTTAATATAAATAAACTTTATTAATAAAGAGTAAAAAAAATCAAGACATTGAGATTCTAACCAGACGGACAAAGATCCAATCTGAGCGCAGAGCTGATTTTCAGTGACTCTGATGAGTTAGACCAGTAAATCTGACTGGGACAGAGACAGTGTGGACTAAATGTCTTCTGGAGCTTTAAATAGAACTGGTCAGTAGAACTGCAAAGACACATTGCCCCCTGTTGCTCAGATGAGGATGTGCTCTTCCTCTTTGTGTTCTGTTGAACCAAAGTGAAAATGATTTCATTTTCATTATCATTTTTCTTAAATGTATTATTGGATTTTCTGTCTATTCATTATTCAGTTAAACTCAAAATTTATTTTCTGTAAATCTTAATTTCTAAATGAACTAGTCCTATTAATATTATGTTTAATAATATCGGCTAACTGGCTGAATCTAAATGAAAAAACAAACAAAAACAAAAAAAAACAAAGAAAAGAAAATAAAGAAAAAAATGCAAGTGGGAAAACAGCCGATGAGGTAACACAACTACGCACACGCACACACACTCTGAAAAGTCTAAACGACAGCGTGACCTGAGAAACAAAAAGACACAACATCTGAGTGGAGGATGTTTCCATGAGTTTCCTACCTGTTTGTCTGTTGACTTGTCTGAGCAGGAAGGGAGCAACCTGAACACGCACACAAACAAACACACACACACAAACACACACAAAAATTAACAACAGCTCTGACACCACTGCAGCAAAACAACATTTGTGTTAACTACACAGCAGGTGAAGCTAGTGGTTTTTTAGTGGCGTCTGTGGGACACTGGCTGTAATGATGATCAGAACTGTGTACATTTACTTGAGTATAGTATAAATTAAAGGTAGTTGTACTTGAGTGATTCCCGTTTGACAAAAAGTCAGATATTGTATTTTTTACAGCACTACATTTATTTGAAGACCGTGACGAGGTCGTATTCTGCAAACGACTGCAGCTGTCATGTGACGCTCTTGACCACATTTCTTCATCGGCAGCCTTCCCAGATTAGTCCATTATTTATTTAGTTTTTTTGACTCCTCCAACCTGGTGGAAACTGCTGGGCCCAACTTAATTAGCACTTTCTGAGAGTCTACTGAGCGTTAACCAAGCGTCTTCTGAGCGTTTTCTGAGAGTCTACTGCACGTTTGCCTGGAATCGGCCCTGAGCTGATGGCCCCCGTGTCTGACAGGTAGTTGCGTGGCTACGTTTTGTCCCAACGGATGATCAAAGAGTCGACCGAGCTGTGGCCGACAGCGGTTCCCATGTCACGGCTAATGACTGACATAGCGGATTGTCTAAAGACGGAGGGTGAACGCGAGACCGATTGACCCGTTGAAGAGGAGCAGCCACTTCAGTCGACCCACATTTTCTTTGCTTGACAACAGAACTAAGCTGTGAGTGTGTGAAGCAGGGCCGGTTGTCTCCTCTGTAAATGTTCGGATCCTGCAGACCTGTGATGTTATAAGGTAATGGAACCGCATTGGCCCGAACATGGGAGATTTTTTAAAATTAATTTATTTTAAAGAGAGAGTCCTTAAAATATGTGTGTCTCACCTGTTCTGCAGCATGTTTATCTTCCGGACGGGGAGGGGGAGGAGACAACGAAAGGTCGCTCCGGAGGTCAGAGGTCAGCGTAGTGAGCGGCTCCACCATCATGTCACCCGTGGTAACTAAGCCCCCATTTGTGGCTCCGAAACCAACTTCTGAGACATCTGAGGAGACAGAGGCAGAGTCAGGGAGTGTCCTCACATGTGGTCACTGTCAGCACCTCATCCTGGTTTCAGAAACCTGGGTAGACCAGCCTGAGCACCGAGACAAAAACTGTAAACATCGGATCCTGGAGGACTCCACTATATATATATATATATATATATATATATATATATATATATGGTTCATTGATCTGGTCACAGGAGTTTAAAAGTCACACTGATGAACATTTTTGTGAAGCTGAATTCAAAATTGCTGTCTTCTCTGCTGAAGTGTTTTCTCAGCTGTTATGCCCTCAGCTGTGTCTGAAGGCAGTCATACCTGCACACTGACTGATCTGTCCAGGTGATAGGGTTTGACACCGCCGGGCTTCTGTAATCTTGCTGCTGCTCCTGGGATTTGTAGTCTCGAGAGGTTTCGTAGTCTGGTCATCTGTCACCTCTCCCATGCTCACCTCTGCCTCCTGATCCTCGTCCCCTCTCCCCCAGGAGCCCTGAGCACACATACACAGCAGGTCAAAGGTCACTGTGCGAGTGCGTCTGTGAGTCTGAGAGTGTGTTGTGTACCTCTGGTTGTGGTCTCTCTCCTCGGTGTGTCACTTCCTGCTCCATCTTGGCCAGAAGGGTCAGCAGGAGGTCATGACCCCTGACCTGTCCTTCACTGGGGGGGTCATAGTCCTGGGGGAGGTAGAGCGGCTACTGTTAGAGCTGGTCTGTGAGACAAAACGGCAGCTGATGAATACAGAGTCAAAGCGTGCTCGGTGTCTCTCACCATGTCCTGCAGCTCCTGCAGAGAGCTGGAGAAACTGCAGGCGACCTCCTCCTCTGTGACAGAGAGACAGACACTGACACACAATCCAGGAAGTAGTCAGACCCCACTGCTTTCACAGCCTCACGCTAAAATTGTTTCATTCTTCCCTCATTTATCTTCACTCAATAACCCAAAAATGACAGAGTGAAAAGTATTTAGATGCTTTGCTATGACACTTGACATTTTGAGATGTTTTACACCTTTACTGGAGTCCACCCGTGGTAAATTCAATTGATTGGACGTGATGTGGAAAGACACACACACACCTGTGTCTACATAAGGTCTCACACCTGACAATGCACATCAGAGCTCAAGGACAGGATCGAGTTTAGGCAACATATTTCTGTTGTGTTGAAGGAAGAAGAGAGTTTAAACGATTTTACCATTGGCCTGCAAATTGAAAAAATTGAAAAAGAAAAAAAAAGAAAAAGAAAGTGAAGGAGTCCGAAAACCTTCTGAATGAACTGTTTTCGATTATGTGGGAGTTTCAGTCAACATTTTGATCTCCAGTTCCACAGCCTGTGCTGACAGAAGATGGAGCTAACTCAAAAACCAGACAAAGGCGGCATCCAAAAGTTAACGCTGAGGATAACATACATGTCTGAAGCCCTTTTCATCGCAATCCAGTTGGTAGTTGTTGAGAACTTGGAGAAATGCTCAGATGAACTTCATTGTGTCACAGCCTTTGGGACCGTTGCTCCCTATCTTTTTGACTTCTTACCCATCTATTATCCCTCTAAGTAACTCGTGCACCCTTAGGTTTATGTTTGGACCCACCGAGGGGTCCCGACCCCATGTTGGGCCCCACCGCTCTGAATTATTTAACACGTGAAGTTTAGATGTTTTGTTCATTCATGTGAACAGAGAGAATATATAGGTGTGATGATGATGATGGTGATGGTGATGATGATGATACCTGTCATGGCAGCCAGCTGGTTGACACTGATGAGCAGTTCTCCCTCTGAGATGTGTTTCAGTGCCGCATCAGTCCCTGCTGTCACTGTAACACTGCTGCTGCTACTGGAGCTACTGGTACCACTGGAGCTGGAGTCCCCTGAGGAGCTGGATGGGGATCCCGGTCTGGGGTCAGGACCAGGGCGAGGAGAGGGCGAGGAGGGAGCAGCAGGGAGGGAGAGCGGAGAGGGAGGAGGAAGGGGGGAAGAGAGGGGAGGCTCTTCCTCTGCCACTGACATCACCCTGTAGGAGGTAAGAAGACAGAATCAGCTTTGGCTTTAATAACGCTTCATCATAATATAACACTTTTTGAAAATGCCAAAACAAAACGATGATGGAAATCGTTCCCAGTTTCATTCAGCAGTGTTTGAGATACTGTGGGTGACAGAAAAGGTGCATCTGTAGCCCCACGTTTTGACTTAAAGGCAACACATCAGTATTTTGGTCAAAACATTCAAAAATGAACTAAAACTATAAACAGAATATGAAGAAGGGTTCTGACAAAGACATGCATGCCCCCTGTTGCAGAGATACCTCCAGAGGTTAGCTTGCTAACCAGCTAGCCACACCCTGTCTCTTAATACCACTTTGTATCTCAAGAGGTGGCAGTGAGTCACTGTAGCAACCAGTCTGCCTCAGTCCACCATGAGAGGAAGCCATAGCACCACCCAGATGCAAATTCTAATGTCTAAGTCAATGGACGGAACAGTAAACGCAACAGTGACTGAAGCTCTTGGTAAGCAACCACTGCCATCATCATCACCACCACCACCACCACCATTATCATCATCACCTTCATCATCACTACTACCATCATCACCACCACAACCCCCATCAATACTACATCCTCATCATTATCACAACCATCACCACAACCACCATCACAGCCGTTATCATCATCCTCATCACTACTACCATCATCATCAACACCATCACCACCACCATCATTATCACCACCATCACCACCACCTTCATCATCATCCTCATCACTACCACCATCATCACCACCACCGTTATCATCATCCTCTTCACTATCACCACCATCATCCCCACCACCATTATCATCATCACCTTCATCATCACTACCATCATCACCGCCATCATCATCAACATCATTACCATCACCTTCAACATCATCCTTACCACCTACCATCATCATTATCACCTTCATCATCACAACAACAACCACCTTCACTGCCATCATCATCATCCTCATCACTACCACCATCACCACCATCATCAGCATCATCATCATCACCAGCACCTTCATCATCACCATAACCACCACCATCACCTGCTGCTGGTTAAAACAACCTCAGCAGCAGAGAAAAGAAGTGATAGAAACAGAAGCTAAATCAGAGTCAACACTGTTGCTCTCCATATCTGGAGACAGATGTTGGTGAGTAAAAGAAGTGTGACTCTAAATTCACAATGTTTCATCTGACTGGCGAGTAAACAGCTGCTAATGCTAACCTTGGCTTTGTAGCGATAGCAGAAACCTTTAACACCACAGCCGCCGTAGCCATAACACTGACACTAGGATTCGATGGCATCTGGTGGAGTCGGGCTCCAGCTCAAGTCTAGTAAGGTTCAGCATCCGTTCTCCAGCAGCCAGATTTACGTACAACAGGGTTTAAAGCTGTTTCATAGACTTTTTTCACGTCTTACAGAAGAAACACGCCTGCAGAGTTGATTGTTGCTTTATCTGGACATGACAACCTATTGTTGTTTCAAACCTTCTGTCATTTCCGACTTTAAACATTGATCACACAGCAGAGCCGCAGAATAAATACTGGATGCTTTATGTTGATGAGACAATATTGTGAGAAAAATGTTTAACTGAGAACAACAGGAGATGGAATTAGATTTTCTCGGCATGTGTGACAATTGACTGAGAAACATCATTAAACATAATGATCATTAAAGTAACAGGCATTAAGATACATTTACAGGGGAATTTCACCTTCAGAGAGGCGAGCTGCTCCAGGTAAAACACACCTGGCGTTTACAGGAAGTGGACATACACCAAAGGTTTTTTTCTTGATACCGTATCACCGTAACATACAGCGGATGTTTGTGTGTATCCAGGTGTTCCTCTGGTCTCTCCTTGTCCAATGGCATCTCAGCATCTCCCCAGGTAAGAGGAGGCGGGACCAGATCAAGGGCTGATAGACTTCCTTCAGAGGGGATTGGTTCTAGGCTGGGCGTTGGCGTGGCAACTGGCTCTGAGGTTGACGTTGAGAGAAGAACACATTTACCAGCTACAGCTTATTTACATTACAAATACTAACTATTGATGCTAAGAGTAAAGCGCTGCCTGCTGGTGATGCTGCCAACTCACCTGGGGCAGTGATTGGCTGAGGAGACTCTATATACAGCAGGCTGGTTGGTTCAGATGGAGGGGGGGTGGTCATGGGCGTGGGCTCTCTAACGGGAGTGGGCGGGCCAAGTGGAGGGGTCGGTATTGGTGTAGGAACCAGAGAAACCCGTTCGTCCTGGAACAAAAGTGGGATCCAGTTTATGATCAGAACACATGGAATGAAAACTGTAGGTTTTCTGAGCGTTTCTACCTCTTGATGTGCTGCTGGTCCCGGTTTTGGTGGTTCCGGTCCTGGTTCTGGTCCCACAGCCAACGAGTCTCTCTGACTCAGCATCAGAGCCACAGTCTCCGTGAGAACCTCATGAACCAGCTGCCTGATCAGGGCCGAGTCCACCGACATGTTGGAGTCTACAAACAGCTGCAGAACTCCACCCCCTGCTGCCTCCACTGAACAGACAACAGTTCACATTACAGACATGAGAGAGGCCAACAGACCAGCTACTGTCCTGGACCTGGTCTAATGCCACATGGATCCGGTTTCATTAGAAAACAATTTCTTTCAGTTTCAGCCTCCATCCAGACTGGAACGCATCTTTATTAAACCTGGGTCCAGAGTGTGCTAATGTTAAAGTGCTGTCTGGAGAACCCTGTCCTGATTGGTCCATCTGTCCGTCCACTCACCAATGTCTGAGGTCACACTCTGTTCCTCAAGCTCTGATCGATCGGGGGAAATGTTCTGGGTGGGGTCAGAAGGAGGGGGGCGATGCATCTCTGAGATCATCCTGGACATCAGCTGCTGCTCCACCCTGAAGAGAAGAGAATTGAAACAAATAGAAACAAATAAAAAAGGGCAACAACATGCTGTCAGCACCACCAGAATCCAGTCAAGTCCAGTCGCTCACCATTCTACAAGCCGGTTCTCCAGAGCGTCTTCCTGCTGGTCGGTTTCAAGGATGGAGGCCTGACCCTGGACAGGGAGGGCAGAACAGGCCTGGGGAGGGAAGACCGGACCCTGGTACAAGACCGGAGGAGGAGAAGGAACCCCATCCAACTCCACCGCCTCCTCCCCTCCCACACTTGCCTCCTCCTGAGGGGAGAGAAGAGGAAGACTGGATCAAGTTTTTAATATATGGATGCTTAACACTCTCAGATGTTACCAAACAAATGACAAACATTTATTTGATATTTTAAATTAACAAATGACACAAAACAGTAAACTTAAATATGATAAAATATAACAAAAAGAAAACAAAGTGAGCAGCCAATAATCAGTCAGAAAGTAGAATCAGTAAATATACCTGAGCTGAGCTCGTCCAGTTTCTTCCAACCTGAATCCCAAAGTAAAACTCTGAGTGATGATGAAGTAGCACAGACAGGCCACGTTTATGTGACTGAATAGTTTTCTAAAAGTGCTAATTCCTGCCGTTTCAGGCCAAAAGGACATATACTGATACTGATTATCTGATCCTTAGTTAATTGGTTTGTATTTGGTAGTTTATCAAGCATTTATCAGTCAAAGCTACTATGACAATTCGCTGCTTCTGCTAATATTACTTAAAGGCAAGTCGAATATAGTTGGTTTTCTGGGCTTCTGGTCAAAGAACACAAGACATTTGATGACATTTCTGTGGGATCTAGGAAATTGTGGTTGGCGTTTTTCACTGTTTTGTGATGTTTCAATGGCCATTAATCAAGTAAAGGTTCACTGAGGAGTTTCTGTCCTGCTATTGATCAATATTTATCCTGTTTTGTTTGTATGGTGCTGGAAAGAGAAGAAGAGGAAGAGGAGGAGGAGGAGGGACTGATGGACAGGTGGACATTTTTTTAACGGTGCAGTGGGATGGTGTTTCAGTGTGGGGTCTGGGTCAGGAGGTGGTTTTCTGTGTGTCCAGCAGGAGGAGCTGTGGGACTTCAGCTGAGTCACAGCTGTTTACACATGAGCAGGAGGAGGAGGAGGAGGAGGAAGGTTACCTGGACCACATCAGCTACAGACAGGAAATCAGTTCCTGGGAAGATGCTCTCCTCATCCTCCTCTTCCTCGCTCTTCATCTCGATGACAGTGTTTGGTGGAGGAAGGGGAGGAGGAGTAGTAGCCTTATCTGCATCTGGCCACTGCTCCACCTGTCAACACAACACCACTTGTCAGTGACCTCTGACCTGCTGGTCTCTGTGCAACTGGAAGTAAAACAAACACCATCTGATCCTGTTTTAATGGGGGTGGGGGGGTGTCACCCCCCCTTCTCAGACTCACCTGTGGCCATCGCTCAGGTGCGCCATCGACCACATTTACCACACCAGATCTGGAAGGAGGCTTTGGTGATGATGTCACTTCCTGCTGACACTCGGTGACATGCGTGATGGAAGAGTCCATCCTGCGACGACCTAAGGGGTGAACAGTGGCTTAAATTTATTTCTATTTTTTGTTTTTCTAATTTTTTTTTTTTTTTTTTAATATCACCAACTTCTTAATTTAAAAATGTTACTATTTTTTTCCTAAGGGCCTTTTTCATAGTTTGATTCAACTTTATTTCTTTTTAATTGTCTTTTATTTTGTAGGTTAGATTTTTTTTGGTTTTATTACTTTACACCATTTGAAATTTTTTAATTAAATAAATTTTTCTCTCTTACTTTTTACCACAATTTATTTTTTTCTACATTTTGTTTATTTTCACAAAACATAAGTTACCTCTAGTTAACCATTGTTCATTATTATTAGTTTTTTTCTTTTACCATTTTTTAATGGACTTTTATTTTAAAAATAATCCCCTAAAACAGCAGCAGCCTTGCCCATAGCAGTTTAAACTAAAGAATTCATATTTTTATGTAAAAATATAATTAAAGTTGCTCCATGATTCCACATTTTACTTTAATATTAAAAATAAAAGACTAAGAAGAGGCTTTTATTATATAATTGTCTGTCTCCACACTGGGATTTCTGGGTAATGCAGTCATTAATATTCAAGCAGTGCTACCTCTTATTGTTCTGGTCTTTGTCTCCCCTCATTTGTCTTAACATCAAAATAACACGTAAATAATTATCTTTAAAAGAGAATAAGTTAACTGACCTAGTGGGATCGCCATGGGGACAGAGTAAGTGTTAGCAATGGGGTTGGCCAAGGTCATATGGGAGGAGCTGGAGATAAGGTGATGATGAGGTCGCCCGGATGATGGACCAAGGGGGGGGGGCGAACTGGTCTGAGTCTTACAGGACTTCACCTTCACACCTGAGTGCCAGAGGAAAAGAGGCTTTTAAAATCTTTATTTGACAGTAACAGTGATAGAATCACAGACAGAAGACGTGGAGTCAGTCGGTGAAGCTGCCGGTACCTGGTACATGTACCTGTTCACACACAGATACAACAGGTCGGAAGATGAGGAAAAGTTCTAGTTCAGCTCTGCTGCTGAAATAAGCTCCTGGACAGGTGACACCATTCTCTAACCTTGGCCTAACGCCTGAAAACTGAGCCAGAGTCACCATTGAGCTCTTGGTCACCTCTGTGATCAAGGCCCTCCTTCCCTGAGTGGGGGGGGGGGCTCTAGGAAGAGCCCTGGTTTTTCCACACACGCTGTTCTCACAGTAACCGTCAAGGCAGCAGAATTTTTTGTAGCCTTCCCCAGATCTCTTGATACGATCCTGTCTCTGAGCTCTTCAGCCAGTTCCTTCCAGCCCATGGTTTGCTTTTAGCTCTAATATGTGTCATCAGCTGTGAGACCTCATGTAGACACAGGGGTGTATCTTTCTACATCAGGTCCAATCAGATGAAATAACCACAGCTGGACTCCAATCAAGGTATAGAAACATCTCAGAGATGATCAAGAGGAGGAGGCACCTAAGCTAAACATCAAGTGCCATAGTAAAGCATCTGAGTCCTTTTGTTATAGTAATATTTTTTTTTCCTTTTTAACAAGTTTGAAAACATTCTAAAATTCTGTTTTCACTTCTTTTAGTCTAAATTGAACAGGGCTGCAACATAATGTGAAAAAAGTGATCACCCACCCCCCCCCCCCCCAAGTTTCATATGAGAGCCAGGACAATGCAGCTGGTACACACGCACACACAGATATGGACACACACACACATATGCACACACACAAATACGTATATATATATATATATATATACTCCTATATATATATATTCTGCTCTGTGTTGTTTAATTAAATAAACCTGAAACAAACCTCTGACACTCTCCACCAGGCGGGGGCGCGGCTTCCTGCCGAGCGGTGACACAGGTGAGCTGAAGCGAAGGTACGGACTCTTCTTCAGGGTTCGTCTCAGACCTTCGTGGGGAGCTCTGCCGTACAGACGTGCCAAGTACAGCTCCCCCTCCACCTGATCGCTGTCTTTCAGCGCACCTGGGACTCTGCCAGGCTCCACTCCTGGCCGGTCAATCAGAGTCTTGACCGCTCCATGTCTAGCTCTCCATCCTTGGCCTCCTCTCCCCGCCGCCGGCTTACTTCCTGCCAGTCTGAGCACACTCACCGCCCGCCCCCCCTCTGAGTGTGCAGAGCTCCCAGCAGCCCTTAGCTGTGACATCACAGGGGCATTATCCAAGGATGTCTCAGCCTGAGGACGAGAAGATGATGACGTTAGCGTTTTTGCTAGTTTGAGACCATCTCCTCTCAAAATGTCTTTCTTTGAAGAACACAGCTTTGTCGAACGATACCTGTAATTCTCTGGATAAAGTGCTAATCCAGGCGTCCACAGTCTTCCTGACTCGAACCTCCTCGGTCCAGACTCTGCAGAGGACGGGAGACAACAGTGAATCAGAGGCCAGCCCAGCAGGCGCCCACACACAGAGGCGGAATCGGTTTCAATGATTAGGTGATCAGAATAAACAAATTGGTGGTAGAGGAAGGCAATCAGAGGCTCCTCCTACTAACAGCTGTCAACCAAATTGATGTTTGGGTTCAGCTTCACCTCCACTGATGGCTGGACGCTCTGAGGATGGCTGTCAATAAACACGCACATGCACACGTACACACGCACACACGCACACACGCACACACACACACACACAGCTTGACCTAAACCTAAACCTGAGTCTAACATGAACCCTAAAACCAGGTCTGACCCCTAAAACCAGGTCTGAACCCTCAAACAGACTCTGAAGGTCTGAGGACCAGGACAAAATGTCTGTTGGTCTTCATTAGCTACCTGTTATCAGCCAGAGCCTCCAGTTGGCAGTGTAGGACCTCCCCGGTCTTGGCTCTCAGCAGAGCCTCCAGGTTCTCCTCCAGAACCTTCTTCTGTCTCTGAACCTGGCGGAGAACCTGACCCGCCTCCTCCAACATGGATGGAACTTCAGGCCTCCTCTGGACCAGCACAGAAGGGAAATGGGACTGGGTCTGATTTTGTTGAGGCTGGATTTGTTGGAAAAGGCTTTGATGGGACTGGAATTTTTGGGATTGGGATTGGTTTTGTTGGGTCTGGGATTGTTGGGGCTGGAAGTGGTTTTGCTGGGACCGGAAATTGGTTGGTTGAGACTGATTCGGATGGGACTGAGGTTGTTGGGACTGGAGGTGGTTTTGTTGAGTCTGAAGCAGGTTATGCTGGGACTTGTGTCGGTCTGGCGGAGGCCTGGTAGTTTTCAGGGAGTCTTCTGGCTGCTAGATCAAAAAAAGTCATTCAGACTTAGTAAAAACAAACAAACAAACAAATTAAAGCAAAAGCTGAGTAAAGACGTCAGGCCTCTGTGTCCTTGATTCCCTGAGTTGAGTCTCCCAGGTCAACCTGTCTCTCAGGCTTCAGAAAAAAAACCCCAAAACAAAATCTGTTTTTGAAGTCCAGATTTCTGGTGCTACGTTCTCCTGTTCTCTGTATCCTGGTCCTGGTTCTAATGTGTCTCACCGTCAGCAGCGTCTTCATCTCAGTCTTCAGACGTCCCATCTCCTTCAGCACTTCGTTGGCTCTCCTCGCTGCTGCCTGGCTCTGATTGGCTGAAGACCGCAGGTGGGCTCCTCTGGGTGTCTGGGTTGCCGTAGAAACGCTGGGAGCACCTCGGAGACAGCAGTAACCTCTAAATAGAAAAAAGGAGGCCAACAGAAAACAGTAGAGTTAAAAGAGGATGCAAATGTGTACTCCTGTACTTCATGTACCTCATACACTTCATGTGACGGTATGATGGTATAATTCAATGGTAAGATATAAGAATTACTACTAGACTTTAAATATTTCTCTTACTCTTTTCCTATAATTATTCATTGTTTTCTATTAGCTTAATTGATCTCGGTGTTATAATTTACTTGTGGGGGGTCAATATGTGTGTGGGTCCAGTGTTTTTTTTTTTTGGGGGGGCAAAAATATGGAAAACATACGCTGTACTATGGATGCGGTTACTGAGTCCTTGAATTATGTTTCCAGTAAAAATACAAGATATTGTATTAAGGTATTAGAAAATAAGGCTAAAAAAGGAAAGAACCAACAAAGTCATTCCAACACCTTAAAGGGAATGAATGTCAGAAGAGACATTGGTTGTTTGACATAATTTAAGATGTAAATATCATTGGATTTAAAAGTAGTTTATGAAGACAGATTTATATCTCCATGTTCTATAAAAGCAGGAGGAGCAGACCTGAGCCATCTTAGACCTAAATCTATAAACAGTTAAGTTTGCTTCACCCAGCCTCTCTGAGTGATTATGAAATAACAGGCATTTTCCGACGTGACTCTGGGGTCAAGCCTGAGAGGAACGCTCATTGGATCAGGCCTGAGGGGCAGAATTCACCCCCTAGATCTCAATGACCGGGTCGGAGTCCCCCCTCCGCCTGGGTTGTGACCCACGCACCGCTTAAGTGTCCTGTATTGTCTCTTTGTCCTTGTGTGACCCATCAATTTATCAGAACAGTCCAGATTTCAGGAGGGGGCCAGACCACCGCCTCGATGGACACCCCATTGGGAGCTGGATGGACTCCTTTTCTTTTTCAAAAATCAGCAAAATATAGGATTTTTTCTGGGTGGGGTGATGCTGGTGCTGTGTGTGTGCTTTTGTGGGGGGGGGGGGTGGATTAGCTTGAATGTTACACAGTGACTAGGAGATGACACACCAGGGCTGAGCGTGAGCTGCCAAATGTGACAGTGTGAGTGTATTTATTTCTGTTTGGCTGATTAATCATCGTCACTAATCACACACATACACACATGTCCTCTGATTGACTCTAGAGGCAGCAGACTGAAGAAAAACAGCAAATGCCAGGCACTGACAATAATGATGTGTGTATGTGTGTGAGTGTGTGTGTGTGTGTGTGTGTGTGATGGGTGGGGATAAAATGGCTGCCACCACCTCGAAAAACACTCCCACAACTACTGCTGCTAGTCTGCTGCTGTTGCTAGGCAACACCTCAGTGGTTTCCCATGGCAACAGTGAGCAGGGATGCTGCTAAAGGAAAAGAGAACTTCCATTCATAAAGAGGAGGGGGAGGAGGAGATGAAGGAGGCCTTGTTTCGTTTCCTCTCCTCCCCTCCACGGTCCTCTCTCCTTCACTCCCCTCTACCCCCCCTAGACATTTACGTGACACCAATAATTCACAAGCTCTGTAGTACTGTGTGGAGTTGAATACTGATGTAGTCAGTGTCAACCTTTTGTTTCATTTTGTCCTTGTGCTTTCCCATCCCCTCCCTTTCTCTCTCTCTCTCTCCCTCTCTGGTAAAATAGAGGATTTACAACTAAATCAATGCTCAATGTTCAGTCAAGTGGTCTCCTGTCGAAACGGGTCCACATGGGCTAAATGTGGATCCAAGAGAGAGTAACCATATACTTACCAAATGTGAGTGAGTAAACAAGTTAAATTAGATCTAAAAGGCTAAAATAGGCTCGCATAGGCTGAATGTGGAACCATGTGGGCTAAACATGGGTCCACATGGACTAAATCAAGAAACATTTGGGGTCCATTTGGGTTAAATGTGGTCCTATAAGACCTGATTATTAAATTTGGACCCAAATGTGCTAAATTAAGCCCAATATTGGCTTATTGTGGACCACATGTGGAACCATGATGGCAAAATGTTACAGGATCATCATGGACCTATGTAGGCTACATGTGGACTATACTGGGAAGCGAATACACATGAGTGCAGTCTGAACACTGCAGCAGGAAGGGGATTCTGCAGGCTGGGGTTGGGGGTGGGGGTCGGTGGGGGCACATACCAGTCGACTTCTCATTTTTCAGCCAAGGAGGGAGAAAGAAAAAAACAGAAATGTGGGCGATACAGAGAGAGAGAGAGAGTGGGAGAGGGGGGGGGGCATCATATTGAGACACTCGAGAATGGGGGAGGGGAGGGAGGGAGCAGCAGGGGACGCTGGGAGATAGTGCTTACCTCATCGTCTAGAAATGAAGCTGACGCTGCGAGATGATGATGGAGGGGGAACCACACACACACATAAACTAAACACCCGCCAACATCTACACACCAGACTTTTGACCCCTCACCTCATCACTGGTTACCTGCAGGGTTAATAGCCTCCACTCAGCTTCAGATTCAAATAGTCTTTCTTGCCACAAATGCTAAAGTTAAATTACTGAATTAACTGGTTTCACTTTGAGGGGGAGATTTTCTACACAATGGTTTCAGCCCAGTGTCTACACACACACACACACACACACACACACACACACACACAAACACACCTCTTCTCTCTCTGTGTTACATTGGCACAGTCCTGAATAAATGACATTTTCACCACACACTGGTAACCATGGCAACAACTGCATCCCGCACGGCAACACAGGAGGAGGAGAAGGGAAGCTGACAGCAGTAATGTATAGACGACAGGTGAAAGGGAGGCCACATTGAGACAACAGGAAGATTTCTGTGCAGACTGATAACTAATAACAAATAACCATCTGATGATATTTATCTCTAAAGCTCTGCTGTTGAAAACCTGGAACACCACCACAGAACAAGTAGTTATGCCTCAGATGTTCCATATGAATGCACCGATCCTGACAGATTCGGTTCCAGGGGCTTAACACCCTCTCTGGCCCTCTATCATCTCCACTACAAGGTTCCACAGCGGAGCAATGAGTAGAGGAAGCAGAACCTGGATGTTGGGCTTTCACCTCAGATCCTGTGACAGTCGCTGCTTGTTTATTGATATAAGCTTAACGGCTCGAGTCAACTGTTAGCGGATGATTCTTATCCTCACAGAGCCGTCGAGGGGTAATAATGTTCCCATCAGCCGGTGGTCTGTGTCTACAATACACTGTAACTACAGACAAAACCAACAAGGGTCATCTAAAGGTCTCGCTGGAGAAGGTGGGCTGTCTTTATTTTATTTAGTCAGTCGGTTATTTTAGGGCCTTTTTCGTGACATTGTTGCTTTTATCTTCCAGAGGACAGAAAAATGTGGCAAGAGCGAAAAGGGCCGATGACATAAATAACCTTCATTTAATCAGGTAACCTACCTGAGAAAGAAAATCAAACCAAGTCAAACATGACCAGAGATTATAAAAAGCACAAGCGTCACAGACAACACTACATGGGTTTGAGTTAAAAGTTTAAAAAGTTCCAGTTGGATGAGACACTTAAGTATTTCTGTGTGTAAAGTTGCAAAACAGCAGATGGTCGTCAGTCCAAATTCAGTATTTACCTGAGGGGTTTCTGGAGCTGAACTGACCAGAGATCAGCTCTGGTCAGTCGTTTTTTGTTTTTTTATTAAATTAAAATAAAGCTAATGCAGCGTTCCAGATAAAAATGACAGCCGGTTCTTCTCTCTCATGAAGAGCTCCGCGGGGAGTTGGATATTTATCTCCTGCAGGGAAACAGAAGCTCCATGATGAACTGCATCAGGCAGTTTTTAGCTGTAGCGAGTGGCGAGAGAATAAAAGATCCTCACAGACGGAACTGATCAGACGGTAATGACACAATTTAACACAGCTTAAAGAAACAGGCTGTGTAGGAGTCAGCTGCTTCCCCACCTATGTCCAGTGGTCTATAGGACTGGACGGTTTCTGTTCATGTCACAGGGTTCGTGTCTTACACTGCAACAGAAACACAGCTCTGGGCTGCAACTAAAAATCATTGTCATTATCTATCAATATGATTCTTTTCATTGATCAATTATTGGTCTCTATAATAAATCCCAAAAATGTATAAAATGGTGTAAAATGTGTGTTAGATCCCATGACGCCTTCAAACGTCTTGTTTTGTGTAGGCAGTGTGTGTCAGAATTTACCGCCACACAAGACTGACACCAGAGGAAGACTAAAACAAATAATCAATGATCAAATGTTACAGAGTCGTCAGTTCAACGTCAGTTCACCGATCGATCGATCAATGAGGGGACTCGGCTCCACTGCAGTGGATGAAAAAACTCCACTCACATCATTTTACCAGGCTCCTCACTGCAGAGCAGAAGCTGCCACTCCCAGTGACACACACACACACACACACACACACACACAGAGTCAGACACAGACACACACACAGAGTTAGACTGACAGACAGACACACACACACACACTCACAGAGTCAGACACACACACACAGAGTTAGACAGACAGACACACACACACACTCAGAGTCAGAGAGACAGACAGACACACTCACTCACACAGACAGACACACACAGAGTCAGACAGACAGACACACACACATACAGTCAGACAGACAGACAGACAGACACACACAGACAGTCAGACAGACGGAATGACAGACAGACAGACACACAGAGTCAGACAGACACACAGAGTCAGACAGACACACGCACACACACCCACCCACACACACACACACACAGACAGACACACAGACAGACACAGTGAAGACTCCAGGGTGGTTTCCTGTTTGAAATTCTAAGGAGTCATCTCATAGACTTCACTGTGTGTGTATTAGCATGCACACAGTGAAGCTCTGCACTGAGCCAAGGGCACCTTAACCATCACTGCCCCCCCACACCACATGCACACACACACTTGTGCTGCCTTCGTTTTAGAGACACTCATTAACATAGAGCATTCCTCGGTCCCACAACTTAAACCTAGACCGAGACCGAGACCTAGACCGGGTTCTAATCTGAAACCTAAAGCCAGGTCTAAACCCTCACCCCCCGTGGGGACCTCCATCTGTCCCAATGTGTTAGTGTGATATTAGGTTAAAATCCTCACTGGGATATTAGAACATGTAAACACACACACAAACACACACACACAGTGTCCAGGTGTGTGTTGTTGCTCAATGAGAAAAATCTGCAATGCAGCAAGAAACCAGAACTACAGAGAGTCATTACTAGTACTACTGCTCCTGCTGGTACTGCAGTTACTGCTACTAGTACTACTCTCAGTAGTACTAGTAGCAGTACCAGTACTCTTGATACTACTACAGCTACTCCTAGCACTCATACTAATCTTACTACTACTACTGCTACTACTACTATTACCACCACCACCAATACTAAAGCCACTACTATTATTACTACTCCTACTACTACTACTACTACTACTACTACTGCAAAACCAATACTAGCACTTCTTTTGCAAACACTACTAGTGGTAAGTGTATTGCTACGACTGCAAATTCTAAGTATAACTGCAACGGTAAAACGCTACTATAGTATTAGGAGTAGTAGTAGCTAGTATATCGCTGCATATTCTACTGGTTCTACTCCCTCTCGTTGTAACTGTACAGGCAGTTTTACCTCTACCATCAGTGTATGAAACCTGCTCCTGCTGGTACCAGAGTTACTGCTGCAGCCCTGTGCTGTATGTGTACTGTACTGCAGATACACTACAACAGAAGTACACAGTACACTGTGTGAGTGCTTCCGAGCTGTGCTGATGTTCAGTCTGCAGATATTTGGGGAGTCAAACTGTTTCCTGTTGCATTTAACAGAGAATTGAGACCTGGTTTGGATTAATCACTGTAAAATGAAAATGTGCACACACTCACTTCACCTCTGTTGGTTTCTAATTGGTCGATAAATCAGTTTGAGCCTGTTAACAAGATATTATTGTATGTGTGTGTTTTTTGCTGCAGTGAATGTGAAGCAGCTCTGCAGACAAAGACTCAACACTGCGGTGTGTGTGTATGTGTGTGCACATGCTACATTATTCTCCATCCACCCATCCTGCCTGCAGCTAAGGTTTCCATAGCAACCACCAGCCAATAACAGGCCTGCTGCTGCCTCCCCTGCTGAGGAGCTCCATCCGACTCCTCGGTCACACTGACTGCCTCTGACTCCCAAACCAGCAGCAGTAACACGTCACCCCCCCAGACCAGAGCTCTTCAGCCTCACATACCAGCCACAGATACAATATGACATAAATCTGTAGATGTGGGGAGCTACATTAGCACTGCTGCTGCTGCTACTACTACTACATATCCAAATTTATGTCTTCGGTCTAATGATGACAGCCCTCAGCTCATCTCATGCAGAGAACATGACAGTACAGTCATGGTGGTGCACTTAGTAAAAATTGTCATAAAGTCTCAGACAAAAGCAACCTCTCTAAAATGAGTGAGTATCAAATATAGAAATAACAATCAGATATATATCATCATATGATATGGTTCCTCTGGTTAACAACAACACTGCTCACAATCACTGATTCATCCACTTTCCAGTGTTTTACCATTAAACTCCGGGTAATAAAACGCGTTTGCAGCAGATGTTTCACTAAGAGAAACTTCCAGAAACAAACTGTCCATCCATCCATCCATAATTCTAACATCCATCAATCCATCATCCATCCATCCATCAGTACATCAATTGGTCCATCCATCTATACCAGACTACAATCAGAATCAAAGTAATTGTACATTTTGAGCTGCTTCAAGATTTTAAATGTAAAATATCTAAGCAGGACATTTCGAGTTTCATTGCTGGTAACATAACAGCAACAGAAGAAAACCGCTAAGATGATGTGAAAGGAAATATATAGTCAGTGAAAACTGTGCTGTTTCACCGTATGACATGACTCTGGTGTACTGACGGACTATTGTTGTGGAAACCAGGTAAACATGGGGAAGTGTTGAGCTTCTGTCAACAGAAAATTATATCCCGAGCAGATCGGAGAAGAATCTTGCTAAATTATCATGGAGAATAAATTAGAAAAAAAGAAAGAAAAAAAGGCCTGTTTCTTGGTTCTTTATGCGGGTGCAGCAGTTAAAAGTCACACAACTATTTAGAGTCTACTGTGTATGTGTATGTTGTTGTTGCTGCCTCTCAATGAAGCTTTCTGATGTTTACACAAATTTAAATATTCAAAATACAGACTCAAATGTTTCATAGAAATATTCTACATGTCTGCTGCATCGTTTTACCAGATGCAGCACAGCCAGGCAGGTCTTTGGAAACTTCTCCAAAGTTCTCTGTTCAAAGAGAAATTTCAAAAGAAAGTTCAGTTCCATTCTTTGGTAAGAAAGAAAAGTCACATTTCACTGAAAAGGTTCATACCAATGAAATTTATTACAACTGACTCAGCTCCAAGGCACGTTACAAGATCAAATGTGTTTATCATTTTTATCATCTGTCACAACAGGAAGAAAATACAAAAAAGGTGGGGGATGGGTGCAATGTGTTATTGTGGTGCTGTTGACTGAATAAAAGCTTAAATCTAAAACAGAAAAACAGAGCGCTTGAAGAAAAGAGGATTTATTTCAGTTTAAAAAATTGTAAAAAAAATGAAAAGGTTTAATTTTAATTTTTAAAATGAATAAAGTACCTTGAATAATTTAATACTCCTATATAAAATAAAAACTTAATTTTGCAGACATGTGATTTTATAATGAGGTGATGAAGAGGTCTGTGTTACTGTGACTGAGAGCTGTCTCACTCTCTGAACCTGTCTGTCTAAACACAACATCACACACCATTACTGTTCACACCTCCGTCACCTCCACAACAACAAGAACACTCTGACTCTTTTTCTTTTTAGAAGACTTTTTCTGAAACATCCACGTTTAGAATATTTATATGTTTCACTCAGTGTCTCTGAAAAACCTCCATCCTGTAACAAGTCCTTTACTGCAGCTGCTCGGCCTGAAAAACTTCTTTTCCTCATTGACATCTGTCAGTGGAGAGATGGCAGCACTCTTAAGATATCCTTGTATGCCGACGATCTTCTGTCGTACATTTTAGATAATGACAAGTCCATCTCTAAACTTCTGGCTAATTTTCGGGCTATGAGCTGAACCTGACAGACTGCTGCTCTTAAACAGATGATCGTAGATATTAATTTAATCCAGTTTTCATTCAAAGTGGAGCCAATATGCTTCACCTGCATTGTCTGAAACATTATTTAAAACTTTTAAATGATTGGCTCCAGTTTTTATTTTCAAGCTATTTTCATCTTCTTACCAAAGTCTTGTATAATTAGTTCATTTTGAATTAGTTCAAAATATCTGTCAGTGGGTGAAAAAACTGGACTTTACTACATCAAAAACAAGGTGATTAATCAAATTGATGATAACCTTGTATATAAATTAATCATTTTCTGGATTACTTCTCTGTTAAGCGTATTTCATCTCATTTTCTACTGAAGGTCTTTATCGATTTGCGCTGCTAAAACAATCTGAAACAGGGCTGTGACTAATGATCTTTCTATTTATCTAATATTATCATCTCAATTGATCTTTTAGTCTTATAAAATGTCAGAAAATAGTGACAAATGTTTTTCCGAGTCCAAGGTGATGTCTTCAAATTTCTTCCTTTGCTTGACCAACAATTAAAACATTTATCTTCACAAAAGATGCAGAAAATAGGCAAATATTCTCACGTGGAACACGAACAGACATTGGAACCAGTTCATTTTTCTGCATATCTGCTCCAAATTCATTTAGACTCTTGAAGAGCCGCAGCATCATCTGATGTCTCATGGATGTGAAAACTGAACATTACATCGCTGTGACTGATCCAAACACTGACAAATTTTAGAACAATGAATCACTTTCTGGTCATGCCCTCAGTTAAAATTGTGTCATTTCATCATTAACTGAATTGGTTTGCATTTTTGGACTTTCTAAAAAATTTTCTAAAAAGTCTAAAACGTTCATTTTTCCTGCTGATTCCAGTATTTCTAGGCCATGATTCAGTGGTTTCTTAACAGTTTTATTCTTTGCTGGATGGAGAGGGCTTCATCGGGATATAAAAAAGTAAAACATTAGTCTGTGGTTTCCTAATAATTCCAAGGTTTCCTGCAAAGAACTACTGATAAACTTGGAGTGATTTGTTGGGAAAACAGAGATAGTGTTTTGAGACGGTTATTAGAATTTAGCTAAGTTTATGGACAGGTGTTGATATTTAGGGAAATTTAATTGAACAAACTGCCCCATTTGAGTAAAACTGTAGAAAATATAAAGCTAACTGTGAATGATTAAGTGTTATTTTGGACACTTTGGATTCATTAAAAAACATAATCAGCCGTATTTTAATAACTAGTTTCCTCCTATCTCTCATCTGCTGCTACAGATGTACTGAAGTGTTGTCAATGAAGCTAAACCCTCTCACTGGATAAGCTTTGTATTACCAGAGATTTGTAATCATTAGCATTCAGACAGTCTCCTCATCCATGTATAGGGAAGGTCTAGATTATAATATACTATGAAAAACACTTAGGGACATAAGCAGCTTACTCTTTGGTAATAATTCTTTTTTTTATTTAGTCAATTTATCTGTGCACTGAGCCTGAGGAAATTTAAACTAAACTGAATTTAAAGCCTTAGTTTTCTTCCCAGACTCATGAACCAGCTGCTGGGACAGTATTTTAAGAACGAGCAGAGGTAAAACAGGAAGAGGAACCGTCATACACGCCACAGGTGTCCGAACTGTTAAAAATTAGACCAGTATTTGGGATTTATCAGAGACAGAACCAGGAATGTAACAGAGGTAGATAAACCTCGAATACCAGAGTCCATACTGATAAAGTATGATACAACCCACAGAGAACAATTTGGTAATGTGATCTGAAAAGGTCGGACATGACGAGTGCTCTGCTGGAGAAGCATTTACACTTTACGAGGATAGAAAGAACAGCCTGTGAGAAAATTATGCCTGATTCTAAGATAAATTCAGCCCTAAATTCATGAGTACTGGAGTGACTAAGGTGAGACCACACCTGGTGCACCGGCAGACAACAGTTCCACACCTGGGGTATCAACATGTCCTAGTGGCTGAGGCGCATTCCTTTGTTTGTTTGTTTCTCTGGCCTTCTTCACATGTGTTGATTATAGTGTTGACAGCAAGGAGACCTTTGTACCATGCCTTTTCTTTTTTTTTTTTGGCTTCGTCTTCGTCCCCTCATCTCCTGTCTGTGTCTACGCTGTCTTCGGTGATGAATATTTCCTGGAAACCGATCACTTGGAAACAATTAGTTGATTGATTAGTCTGTCGGGAGAAAATTATTAGTCAACCATTTTGATGGTTCAATGAAAAATACCAGAGGTCCCTATGCTTGGTGTCCGTCTGTTTTCTGTCACAGAAACTGAGTCTCTTGATGTTTTGACTGCTGCTTGAAAAAGAAACATTTGAAGACAGCACCTTGAACTTTTATCCAATTTTTGATATTTTACAGACTACAAGATTCACTGATTATTCAAATAAAATGGAAGAGGAGGCAGTTTATTGCTACAAAATCAGGTTTGTACGCAACTAAGAGTCAGGTCATCGCAGAAACTTATTCATGAAAAAGAAGAATTTCATCTGCCCAGAGCTCGTCACATTTTACAGTACTGCTGTACCCATCTACTGAGAGTTGACCACCAATTGAAGTTACTTACCTCGTCCATAATCATCTTTAGATTACCTGTTTTTAAGGATTCTGATGTCTAATAAATCAGCAGCACTGTTTCGCTTCTTTCTAAGACCGATTAAAATCCTTCCCTCGGCATCCAGACATTTTTGGTTGAAGAAATTTTAAAAAAGAAACATACCAGCAACAACTTGATTAAGTAATCGGGTGAAAATTTCTCTCCCCTGACAGACAAAGAGAAGGAAGGTTCAAGGCTCAGCAGCAGACTGACTGGGGTTCTCATGAATGTTTTGGGGGGGGGGGTTTGTTTTGTTTTTTTGCAGTGAAAGCAGAGAGGAAGAGTTTAAGGTCTCTCCTCCTCATCCTCCTCAGGGGTCCCTCTCCTTCTTTACCTTCACATCTCCGGCCAGGATGGTGGCTATCTCCCCCTGCATGAAGGCCCAGGGCACGTTGGAGCCGACCAGCGGGCACTTCTCCCCGCTGGGGCAGTACACCTCCCCGGAGGCTCCCTGGGCCTTGATGCTCTCTCTGGAGCAGGGGAAGCAGAACTTGTGGTTGGGGACGGAGGGACACTGCACGAAATGCGTGTCCTCTAACCGTTCGTGGCAGATCGTGCAGCACAGAGGCCCGCTGTTCGCCATGGGGGAGTCGGGCACGTTTTGCGCGTGCCCCTGGTCCATACCGCCTGTGGACTGAGAGGGCGCGGGCAGCCCCAGGTCTCCGTTGCGGGACGAGAGGCGCCGCTGCCCGGAGACGGAGGCGGGGGATACCGGGCTGCTGCTGTTGTGTCTGGAGGAGGAGGTGGTGGAGTGAACCGAGTCTCTGTCCTTGTTGGGGGACTGCGCGTTCCCGAGTGTGTCCGCGACCGACATGAGCGCGGCCATCGGGGACTGTCCGTTCTGCGGAGGAGCGGCGGGCTCCGGGGGTGTGGCGCGGCCGGAGGGGAGGCCGGGGTGCCCGGCGCCGAGAGGAGGAGGGGGCCCGGCGAAGGAACCCGCAGCCATGGAGAGTTTGAGGGCCTCGGTCTGGCTGTTGATCCATTGCTGCCTCTGCTGTTCCTCCGTCAGCTTCAGGCCGCCCTCCGCCGAGTCCGGCTCCGGCGAGGCTTTCCGCTTCCGAACAGCGGCCCTGGAGCCGCTGTTCCCGCTGCCCGAAGCCAAGGCTCGGCCGGGGAGCACCAGCGAGGTGGGGAGGAGCGGGTAGCTGCCGTCGACGTGGGGCTGCGGCAACATGTCCCCCCCCAAACCCTCCTTAAAAAACCGCAGGGACTCCGGTAATAAATCCCCGAGCAGGCGCCAGTCCCCGGAGCCGTGCTTCTTCTCGTACTCCAGGTATTTGAACCCGGAGGACAAACCGCGGCCGAAGTCCTTCATACAGTCCTGGTACATCTGCTTGGCCACCCCCGAGGCGCTGGAGAATACGTTCCCGGAGCCGCTCGGGTACTCGATGAAGATCTTGAGCTCGTAGTCCATACCGGGTTTGGACACGGCGTCGAAGGCGAACACCCTGCCGACCAGCCCGTGGTCTTTCTTGAAGCGGACGTCGAACGGGGTGCAGCCGGACAGGGCGACCAGCGTGTCCCGCACCATCTTCGGCTTGCTCGCCCACTCCTCCTGTCGGTTCCGGAGGCTCTCGCTCAACTCGGCCAGAGCCTCCGCGTTCCGCTGCTTCTCCTTCAGCTCCCGCTCCTGGTCGGTGCTGGAGACCGAGGCGGGTCGCTTCCCTCCCGGGTCAGACAGCCCCACCTGTCCGGGCAGGGAGACACCGACCATCGTCCCCTGCGGCGCGGCTCTGCTCGCCATGCCGTGCGGGGCCGGTCCGTTCAGCAGGGTCTGAGGCAGCAGGTTCGGTGGCACATTCATCTGCCCCGGTGCCGACACAAGGCCCCCGTGGCTCCTGCTCCGCGAGTTCGGGCTCTGTCGGTTCAGCTCGGGCGGTCCGTCGTCCGGCTTGAATCCGTTCGGTCCTCCGAGTCCGTTGGGCAGCCTGCCGCCACCGCTGCCGCCGCTGCCGTGTCCGCTGTACTCAAACCGAGCCCGGCTCTCCGCACCGAGCGAGTACCGGTCCAAACCAGACTGCTGGGACTTCCCCTGTCCGTCCGCCTGATGGTGGTGGTGGTGGTTGAGCTGCCCCACCGCTTCCTTCCCGGTGAGTAGTACCGCCTGGCTCTTCGCCACGGCGGGCTGCGGCGGCGGCGGCGGAGGCGGTCCGCCGGCGGGGGATCTGCCCTCCTGGAATCCGTGCGCCCGCTTCAGGTGCCGGGCTGTCTCGATGACGAACTCGATCCGGTCCGCGCCCTCGTAGTTGACGCAACCGCGGCACACGGGCTCGGTGAAGTCCCAGATCATGGCCCAAGGCATGCGGGGCAGGTCGCACAGATAACATGACTGTCTGCGGGACGAGGAGACCTGCGGGGAGGACATCTTCCCTGTGCCCGTCTCCCTCCCTGCCTCCTCCGCGGAGCCGCTTAAACCAGCTCGGTTCTTCCCGTGGAACCAGAGAACCAGACCCAGAGAGGAAGAGGACGGACGGACCGACGGACTGCAGTGACTCCTCTTCTCTTCTCTCCCCCCTGCTTATTGTTCCTGCTCCTCCTGCACTGCTGCTGCTGCTGGAGCTCGGTGTTGTGCTGCAGAGATGGAGGAGGAGGGGGAGGAGGAGGGAGGGGGTGGTGGTCTGCGTTTTTTCCCTGCATGCCTCACTCCCAAAGCTCCCAGAGCAGCTAAGGAATTTGCGTGCCCCCCCCCCCCAGGAATGCCACCTGGTAGAGTAAGTGACGTCACTGCCCCTCCCTCCTGCTGCTGCTCCTCTGAGACAGAAATGACATGATGCCACTTGTTGCCCCCCTTCCTCCATCCCCATCCTCCATCTGTGCCCCCCCCCAGTCTGAATGAGGAGCAGAAGAAAAACAGGCTGCAGCAGCTCCTGGACTCTCAAAGTCACATGACCCCTGCAGGTAACAGGGCGGTGAACAATGAGCCGAGGAGAAAAAAACAGAATAAAACTCCAGACCTGATCCATTTCAGCTCTGAGATGACGACTGGGGTGGGGGGTGGGGTGAAATCAGTTCCTCTCAGGCTCCCTGAGGAAGATTTCCAATCCAGCATGTCGTAAATATGAGAAAGAAACACCGACCAAAACCCCAAAATGTCTGAAGCTGCTCAAAAAAACAAAGACGAACCTGAACCAAGGGGAATCTGGGCTGTGGAGACCTTTAAATTTAAAATTTAAAAATATGTTTAATGCCACATGGGATCCAGTTTAATTCCCAGCCCGTGGTCACAGCAGCCAAATAATAAAAGGACGCCAGAGAACCGTCATCGACCTGAGACTACAGCACATCCTCTGAATAGCTCTGGGCCAGATTTTACAGTAGGTCCTAGTGACAACACTGAGTAAATTCACACGACCTGGGCCAGATTAGCTGCAGACACTCCCCCCCGTTAGTTTAGAGCTAGAGGTCATCTCCCCACGGACTGACAGTTTATCCCCGGGGGTCATTATGCTCAGGACCCTCTGTGTATTGTTCATGCATCTGTAGGTGTAGGTGTAGAAAGTCTCAAAAAGCAGTGAATTCAGTTTCCACTGAAATAAAAATCCTGTCAGTGGGGCCAATCGTTGGTCTGATTACAGAGAACCAATCAGAACCCACCGTAGTTCACCAGACTCAGGCCTTCTGGTTGTTTACCGGTTTAAATCTAAAGCAGATGAAGGTCCTGTGAAACATCATCAGGTTTGTAAAGTGTATGAGGCCTTAAAAACATACAATTATTCTAATTGATAATATAATTGGAATAGGTGGCTAGAGAAGGCTTCTAGAAGAACAGTGCCCCCCATAAAACATCCCAAACAGTAGAAATGACAGTGTTAGAGAGGAAGATGGTCCTATTTATGTATAAATTCCTGATATATACTCATAGAATCTGGTCACAGGACTAATAGAAGACAAAGACCATAAGGATTTGAATCGATACCTAAGTGAATACCTACTGGGTTTTTTTTTTTGTTTTAAATTAAATGCCACCACCAATAAGCATTGAAATGATTGACTTTAAAAACCATCAGGACGGCAACTATCAGTTTTATTCACTATAAATCAATCTACATATCGATTTCTTGATAAATTGTCATGGTGCTTGAAACATCAGAAAATATTGAAAAATGTCCAATTGCACGTTCTCTGAGTTCAAGGGGACACCACTAAAAACCTCTGCCTCCGTCCACTCAACAAAAACAAATCTTACACGTGAGAACCAAGAACCATCATACGTCGAATCGACCGGTCATTGCAAACTTGAAACCTTCCATCTCCGCCTGGTCCAAACGAATATTTCACTCAGTGGAGAAATCCTGCAGGTCTGGAGGAGGCTGCTAACTAACAACAGGAAGCGGTTTAGTTACAACACGTACACGTTTCCTGACCTCAGACCTGCTTCAGGTGGAATGTAAGTGTAGAAACATGCAGCTGCCTGTTGGCTCAGTCTGTTGCAGAAGGGAAGGAAAACACATCTTGGTCTGTGTTGCTAGGCAGGTTTCACCTGTCTGTTCCTCCCTCCCCCACCCTCCTCTTTCTCTCTCTCTGTGTAGTGAGCCTCGATCATCCAGCTCAGGACTTTTTTTTTCCTGTTCTTTGTGTTTCTGTCCTCAGTGTAGTTTCGGTTTCTGCCATCAGCTAAAATATGTTGAGGGTTTTCGGACGAACACGGGGAGCTGCCACTTAACTGGACACAAAAATGCGATTAGTCAATTGGCAGCTGATCAGATAATTGTGTCAGGTATTTTTGGAGCAAGAAGGCCAAACATCCACTAGTCTCCACCACCTTTGTGGTGCTTTTATGATTCTCTCTTCCATATCCCAGTAAACTGAAACTCTTTGGGTTCTGGACTGTAGCTCGGACAACACAAGACATTTGTCAGTTTATTCCAGTTTTCACCAAAAATCAAATTTAGGACTTTTTAGACTACGTAGAATGCAATTCTGAAAATGTGAAATCAATGTTACCAACCAGCCAACACCAAAACTCCAGGCTGGTTGGCTCAATGCCAGCAGCACATACATATACAGACACACAGACACACAGACACACACGTTTCAGGGTGCCTCTGATGGATATGTCTGTGTTACTGTGGAAACACGCCTGGCAACCACACTGCAAAGAGAAGGGAGGAGGATGAAGCTGCTGAATATACAATGAGCTGCAGCCTTGTTCGCCCCTGACTCTCGCTCTCTCTGAATGATTATGCACACACACACAAACATTCATGTCTTCCATTATTTGTGAGGACACTCAGCTGCTGAGACCAGGACTTGTTGCTTCTGGTCTAGATTTTATTTATTTTGTCTCATAATCAGGAAACAATCATCTCAGATTGTTGTCTGGCTGTTTTCTGTTTGTTCTTAAAGCCGCCAAAACCGCCACATGACACCGTGCTCTAAAGTCTGTATGATAACAGCCAAAACAGTTATGGAGTTATTCAGTGTGAGGAGTCAAGCAACGATTGCTCACATCATCTATAAATTTATATAGATATACAACTATTTTGACAATCAAATGATCGTTTCAGTCACTTGAAAAAAAAATCCTCAGATGTGAGGATGTGATGCTTTGGTTTAAAATGTGACCATGAGCTGGAGCTATGGGATTTTATATGGGATTTTTTTCTTGATGTTGTTGAAAGAAACATTTAAAATGGGAACACAGAGCAAAGAAAAAATCTTCACTGATATATATTAATTGTAATTTACTCCTGTTGTTTTGAGATGTGTCTCAGTAATATGGCCTCATGTCCATATCCTGTAGCAAATTATAAATAAAGTTTGTTATTTAAACAGCTAATTATAAGTTACCTTTGTACGAAAAACTTCAGCCCATACAGACATTTCCATCATGGCGCATTGGACACTTTAGGCAACATATAGTCATGGGTGCAAAGCGATGAGGGGTAGAGGTTGCAAACACTGATCCCATGGAAAACCTTCCCAAACTTCAGGTGCATAAATACATTTTTAAAAAAGAGAGGCGGGATCCAGACAGACCAGAGGATAAATAGACCTGATCCAGGAAGTGTTTGACCAGAACAGACCTAATAGAGGAATACACCATCACCAGCAGCAGGCTGACGATCTCTCAATTAACAAGCAGAAAGCGCAGCAGCGTAATCACATCCTCAGACATGTAAAAGTCATGTAAAAAGTCACCGAAATGGTTCATTATATGTAAATACATATATTTCTCAGCTGTTGGAAACAAAGTGGACTCCTACTGTGAAGCAGCGGCTAAAGAAATTAACCTGTTCCAGGCACCTGTGAATCTATCCGACCTGATAACAGTGCTCGCTTGGACCTGGCCCGACTCTGGTCCCAGGTGGGGAAAACCTCCAGTGGGGGCTTTGACCTTTGCCGTGTCGTTTCTTTGAAGGTGAACCAATGCTGTGTTTGCTGTGACTGTTGGATGGAAATTTGGTGTGTTTTTATGTCTGTTGTTACACAGCAGCTCAGTCTGCAGGATTCATTTTCAGCAGCGCTTTCAGTCCTCGCTTAACAAACCTGTCACGCTCAAACCCACGGAAAGACCCTCCCCGTCCCCCTTCCCCTTCACCTGGTTTGTTCTGGCCGTTGGTCGAGGCCGGGTGTTGCCATGGCGATCGGGCCAGTCTCCACAGTGGCTGCGGCGCTGGAGCTTTGTTGTTGGCTGCTGAGGACGTCTGCTGATGAAGAAAAGAGACAAAGTCGGGGTCAGTCGGTCGGTCTCCACTGAGCTACAGCTCCTACATCAATACACTAACTGCTGTATGCTACATATCTTGGGTACAGGTGGCAATTTGAACTTGACGCTGGTACTGAGGGAAAGGTCAAAGGTCACACAGTCAATACAATACAACTCATCCACCGAGGAGCTCCAATGTTCACGGTCAATGTTCTTAGAAATCTGCCTGAAAACTGACATGTCAGTTTGAATCTAACTGCTGGACAGTCAGAGGAACCAGCGCTCGATTCACATAAACATAGTAACAGGACCGACGCTTCCCACAAAGACTAGCAGCAGGTGATGTTAGATCATCAGGTGTTATAACGGAGACAGATCCTGCAGAAAGATGAAGAGGCGGCGGGACGAGCGAGAGACTTTAACCATTGTCCAATGAAACGTAGAAGCTGCTGTGAACAAATCTGCCAGTGAAAACATTAAAATCTAAAAACATCCATTAAGTAAATTGGCAGCCATGACAATGGTGCCATGATGAACAGAACGAGGTGGTTATAGATCCTGTTTAAGTGAATACATGTAGGTATCACATGTAAACCAGCTCATTCAAAAGAAGCCGCTTTGGTCCTTAAACCACATGAGTGTGTTTTCAGTCCGATCAGGACTCGCTCCACGGCATAAAGTTTGGGGAGGGGGCAATGGCCCTTTCCCTACTTTCAACCCCCCCCACATCCAGCACCCAGACAGACAGTCAGACAGACCTACCAAAGTCTTCAAAACCAGCTCTGTTGTAGTTCCTGCAGCATTGGGAGTCTCCAGGACCTCATTTTGCTATAAAGACACACACACACACACACACACACACACACACACACACACACACACACACACACACACACCCACCCAAAAAAGGGCTGCAGAGCATCTGCCCTGAATTCAGGATCGAAGCTATAAATAGCCTGCTGCTACAAACAGCCAGGTTACCATGGCAGCACTGTCTCCATCCCAGTGGGGCTAAAATGGAAGAAACCCCTGCCTCCAGAAAAATACGCACCAATTCATTATGCTGCATCAGTCCTGGGCTGAGGCGGGGTGTTCCCATGGTAACAGCCTCCATGGTCAGAGGGACGCTGCTGCCACCCGCTGGTTGCAACAATTCATATTAGCCCCGCTCCGATTGGTTCATAATTTAACATGGACTGGTACTGGACCAAAAATGTTCACGAGCACCAGGGGCACCAGGCGTCGTCAAGTATTTCTGTGATTATTCACTCTTTTAACTGGTTAATTGTTTGCTCTATAAAACAGAGACAAAACAACAGTGAAAAATGCCTGTGGCAACGTCCTAGAGCTCAGAGAAGTCTTCACATGCCCCAGCTGCTATAACACACAGTCACAACCCTGAATGTACCATGACACAAGACCAAGAAAAGAAGCAGGTTTCTAATTGGATTTCTTGAGCTTTACTCTGGAGGGACGTCAGAGGTAATGACGTCCTCAGGAAGAGGAAGTGACACTGAATCATATCAACACGTGTTTCATGTCTTTGAGCTCAGGTCTGACTCAACTATGACTCTGAGGACAAGTTTTGACTCTGACTGTATCTCAGTGTTTTAAAGCACCTTCATCTCCACCAGCTGTGTCGGTGCTGCAGCTCCACCTGCTGACACACGACAGTAAAGTACAACACCCATTCACCTGTCCCTTTACCTCACATCTCTCCCCCACAACCCTCCTTCAACTCTCTCTCCTGGGGAGGCTGCTCACAGGTGGAAAAGCCAGGGTTGAGAATAACAAGCTTTTAATACACATGAATTAATACACCACAAAAATACCCAAACACATATTTGCACACTTGCGCTCTTAAGCTTCTTTACATAATAAAACAAAACAATCTCCTGCTGAGGACCTGCTGGGAAGCCCGGGGCCTCAGGTTGAGAAACACAGAGTAATCAAGTCTGAGACCGTGTGTTTACCTGAGGTGTCAAGGTGTGTGACCTGCAGACGGCCCAGCTGACCTGAGGCCGTGATGTCAGAGGTCGTAGAGGTGGCAGGGGCATGGCCCGTCACTATCCTGAGGGCTGACTCCAGCAGCTGGCTCTGATTGGAGGAGAGCAGAGCCAATGAGCAGTCAGGCAGCAGAGCAATGACTCAGCGGCACCTGAGAAGGTGAGCGCGTTTACCTGCAGCTGCAGCTGCTGGCTGTGCAGTGTCTCCAGGTGACGCAGCGTCTGCTCACTCAGGCTCCGCCCCCTGTCCCCACCCTCACTGGCGAGAGAGCAGACAGTGATGTCTCAGTGATGTCACACAGAGTACACGTAGCTCTTGTACGATTACCTTTGCGGGATCAGTTTGATCTCTAGATGTTGAAAGTGCAAACTAGTGCTATAACAAATTATAACGTTAATTAATTAATCTGCCAATAATAATAATGATAATAATAATAATAATAATAATAATAATAATAAAAATAATAAATAATAAATAATAATAAATAATAATAAATAATAATCATCATCATCATCATCATCATCATCATCCTCCTCCTCCTCCTCCAAGGTGATGATAGGTGAAGTTACTGTGACAGAAGAAAAAAAGACAATTCTCCTGTTTGAGAACCTGGAACCTTCTGGTTTCTTTCAAAAATGAATTAAACTAGTCCATTTTCAAGAATAGCTGCAGGTTTACTTTTTTAATTTTCTGTCAGTCACTTAACAGATTGACCAACTTATGCAGCTCCAGTAAAGACATTTTGTTTAGTCCTCTTTTCTACAAAGTGCTCAGACTGAGGTGAAGTGAACGGACTATGTTGAGTGTCCTCACAAGAATAAAAGTCTAACGTGTGCGGGTACCTGTCGGCGAGCACCAGCCTCTGGACGCCGTCAACCAGCCGACACACTCGAGCCTCCATGTCAGACTGAGCCTGCACAGAGAGGCAATAAAGCAGCTGAACGACGACGACACACTCAGGGGCATGTTGCTCCAGGTGCAGGTGAGATAAGCTGGACTTCATAGTCTCACCTGTACTGAGACAGTGTGCACGCACACACAGAATCTATACAGACCGTAAATCTCTCGGAGACAAATTTGTGATTTTGGGCCACAGACATAAAAATGATATTTGGTACCCGCTGTACTATAGTAACACTTCTATCAGTACTACAGTAACTCCTGAATCAGGCTCAGTGAGCTGATCAGAGATCAGATTTACCTTGATGAGAGGAGCAGCAGCGGCTGCGGCTGCAGCCATAACCGCTGCTGCATTGGTGGCGTCTCCCAGGTGACCAGAGGACAGCCCTGCCTCTACCTGGCCGCCTGCTACACCCTCTGCATCCTGGGGGCTGGACCTCAGACCAGGAGCATCCTGGGGGCTGGTCTGGACAGGCCCCGGATCCAGCAGCGTCACTTTTATCTGCCTCCTGCGGGAGGCGCTGTCAGAACTGAGTGGCACAGAGAACATCAGACAGATGCCAGGTGAATGTGATGTCAGTGATGCGAGGCGTTCGGGTGCTCCTCGTGAAGTCAGTGATTTAAGAGTTCACCAGCAGAGACGTAGTTAAGAGTTAAGTACCGGTCAGAAAGGCTGCCAACTGAGGACGGATCAGACACAATATTAATCTTTTTACAGCTCGACTGAGTGTAAGTGCAAATTTGACCAAATATTTTATTTACTTTGTTTAATATAAAATTGTCACTGCATTACTAAAACTGCACCCAACTCAACAGACTTTTTCTTAAATTTAAGACATGTTTTTTGTTTATTCTCACCGTTGTTTCAGAGCTTCCAGTATGGCTCCTCGACCCCCAGTGGTGAAACGAGACGTCAAGAGGTCATGATCTGAGAGTGATGAGGTAAGCAAAGGTGGAGTCAGTCTAGGAGGACACCTGTTGTATCTATTCTTCACTGACCATTAAGTGTCGTTTTAAATGTTTAAATCCATTTATTCAGCTGTGAACTGACAGGGACAAAGTGCTGCAGATGAAAATACTGTTAAAACCAGGTCAGAGTCTCTGCAGCCTGGAGTAGGAAAATTCACATTTTTTAAATGTTAAATCTTTTCATCTTCACTCAGAAATATCACAGGATAAATAACCATGATAGGAATGTCCCATCAGTTTGACCAATCACAGCATGAGAAACGAGTCTTCATCGATCAGTCTCATGACTGAAGTTACACAGATATTTTTTTCTTATTTTTTAATACAGTGATTAATTCACGTTGAATATCTAAGTGCATGAGACAACCTCACAGTCGTCTTCACGTCCACAGTCTCAGTGTCAGAGAGACAGACAGCGAATAGATTTTATCCTGAGCTGAGGACAAAGCCATGATGTGAAACATCTTGACGTCAGACTGTCTAAGTCCTCAAACTGAAGGCTGATCAGAGAACAGGTTGGCAAAAACAGGTCCTGGGGATCAAACTAATGGATTCTGGCCTGGACTTTGGCCTGTGTGAATGAGAACCTGAAGCTGCTTCAGACTCAGCAGCAGGAGATGGAGAGAAACTCTTGGTCTGTTGGAGGACACCTGCCAGAGAAGAGGTTGGATTCACAGTTTCTCGAGCTAAAAACCCCAAACTCTCGACTTAGGGCAAACACACAGAGTTTTCGCGGAACCCAGATCCTGGAATGGAACCCGGGCCGAAGGTTCAGTGGGTAAAAACAGCAACTGCTCAGAGGCTCAAACATCTCTTGGACTCTCACTGATCATCGAGGTCACATTTTTATGATTTTAGTTGGATTAAGTTCCTCAGCAACTGCTGAAAATATTTCATAAAATGTGTTAATGTCATTTAATAACTGATCAATGCCGCAGTAACACTGATAAACCATCCGAGTATTAATAATCTATAACAAAATTACAACAATATATGAATAAATGACTTTAAATGAAAATACAAATTAGAATAAACTTAAAGAAGTTTAACAAACAATATACATTTACATGTAAATACAGGAGCTTTTGGTCACACTGTTTGTTCTGATAGTGTTCTGATAGTGATTATTGATTGATTGGCTGACCGCCTGACTGAGGCGGTTCTCTCACCAGGCTGCTGATCGCTCTGTGTCCCAAGAGAGAGCTTCCTATCTGCGTTCAACTCTGCTGCTGGAGGCAGCTGCAAGAAAAATAAAAACACACACCAACACATCAGAATCGAGCCGGGTCTGGTATTGATCCAGTTCTATTGCAGTGTGAATGATTTTATGATGTTATAGGTTTTATCTCCAGTCATTCAGTATCTCACATCATAGGTGTCTGGTCTGTGTTGGCAGGTTGGAACATTAATACCTGTGGCCCTGCAGGGAAAACATGTGGGCTCAGGTGAGAAGTTTTTAACTCACACGTTCTGATCTCTTGAACCATAAGGAACAAGCTTATTCTTTAGAAATTGAGGAACCTGGAAAACAGGAACTATTTAGATGTGGAGTCGGTGTCGCTGTCAGTCAGTCGGGGTCCACATCTGTAAATCACACCTGTAAACATCAGGGTTACGGTTGCAGTCATGACACCACGTCCCCGGTTTTTATTCTGGCTCTCAGTCATTCGGCCTAACGACTTCACAGTCTATCGTCTTATCATTAGATCTGAGCCGAGCCAGTGGACTCTACACTGGACTTTGTGTTCGGTTAACCTGTCGATAGTTGTTCCAATTAATCGATTAGTCTCTGAAATGTCAGGAAATGTCCGTGACAGCCTCACAGAGCTGAAACCTACTCAGTTTATGGTTAAACGAAAGAGACGCAGAAAGTCTGCAAATTAAGAAGCTGGAATCAGAAAAAAGTTGGTGTTTTTATTTAAACAACAAACGATTAATCGATTATCAAAGTGGCTGCTGGTCATTTTCTGTCCACTGACTAATCAGTTAATTGGTTAATTGCTTCAGCTCTTATTTAAAACGTCTGTGATGTAAAGGAAACAAGGGTCTCGGAAGGAGACTCACAGTTCCGGTGGGTTCCCTGTTCTCTTTGGTTTCTCCGGGTTCCTTCGGTGTCCGTAGGCCTGCACAGAGACAGAGACAGAGTAAGAGTCAGAGACAGACAGAGTCAGAATCAGAGATAGACAGAGTCAGAGTCAGACAGAGTAAGAGACAGAGTCAGACAGAGACAGAGTCAGAGACAGAGAAAGAGTCAGAGACAGAGACAGAGTAAGAGTCAGAGACAGAGTCAGAGACAGACAGAGTCAGAGACAGACAGAGACAAAGTAAGAGTCAGAGACAGAGTCAGAGACGGAGAAAGAGTCAGAGACAGAGACAGAGTCGGAGAGAGACAGAGTCAGAGTAAGAGTCAGAGACAAAGTAAGAGTCAGAGACAGAGTCAGAGACGGAGAAAGAGTCAGAGACAGAGACAGAGTCAAACCGAGTCCGCCTGCCTCCAGTCTGAAGTTCCTCTACACCTGCCGGGGAACTTACCGGGCCGCCCGACCGCCGGTGCCGGCGGAGGAGCACCAGTGTCCGGCTTCTGTCGGGGGCACGGCCGCCGCTGCGGAGAATGCCGGACAGGGTCCGGGTCCCGCAGCTTCTGGATGGAGATCTGGACCGGTCCGGCTTCGCGTCTCTGGTCGGGGAGGAGAATCCTGGTGGAGCGGATTAAAACGTCCCCGGCGTCTGAGCTGCAGGAGGACTGATCCGGACTCAGATCGGCCGGTAGGTCCCGGTGTACGTGACCGCCGGAGGGGGCCTGACGGAACATCCGCCCGCTTTGATCAGTCTTGTTTAAGTCAGCTTGAATTGTTTTGTTGACTATCAGCGGACCGTTAGCATGCAGGCTAACCGCAGCTAGCCTCGTTCAAACTTCCCGCTCAGGCGTCAAACGGCGGCGGGACCGTTAAAACTCAGCGAGCGGTGAAGTCAGAGCGGAAACGTCAAGTTAGAAAGTAAAAGAAATTATAGTGAAAACGAAAAGCGATGTCAGTGGAATAAAAAGACAGAAACTAAAGTTGAACCGCGACAAGTGTGGAAACTGCAACAGTTGCTGAAACAAAACGGCACTTCCGGTTCCGCTTCGGGTCAAAGATTTAAGCAACTTCAAGTACAGATGTCTCACTCTGCCTGTCAATCAGGACACCAAAAATCAGAGTACCTGTCAAAAAATGTTGTTTTAATTTGTTTGAATGCAGATTGTCCTGCGAAACTTATTTTGAAGATCTTGCTCAAAAAATAAAAAATTGATAATGATTTTTATACTTTTTTGCCTCCGTTCGTTAGTGCAGGAAGCTGCTGCTGGGTCCTCGTCAGTGGCACCTGTGGAGACATCCAGACCTGTGGAGAATTCCAGACTTGTGGAGACTTCCAGAGCCGAGTCTCCATCTCTGAGGCCTCTAGCTACTGAACTGGGATACTGGATCACAGGGGCTGGACTCTGAAAGTCCTTCATGGAAACTCTGAACTGGGCCGAACCGGTTTCAAGTAACACATCAACACAGCTTCACACTGGAGAAAGTCAGTCCCTGAAGAGAATTACAGCTTTACTATTCTAGCATATTTATTCTATTGTGTTGATAGTTCGATTGTTTTAATTCGTGTCTCGAGGGAATAAACTGTCTCGTCTTGATCTAGACGAGATGAAAATAAATAAAGTTAAATTCACTTAATTTGTAATGTAATTTAATGTATTGTAATCTATGACAACAGGTCTGCCACATATTCTACAATGAGGGTAAATAATAATCTCAACCTTAGGTAACTGTTTATTATTGAGGTTGTAGTTGTTACATTGTACTTCAGTGTGTTTCTACCATTCTCAATCAACCAATCAAGTCATCAAGTCATCACAACAAACTTCTCCAGGTAACTGCACGTGCTCAGTGAGCTGCTGCAAATCTCTGTGAGACGCTTTTGTCAGTGAGATGAATAAAAATGAGAAAACTCTTTGGATTAACATTTAGCAAGCTAATAATTGTAAACACATTAATAAAAATTATTCCTGTTTTCTGAGGGTAGGAGCTGATGATTAGTTGCTTACTGTGGTTAAGTACTTCAGACTGGATTTATTTGAAATTTCCTTTGTGTGTTGAGTTTTTACATAGGTAGGGAGGCAGGTATATGACCCACACACACCTAGGGAGGTCTGTGATTGTTCAGCAGAGGAAAGAGGCAACAGGAGCCAGGATTCCTTTGTTCTTTTCTGTGTTTTCAGTGGACGAATAAACCTGAAGGAAATATTAAACCTGGGCTTAACATGTCCCAACGGTGCATCAGCAGCCGCCTGATATCAGGTTTGATTCTAGGTTTGGAAGAATATCTGGAACTGGAATTTTATATATAAACAAATGAGGTTGTCCCTGTGTCCCCCTGAGGACAGGGCCCGTCCTAGTCAAAGGGGGGCGTTTATCGCACATTACTGAGAGAAAAGTTCCAACTTTTATCTATCTGGAATAAAAAGTTTGAACTTTTTAGCTTCAGAAATGTCCTCAATCCATATTTTGAATCACCCTCCTCTCAAGGTCCCACATGTGTTTAAGTGATTTAGCCCCCGTGAAAACACCTCCACAGAGAGGCCCTGGACCCCTGTTGACTCCCACTATAAAACCAAGCATTATTGATTAGTGAAGAATTAGTTTACTGACAGAAAATGAATCAGCAATATTTAGCAATAATTGTAATTAAGTATTTTGGCTAATTTTTTGGGTCATTCACCTCAAAAGGATTTATGAAAACACCATAAACAACCAATAACTACATTGTTTAACCCTTTTTTAAAACTGTTGATTAATATTTAAGTTGTAGATTCTTTTAATATTTCCTCTATTCAATATCCCCTTCAAATATCAATTATTGAATAACTTATCATTTAGTTTATTTATTCGGAACTGATAAATTCATTAGTAAATGGATTTATTAATTTGTTTTTATTTTTCAGTGAGAAATTCAACGAATGAAACTGTTCATATGATACTTGTGCGCTAACATAACGTTATAAGATTTTTACGAAAACAATCGTAAATATTACGACAACGTATAATAATTGTAGATATTATAGTTATTCATTTAGGAACATTTAAAAGTTAGGAATGTCTCTACGCTCTTGTAGCACATCGGACGATCTCTTCAGTAGCGCAACCGCTCGACTCAGAGGTCAAGCTTTCGTCACACGTTTTAGTCTTTTACGAGGATTTGGATCAAAATCACGTTGATTATAATTTAATATTTAAAAAAACAGATTTAAAATCTTCCTCCTGTCGATTTTATTTAGTTGATTTTCTAAGCGAATAAACGGTTTCAATAGATTGATTCTACGGCTCCGTTTCTCGGCGCATGTCCTTCGTTCCGCTGGAAGGAGACATTTCTCATTAAACGGCGACCTAAGGTCAGAAAAAGCAACATGTTCTGGGAATATTTGCACTTTAACCCGCGGTGTGTGTCTGCAGGCTGAGGTTCGGGCGTCCGAGGGACGTTCAGACCTAGAACAAAACGCGTAAAATCACGGGAGCACGGAGTTAGCCCGGTTAGCTGTTAGCTCCCCGGTCAGAACGGCCGCCGATCTACAGCTGTTTGACCAGATTACGTCTCAAGAATCACTCAAACGGTGAAACGTCGTCTCATCTGAGACCGAGAAAAAACTGGACCGTAATAAAACGCAGTTGAAGATAAAACGGGTTAAACTGGCCGGATTCGGATCAAAGAGGGATTTAAAAGGGTGGCACGAAGATGTAGGGAAAAGCTCAGTGGTTGTGTTAGACGATGGAAATGCGAAGGAGTGTGTGAACCTTAAAATGGCAGATTTCTGATTGGAGTCTGGTATGGGAGTAGAGGCGCTGATACGGACTGTTTGTTGTTCACAGAGACTGGTTCTGTATCATGGCGGTTCAGGTGTCCGAGTCCGACCAGATCAAACAGGTGAGTTTTTCTTTTCTTAATTACTGGTCCAGCCCAGTTCTAACACGACGTCAGATCACGTCACATCACATAAAATAAACCGGCAAAGAAAAGACCAAGATCTAAAAAGTGCATCGTAAAAAAGTTCGTCTTTTAAAAAAATGGGGAAAACTACAACACAGACGCACGTGTTGAGGGGGATATGACGCCATCAACAGGCGACCACATTAAGCGACGGTTACCTCATTGAAAAATAACGGATTTCTGTCGGTGTGAAAGTAGCTGGAAACATTCAGGAAATGTCAGTAAACAGCCCAGCAAAATATGTAAAACGTGTCCGGTCGGTTTATTTTTTTAGACCCTTGAGTCATTTCTCAAATAATAATGTTCAGTTTTTCTTGTGTGACAGTTGAAGGACTTTTGGAAATAAAAATATTATTAAATAAAGATAATTGAAATCAATAAATTAAGTTACTAGGAAAACGAATGGTAGATCAAAATGCCACTTGTTCAATTTCAAAAAATACAATTACTCCAAAAAAATTGTTAATCTCTATACAATGTGTGTATACGTCTTTTACTTAATATTGAGGACTTAACAATATTTGGCATAAATGATTTTTGAAGGGAATGTTTAACCCCAGGTTCTCTTCCCCATAGACTTCAACAGGTTCAACTAAATAACGAAGAGATGTGAGGTCGAAGGTAGAACGTGTTCCTTCTGTCCATGCGCGTAAAGTTTCAAGTTTAAGCCAAATTTCCTGTGAAGCCCTTTTTCCGAAGTTCACCCAAACCCCCTGAAGCTGCTGAGACAAAGGTCTCTCTGGGTTCACTCATGTCCTGACGTCCGGCTCCCTCTCTTTCAGTTTAAGGAGTTTCTGGGGACATACAACAAGGTGACGGAGAACTGCTTTATGGACTGTGTCAAAGATTTCACCACCAGAGACGTGAAGCCAGAGGAGGTAAAAAAAAAAAAAAAAAAGCACAAATATAAAGTTTACAGGGTTTAGTCCTTTGAAGACTTAGCTTCACTGCTGTTCATATTCAAATCCATCAGTTTTTTGATGTTCTTAGTTTCAGCATCATTCCTGACAATCTGTGACTCCAGGTTTAGATTTCATCAGTTATTTTCTAATTTTAGGTTAAAAAGAAAATAATCCAGCTGAATATCAGGAACCTTCTATAGAACTCTCCTGGCCGATGTGTTCAAGGACACTCAGTTTTTTAGCATAAAGCTGAAGCAGTAAAGATTTGTCTGCTGTCGACAAATTAGCAGGCTTTAAAGAAGTTAAGTCTCACACTGCCTTCCCTTACATTTTAACCAGAAAAACAGCAGAGCAGCTGTGGACCTGCAGCACACTTAGAACAGATGACAAGGAACCACTCTAACCGTCAGTCAGTCACCAGAGAGGGATTAGCTGGACCCAGATCAGCTGGACCCAACTGTTCTGGAATAGCCCGAAGGTGTTGAACTGACCGCAGCTGTTGTTTGGTCGTTTCCTGTTTCCTCGATGTATTAGTGGCCATGTCGAGCTCACACAACTGTGAGGGTAACATCTACCGTCCCGTGTAAACGAGATGGAGATACACAAACTGCAGGTGTAAGGATTGGCTGTCGGGGAGGAGTGATGAAGCTGAGAAAAGGTTTCGCTCAATGAGCTGATGATGTCACGTGATGTCACGTCCTCTCTTGGCTGTCTGACCAATCTGCAGCCGGTTGAGATTTCACAAACAGTTCAGCTGAAGCAAGTGGCCAAGTTAGCATGCTAACAGCTAACCAGCTAACTCCATTGCGACTCACTGTAGCATCCAGGCTGCCCTGAAGAAACAGCTCTGCTCAGAGGGCGGATTCTAACCTCTGGTCTTGTAAATGCAACGATGGCTGAAGCTCTTGGAGCCATCACCTGAAAGAAACCCCACTTTAAAAAAAAAAACAGCCAGTTCGTCTTCGTTGCTCAACTCTTTTCTCCTCTAAAACTCAGAGACATGGTTTAAAAACACTCTGGATTAAGCAGGATCCACCTGCATGTCACCCATACACTGGTGGGAAAGCTGCGGTCATTGCTGTCGGGTACCAGCAGGTGCCTCCTGCCCTCCACCACCAGGGGGCAGTAATGAAACAAGCAAAGTGGCCCCAAGGAGGTGAAGAAGACTGCAATAGAAAACAAACTTTGGAGCAATTTTACCAGATTTGCCTGATAAAAAGATGTTTTCATAAATCAATATTTTTAAATGTAGAACATGAGCTTAAATCAGTGAGGTGTAGAAAGTCATTTGGATAATGTTGCAGTAAAAATCATCATTGACATGAAGAGATGTGAAAGGATAAACTTGCCTTCAGACCTGTGTTCTTTAGCCTGTATTAGTTCCCATTCAGTCAAACTGTCCCATTAAAGCCACTGAACCAGCAGTGACCAGCTCCTGTCTGCAGTGTAGCAGTGGACGTACAGACTGTCACTGGATCACTGAGACACTATAGGAGACTTAAAAACAGGTATATTCTGAATGGAGTTCTGCAGCCTCTTGTTCCTCTGGTTTCTGAGTGGCTCTCACAAGGGACATCAGAGGTAATGACATCCTCAGGAAGAGGAAGTGACACTGAATCATATCAACCCCTGTTTCATGTCTGTGAGTCCAGGTCTGACTCAGTTATGACTCTGATCTTTGACACAAATTTTGGAAAATGACTCAAACTGGCAACAGAGTCGTAACAGTGGTGACAGAAAACACTTGGTTCTTGGACGTAATTGACGTCTGTCCTTCCGTCCAAGAACCAGGTGTTTTCTGACACAGCTGTTCCTCTGAGTTCTATGTTTATCGCCAACCCTCTGTCTCCTTGTCGTTCCAGTCCAGCTGCTCCGAGTCCTGCCTGCAGAAGTATCTGAAGATGACTCAGCGGATCTCTATGAGGTTTCAGGAGTATCACATCCAGCAGAACGAGGCCCTGGCTGCTAAAGCTGGGCTGCTGGGACAACCTCGCTGAGCTGGGACCTGACCGGACGGATAATGTGACCCCAGCGGGCTGATCCTGGTTCAGCGGGACTAGAGTCCCCATGTGGGACGAATGGAGACTGAGCTGCAGTTGGCGGTGTTGTGTGTTCTGTCATCAGTCTGTGTGAAAAAGCTCAAAGCAGCCGCTGAACTGTACAGAAAACAGTTAAAACACATCTGTCAGCTGTTCTGTTTCAAAGCATCATGGGAGATGTAGTATAAAACAAGATCAGACTGATTTCTTTAACTTCTGTACAAAAATTGTGGCATGGTCCTTTAATGTGGGTATTTCTTGTAGAGATTTATGTTAATGTGATGATGTATTTTTTTCATTAAACATTATAAACCTCTGTCTTCCTCCTTTTTTCATCTTTTTTATTTAAGGATTTCATGGTGGAAAGTAACTTTACTCAGTTACTTCAGGCGAGTATTTCCTGATTAACCCTTTGATCCATTAAACAAACAACAAACCTCAAAACTTCCAACAGCAGAAGCTGACGTCATGAAACATCTTATTCTGTCCCATAAACAGGTAAAAAACCCTCAATATTCACTTTGAGACCATTCACACCAGCAGAACCAACAGATCTTTGAATTTCAGAACATGGGACCTAAACTTTTTTGGCAATTTTCTTTAAAAATCATATTCAGAGGACCTGATTAATTTCAAGCTACTAATTGTTCTTTATATATTACTATAGTTCAGAGGACAATGTACTTTTTACTGCACTTACTGTTTTAACATGTTAAATGAGATGCACTTATAGATTAAAGCCCCACACGCACACAGGTGTTTTCATTCATGTGGCTGATTAAACCTGCTCAGTATCTGGACGTATGTGAAGCAGATCACCGCACACTGAGGAGGATGATGAAATTATAATAAATACTAAAATTAACTTATTTATTGCACAGAATATTAAGTCAGGATGCTTTAATGTCAGTGGTGGAAGAAATATGCTGATCTTTTAAATAGTAAAAAAAATTACATCATTCAGAGTAATGTAAAAGCCATTATCGATGCATCGTGTGTGTTCATCAGTTTAATGTTGCAGCCTGTGAATGTGGAGCTGATTCTACCTGATATTCTGATGGACAGATTATAATATAGCAAGCACAATCGACTAAAAAAGGACGCTTTAATGAATGCAGTGGAGTGGAAGTGTTAAAGCGCTTAAGTAAATGTACTTTCTACTGCTGTGAACTTTCGTTTTTATAACAGTCCTTCCGCAAATTTTAAAATAAAAGCACCAGCAAAATTAATTCCTCATGCCTGTTTGGGGAAACTGAGGAGCATTGAAAGGAATCACTTTGAGTTACAGGAGCACATGAACGCACCGTTTACCGCAGGTCTCTGAGGTGAGACAGTCTCAGGTTGGGGTTCGGGGTCAGGATCAGGACTCTAAAATGAGACGCGGCTGCAGAGTGGAAACGTATTTAAAAACTTTATTAGAAACAGAGAGCTGTTTATTGTGCACACGGTTTCAGCATGGCTTAGCTTCTGTTTTCAGGAGGAAGTGTGTGTTTCTGTATTTACAGTTGTCGCTCTCTAAACCGCAGCTAGCAAAACACCACATAGAAAAAAAAAAACAAAAAAGAAAAACAAAAAAAAACAACAAAAACTGAGGAGTTCATAATACAACAGTACAAACAGTCTTCTCTTAAAAAATATTATAAATCATTCTTTACAGGTGTGTAAAATGTAGTTCTCAAATACATGGTGTGGTTTTATTCTCTTCTTTACTCAGAACTTATGTACAAAACAAAAAAACGTTCAGGAGCTGGGATCAGATGTTGGTCCGAGGCCACAAACACAAGAGGAAAGGGGGGAGGGGGCCTCCAGGAGCAGCATCAGTACTGAACTCAGAGACCCACCAAATGAGAGATCAACTCAGCCAGACGAAAAATAAACGGACAAAATGATAGAAATGAAGAAAAACAAAATACTGACAGGAGGTCAAAAGGATCAAATGGTAAATCATCATTAGGAGTCACAAGAAAATGACTTACTGATTCAAAACTTGTATATCAAGTCGAATTGTTGAATTAAAATCAAAATTCCAAAAAAAAAAACCCAAAAAAAACCTTTTAATCAAAATTATGAAAACATACATACATACATACATACATACGGTCAAATCAGGAGAAAAAATAATTAGATCACATCATTTTTCTCAAAGAGTCAAAATTTATATGAAACTTCTGAGATAAGTCATCATTTCCCCGTGCAATGTAAAAATCAGGGTTGTATACTGAAATCATAACTTTTCAAGTCAGAGTTATGTGATAAAAAGTTATTATTTCAAGTTAAAGAAAAAGTAGAATTTTTTTAAAGTCAAAATAAGAAATAAGTCAAATGAACATTTCCTGAGTCACAATTATGAGACCAAGTCAAATTTAGACGATATTTGCATAGAAATTATGAGATTATGTCATAATTTCAATTTACTGAATCAATATGATGACTTCTTTAAATAAAGAAATCATGAGATTTACAAATAATCATAATTATCATTGCGATTATTTTGTAAATCAAAATAATCAGATAATAGGTCAAAATTATGTTCAATCAAAATTGTGAAATAAGACACTGTAAAATACTAAATCAAAATCAAGACCTTTTTAATGAAAATCATTTGATTTACTGAGGCATTTTGACCTGTCCTTCATATTATTTGTTTTTGTCATGTCTACATTTTATCTTTCTTTTTTTAAAATTTTCCTGGCAGTAATGAGCTTCCAAAACTGAACCCAACACACACACACACACACACACACACACACACACACACAAACCCAAAAAACTTAATTTGAATAATTTTACAAACAAAAAAGTTAATCTCTATAAACTTTAAATCTTCTCTCGCTGTGATGTCAGAAACTTTTTGGAATTTTTTGTTTGCTCGTTTTTACCAAAATAAAAGCTCTGATTCCATATAAAAAAGACCCAAAAACACTCACAGCAGGAAGTTGGGAAACTTTTTTTAAATTATATTTTCTGTTTTCTTAAAAAAATTCAAAAAAGAAAAAAAATTGCATAATGATCTGTGCAGCTGCAGGAATTGGTTTCATCGTTCTTTTCAAAACTCAACACGTGACCCCCCCCCCCCCAAAAAAAAAAAAACCAAAACAAAACAAAAAACCTGTCACGTTATTTGGAAATTAGGAAACACTGAGCTGAAGTACTGAGGATGCACCGGAGGAAGGAGGAGGGAAGGAAGGAAATAGACAAGTGCCCTGTGGCGACCAAACAGATGTTGAGCTGATTTGTGTGTCAAGTTTGGCTCCTTGAACAGGTCCATAGGTGAGGGGATGCAGCTAAGGTCAGGTGAGAGCACCCCCCCCACGAAGGAATGACGGTGTTCCCTTTAGCCACTGCCTCAGTTGAACTCTCACCTGGAGGGACTTTTGACACCCCCCCCCCCATCATGTCCCTAGAGCTGGCTGAATGGGCGGAGTCTGTGGCTGGAGGGGGTGGGGTCAAACTGGAGGGGTGGGCGTGTCATCACCTGCACTCCACGGCGACGTTCTGAGTGGGCGAGGCCGAGGACGGACTCATGCCTGTGTCTGAGGAGCCCGACGAGGTCGATGCCGTGGTGTTCGACACTGAAACAGAAAGATTTCATGAAAATTTCACAGTGCGTGCTGGTGAACATGATCCGTCCTTATGGCAGTGGTCGATCTCTAACACACCACAGGAAGCTAACAGTGAAGTAAGGTTAAAGTTCACCGTGGATGTAACCTACTGTTTATTTAGAGATGGAACTAGCCCTTATTTCAACTTTATTGATTTTTCAAACTGTTCAAACTGTTTTTCAAACAATTCTTGATTCTGATAGTTTCCATTCAGTCAAACTGTTCCATAAAGCAGCTGAACCAGCAGTGCCCAGCTCCTGTCTGCAGTGTAGCAATGGATGTAGAGACAACTGTCACTGATAAATGTGACGCTGAAGGAGACTTAAAAATAGCAGGATTGGAGTTCTGCAGCCTCCTGTTCCTATGGTTTCTAAGTGGATTTCTGAAGCTTTTATTCTGGAGGGATTTCAGAAATTGTGACATCCTGAATCATATCAACACGTGTTTCATGTCTGAGTTCAGCTCTGATTCAGTGAGAACTCTGAGGACGAGTTTTGACTCTAATTCCCCTCACACAGTGTCAATGAGTTAAATTACTAAGTAGCACCGAGAAGATCCCCTCTGTGTTAATAAATAATTTAAATAATAAATCATTAATGAATAAAATTATTTAATAAAATAAAAAAACCTGAAAACATCTGTGGCCCCATTTCCCAGCTTGCTCGCTGCAGCTCCTACCTTCTCTCTCCTTCTTTTTTAGCCTCTTCCTGCGTCTGTCGATGGAGGCGACCTCCGATTTCAGCGTCATGTAGTACTTCCTGATCTCCTGCAGCTTCTCCTGCAGGAAGGAGATCCTTTCTGTGCTCGACATGCTGTCCAACTCATCTGAGGAGGAGGAGTAGGTTATTTATATATTCATGAATCTGTCTCCCCATTTAGACGACACTTCACTGCTACCTCACAGGTAAAAAAAAACCCCAAAAAACAAAAAACAAAAACAACCAAGCATGTTTCTGCTGCAACAAACAAAAACTCAACAGTTTCAGAGTCGAAGCTCAAAAGTTTCAACACTTAAATCCCCCTAAAGTAACAATCACATTAAACTACAGCTGCAGTTGAGAGTTATTTTCATTATTGTTTCATCTGCCAATTGTTTTCTGATCAGTCGTTTTGTCTCAGGGTTTCTGGAGAAATATTTTACAAGCAACATTTTTTTGTGGGAAACCAAAATATCTAAACAAAACATTCAGAGCACGAAGACATAATATGTGATTAATGAGCAAAAAAAACAACGAAAAAACCCTGTTCCCAGATAGTTTGACATGTTTGCTTAAATAATAACTAAAACAACCACAATTGATTATTGAATAGCTGCAGATGAATTTTCTAACCAACACCATTAAACCTATAGATGTGAAAAGTTGTGTTTACCGAGCTGGAAGGTCCACTTGTATGTGCGTTGAGGGGAGGGGAAGTTCTGTTTGTCTTTACTGTGAGAAGACGGAGACGACAAACCAGGACAGCGAGACTTCTGAGACTTGGACAGAGACGACAGACGAGACTGGTCCTCGCTGTCACTGCTGTGACCTGGGGGGGGGGGGGGGGTTGATTTACACTCCTCAGTATTGCACATGTCAGACTGGAACAGACTGGAGTTAAATTTTACTGGGGTCAACATGAGCAGTGGCTCCAGATTAAAAACTATTTTTACTGTAAGACATTAAACATTTTAAATTAAAAATAATAATAATAAAAAAAAACATTTAAAAAAAAAAAAAAAAAAAAAAAAAAATCACTATCTCAACTCAAGATCCATTTACTCACTTCTTGACTGCATTAGTTTTAAAGTCAACATGGACAAGAACTGTCCTCAAAATGCTTAAACATCTAAAGTTTCATGAAAAATTTCAGCTGTCTTAAGATGACCATGTAACGAGGGCGAAAGCTCCATAACAAGCAAGTGAACCTTGAGGTTGTTTTATCCCAAAGTTGAGCACAAAGTTTCAGGATCAACTCTGCAGTCTGCGGTGACATGAACTCTGACATCACAAGCAGTCAGCTCACCTGCTCCGTTCTTCTCCACCTTCCCAGGCGTGTTTGGTCGTTTCTGGTTGCGTTTCTGCTTCTTGGCCGACGGGCTGGAGTTACAGTCCATCACCCTCTTCTGACCTGAGGGGGTCAGAGGTCAGACAGGTTAGTCACTCACTACAACTACCACAGCGACCACTCAACGATGAACCAATCAGGCTGAGGAGTCAGTGTGACCTACAGAAGACCAGGTGAGTCCTAGGACCAGTTTCCTCATCTTAAAAGTGTCTTATGGCCAAGATCATGCTGGTCCTGATCTGGTCTCATCAGGTCTACAAAGTGTGGAAAGTGGCAATCTCTTTTTACCACTGAGGAAAGGAGAGTTTTCTACCGGGTTGCTGCTGCTACTCCGCATGGACTTTTAAATGGCATGAATACGGAACTCAGATCAGAGACCATCTACCAGTGGCGGACACTCCCCGAGGACATCCCCCGCTCAGACGTGGTTCGTTTCTCCAACTCCCTGACCCCTCCCTCATTGTACATGAACCCTGCATGTCTCAGCAGTGGCCGTACATGGCGCACTGCCTGATGATAACAGCTGAATTCAGGATTGTGCTGCATATGCAAATATGCCAGAACTGACGCTGAACTTCCTCTTTCAGAAAACACCTGGGAAACCAAGGAAATCCCCTCAACCCGCGTTTTACTTTGATAACTTGTGGGTCCAGCTTTTTCTTGTCTGCAGATTTTTTGTTGTTGTTTTTAAAAGGGGACTCAGCGTTATTAGTTATGTTTTTACATCCTATCGTTTACTGACCCGCTATCACAGTCCAGCTCACCTGCATTTGTACAATGACGTAGCTTGAAAAAAACAAACAAACAAACAAAAAACCCCAAAAAGTACAGCGATTTGACTGAGGAGATCTTTTTAGGTTGCTATGTTAGATGAGTTGAGCTTCAACTCTTCCTCACACAGTTTAATTTCTCTAACTGACCCTGGTTCTGAGTTTGTTAATGAATCAGCCAAGTTCGAACTAAACTAATCATCATTCAGTCTGCTGCCTGTGGCACCATTCACATCTCATTACGGTCTGTGGTCCTACCTCTGTCCTTGTTCTCCTGCAGTGACAGCAGGGAGGTGGAGGTGGAGGAGGAGGAGGCGCTGCCATCGAACCCAGGACTGGAGTCTCCCTCTTGCTCACCCCTCGCCGCTCCTCTCTCTTCCTCTGCAGCACTCCTGGCTGGGTGGAGCTCCTTGGGGCAGGGGGCAGAGCTGGGATTGGTGGCCAGGAGGAAGGGCCTGACCTGAGCCTGGGGGAGGTGAGGGGCATTGGGGGAGGGGAGGGAGGCATGGAGGAGGTGGGGCAGCGGGGGCCCGGCTTGCTGCTGCTCCCTCATTATCAGAAGGACGTGCTCTGAGGAGGAGACGGGCTTCTCCTTCTCGTCAGGGTCGTCTAGGTCCACCTCGTGACAGACCAGCGCCTCAGGGCCAATCTGCGGCTCCAGTTCCTCAGCGGGGGAGGGGCCCGGAGCCTCCGGAGCAAGGGGAGGAGTTCCGGCGTGCACTTCTGACTCCTTCATGGCTCCACCTGTCTGACGCTCCTCTGACACCTCCCTCTGTGACTGCTCTGCTGGATGGGGCCAGTCTTCTGTCTTCATTGGCCCCTCGCTTCTCCTCTCTGGGCGAAGCGGTGAGGAGAGTGCTTTGGGTGAAGCTCCAGCTGCGGTCTTGGGTATGGAGTATGGAGTTTTGGGGGAGGTGGCCTCCTCCTGCTGCCTGTCAGGGCGGAGCTTCTTGTCTGCTGCTCTCTGTTCTGCTGCTTTGCGTTTGAGTGCAGCGCTGCCCCTCTCTTCAGGTAACTCTGCCACCACCACTGCCGCCGCCGCCGCCGCCGCCGCCGCCTCCTCCTCCTCCTCCTCCTCCTCCTCTGTGGCAGAGTCAGTGTCTGAGTCAACTGCAGTAGACTCAGGGGGGAGGTGCTCAGTAGGGAGGCAGCGCAGGACCACCATGGGCTCATCCTGTCTCTTTAGGACGCCACGAGGAGATGACAGCATGGCTGAGTGGGAGGGGCTTGCGGCTGGGGTGGGGGTGGGGCTGGGTGTACAGAGGGAGATTCTGGGAGGAGTTTCAGAGCCTGCGTCCCTGAGGTTGGCCCTGCGACCTTTGAGCCTGGGGGAGGACAGAGGAGTGCACCTGTCCTCCTCCTCCTCTGCAGGAGTTAGAGGAGAGGACACCTGCTGCTGCTGCTGCTGCTGCTGCTTCTCAGGGGACGTTTTGTGTTTGTCTGCAGAAGCGGGAGACATTTTGTTGATCTTGTCGGGGGAAGGAGACGTCCTGCTGGAAGATATCTTGGCAAGTGATTCCTGACCAGGAACAGTCATTTTCTGCACCGTAAATGATTTGTTCTCCTTGCCCAGGTGAATTGGGACCACGGCAGATTCTTCTGCAGGCTCCCCCCTCAGCTCTGCCTCCTCCTTCTCCGATTGGCTCAGCATCTTGTCAGCTTTCTCCTGAGGTATGCTGGGACATGGCGGTGCAGCAGTGGCAGGCGGCTGACAGGTGGTTTCTGATGCAGCAGAGCTGCTTGCAGGTGTTATGATGTTAGCGACCTTACTCGTCTCCTCCTTCACCACCTTCACCTCCTCCTGCTCCTTCACCTCGTCCTCCTCCTGCTGCTGCTCCTGCTGCTGCCGCCGCTGCTGCTGCTGCTCCTGCTCCTGCTGCTGCTCCTGCTGCTGCTGCTCCTCCTCCTCCTCCTCCTCCTCCTCCTCCTCTTCCTCCTCCTCCTCCTCCTCTTCCCCCTCCTCTCCCTCCTCCCCCTTCCCCCCCTGGCAGGGTGGGGCTTCAGTCCTCCCTCGCCATGGCAACGGCTTTTT